>OX422208.1:351140607-351740607 GCA_949130495.1 Sambucus nigra | reverse complement strand
CCATGGTGGTGGGTTGGTGTCAGAGATGAAGACACGGAGGGGCGTACGGTGGTGGTGGCAGTGCAGGTTTAGGTGGAGGAATATGGTGGTCGTGGGAGGTTTAGTGCGAGGGAGATGATGAGGTAGAGTGGGTTTTCATTGTTCAGAGACATAAAATGAAAATGCTGAAGATTGAGTGTAGGGATGGGTTTGTTGGATATTGGGTTTTGAGAGAGAGAGAGAGAGAGAGGATTGAGTGTTTGCTTAAGTTACTTTCGGCATTATCTTAAAGGTAAATGTGTGCAGAGACCCTACGTAGTAGCCTTTTTTCGAGCATCTTGAACCCTTACAAACATTAATTTGGGTGTATGCGTTATTCTTTGCTCTACGGGTGTATTCTTTGCTTTATTTGAGTTGGGTGGAAAGTAAAAATATTTAGTATTGTCCTTGTGCCGTCCATTTTATGACAACAAAAATCCTCTGTTCAATAAGCTTTATTGTATTTTTTGAGACCTGTGGGCTGTCCTTGTGCCTTCCATTTTATGACAACAAAAATCATTAGTTGAGATTATTTTGATATATCAGAGATTCGAGAGAAACTTTATTCAATCTCAGCCCTCCATTTTCTATCTAGGTGGACTTAATCTCAATCCTTAAATGTCTTTTCATCTTATGAACAGTGAAAACACCTTTACTTCTTATTATATATATATATATATATATATATATATATATGAGGCAGGCTCCTGTGCACACTAAGTTTGCACACTAAGTTTGCACATTACCTTTTATATATAGTAAAAAAAATATTTTTGAGTTGATTTTTTTTTTGTGATATTTAAACATTTCAAGGAACCCCTATAAAAAAAATCAGCTAAAAAAAACTTTTTTTGCTATTTTTAAAAAATCGGTCAAACTTTCGCAGTTTTTAAGCCCTTTAAAAACTGCGAAAGTTTGACCGATTTTTTAAAAATAGCAAAAAAAGTTTTTTTGAGCTAATTTTTTTTATGTGAGTCCGTTGAAATGTTAAAATATCACATAAAAAAATTGGTGTGCGCCAGCACTAAGTTTGCACACTTTTAAAAGGTAATGTGCAAACTTAGTGTGCACAGGAGCCTGCCTCATATATATATATATATATAATGTTGGGTGATGTTGGAAACTCTAGAAATTGAGTTGGATGAGTTTCACAATGAATTTTTGAAGTTGGTGAAGATGAACTCCCAAAACTATTTATGTCAGATCGGTTCATTTTTGGAGTACCGAATTGGTTTGTTTATTTGAGCACATGATCAATTCATTTTATGTGGCCAGATCAGGACATTTTTGGCCGGACCGGATCATTTTTTGGTCATCGGTTCTGTCCAATTTTGATAGGAATAGTGGAGAAGTTTTCTTGGACTAAAAGCATTAGGAAGAATTTCCTTTTGGGAGATAGATATTAGGGGATTCTAAATAGAGTGCGAGGACCTCTAAAAGAGTAAATGGGGGATGTATAAGTCTCGAGTTAGTGGGAAGGATCTAGGGTTTAAAGTCAGGAATGTTTGGGATAAACGACATTCGAGGACTTATTTGGTGGATTCGTATGTATATATTTATACGTGTAGAATATATATGCCGATTATATATGAATAGAATATATATAGGCCTAATCTGTATGAGTAATATCCTACGGTGTGAATAAGATGATATAAGAATACTAGTTAGACGTGATACGCTACAATTCGGAAATAAGAAATGTGAGAATAGTATCATAAGTGAGTGAATACATATGGGATTAAAATAAGTTATGTGTATACTTATTGATTAATATGAATTGGTATATTTGGGATTACGGGCTAATGCCGCGAGAGATAGGCATAAATAGCGAGATTTGATGTGATATATATATATATATATATATATATATAGAGAGAGAGAGAGAGGGAGAGAGAGAGAGAGAGAGAGAGAGACAATATATGTATGATGTCATTATAAATATATCTGTGTGTGATTGATATATTTATGTGAAGCATACCCCTTTAATGCTATCATGGGAAGTTGTGCGATGTGGGTGAATCCCCTGGCTTGAGGAGCAGGTTGAGTATAGCCCCAGGTCATAGTCGTCTAGTTATTATAAAATATGATTTTATTCTGCGTGAGAAGTCTTGGTTATGATTCGGTCTCACTTTCAGGTGAGGAACTATGACCTCTTCCCCTGCATTTGTATTTGATTTAGGGTTCGGTGTGAGATTCCGCCTGGCTGCCCGAAAAAATGTGAGAGAAATTCCCTAGAGCATGATAGCATTCTAGAGACTCCATCCATTGAGTTATATTTTTGAGGGATGGTTATTATACTTATATAGTGTGATATATAAGTATGGATATACTTGATGTGTGTGTGTGTGTGTGTGTGTCTATATATATATATATATATGGACTAAAACAAGGAAAAAATGTGAGTTAATTTCTGGTTTATTCAGGAGTATAAAATCCGAAATATAATATGTAATATACGTATATAATGATGAGAATATTATATATGAGATAATAACCCTAAAATGTGAATGGGGTAATAACTAGTGAAGGTTACTTAAAATGAATGGTTATATGAGAAACGAGAGATTTTAATGTATAAGCTTGGGCAAATGCTTAGAATATTTTATATATGTGAGGTACAAGATGGCGTATGGTGACTTGGAAGTTTTGTGAGATGCTAGTTAGGCTGGGTAGCGTAACTATGATGGTTAAAATACATGCGTTTGGTATGCATTATTAAATGAAAAGTGATGGGTATCTCATGTGAGTGCGACAGCAGTTTAAATGTGGAGAGTGCCATATTTTAAATATTAAAGTATGTTAAGCACTTGCTAAAATATTTTTAAAACTCGGTTTCTGACCCGTATCTATTTTTCTTTTTCTTTTCCTTTGTATACTTTTTAGGAGTCCAGAAACAGGGACACCTGTATGACTATTCTTTCGAATCAGACGTAGCTGCCGCAGCTGTGGATGTTAGCAAGGATTGTTTTAGACGATTCCTTATTTGAGATCTAGATAGGAGGTATTGAAATTGGTAATCAGGAATGTTGCCCAACTGATGTCATTTATTTTATTTGCAGCGATTTTGTTTTACGCCTATTCAATTTGGTTGTAATAAATGTTTTACCGAGAGTTATCGTTATTTATTTATTCATTTCAGTTGCTGCTCATATTACCGTGTGAATGGTTTTTAATTGTTTTTAAAGTTAAAAAGATTAGAAAGTTTAAAGTTTGACGCAGACCTAATAGGTTATTAGTAATTAATTGATTTTCGACAGTGATGCTGAGAATGAAACCATTTCAGATTCCTGTTTAATTTGATATAAGACTGATGACTCGGTATTTTATTAGGTGGGGTGTCACATTTTAGAGGTAAATAAAAAGTGTCCACGCATCGCGCAATTTGCATGCTAGTGGCTATTAAAATTAATACAATACTTTATTAACCTTGATGACTAAATTGACGTTTCAAATTGGCGAGAAAAGTAACGTCTTAAGAAAGATGGATAGGAAATAAATGTTTCATGTTGGAATTAAAGAGATTTATTAATTGATTTGTAGGTTGTAATGATAACATTTAGAATGTGTCCTACGATTTCTATATTATTTAAACTAGTGTAGATTTGGAACAAAAATTTTGATGTGTTGAGCTAAGCATATATCAATTCCTCTTAATATTTTAAATCTCTTTCACTTCCACCTTCAAGGGATTTGCATGTTTAATTCTAGGGTCATTCGATTAAAAGATTTTTTTTTACATTAATATTTCCTTCAAGCCTTTTCATTTTGTTCCAAATACACTTTCATTATATAAAATCCTCACAAACAATAGTTCTTCTTTTATTCTAAATCATTAGAAAAATTTGTCAAAAAAAAACAAGAAATTTTTTAACATATAAAAAAATAAAGTCAACTAAGTGCAAAATTTTTATTATACATTTAATACGATAGTATTAGAGGAGTTAATGAGGCTTTAATACTTATTATATTTTTCTCTCTCATCTTGAACATTGTATTCTTTGAAATAAAAAAAGTGGATAAATAAAAAATTTCTTTGAAACCAAAAAAACGAATAAATAAAGTCTCTTAAAAATGATCAATTCTGGACTTCATTAAGTTATCTCTCGATTCAACACAATCTAGATTTAATTGATATATATTTTCATTCTCCACTCAAATCACATTAGAGAATGCTACTAATACTAGTACATCTATATAACATTTTGATTTTTAGAAAAAACTGTTAGAATTTTTTTTTCAAAATTTCAATAAATAATAAAAGGTTTGGGTTATAAAAACATTTTTAACATTGTATTTATAAAAAAAACTTTATATTTTTATCTATGAATGAGATAAAGTTTTTTAAACTTAAAACAAATAAAAATATGTATAATTTTTCTCTCTGTTCTAAAAGGCGCGTCCAACCTTGACGCTTGGGAGATATGTCACGCCTTAAGCCTTTTACGCATTATTCTTGGTAAAAGACTTAAGGTGCACTTTTTTTTAATACAAAAACGCTTTAGTGAAACAATATCGCCTTTTAAAAACATTTTTTTTAAAATGAACCAATATCTCATTCAAAATAATCAAAATACAAAATGGTACCCCAAACCTCTCCGGCTCTCGTAAAAAAAAATGTGCATTTTTTCTTTTTTCTTTTTTTTTCTACGTATTAAAGAAAATAGTATTTTAGTTTCCATATATTCAGATATATTTTAATATATGTGCCATTTGAGTATTTTTAATATCCTTTATTATAGTTAAAATTGTTAAAATATATTAAAAAATGGTAACACCCCGTAATTTTGAGGATTTAGTATTTAATTATGTTTGGGAGATATAAAATATTTAAATTGGAGAAACATAAATTTTTGATTTGGAGAATTTATTTAAGTGGAAAAAATTATTTATATTTGGCGACTTTAAGTTAATTGTTCGAATTTTTGTGTGTCACATTTTGAGGTCAAAATTGGAGAATGTTATAAAATATTTTGGATGACAATTCCGAGTGTGCGGTTGAGTTCGGATGGGTCAAGATAGTCAGAAAAGAGTACCCAGGGGTAGTAATCGGGTTTCGGGGCATTAATGGGCATAGTCGGGTCCACACGAGAGGATTTGGGGCATTTTAATCAGGCTCATGTGACCAAAAATCGGATTAGGGTTTTAAACCTAATTTGGGGAGTGTTTATTGGCAGTTAACACAATTCTAAAACTAGGGCTTTGAGAGAGAAACAAAGGAATCTAATCAAGAGCCAATTGGGGACCTTTCGGAGTCAAATTAAGGGACTAATTGAGTGTTCGTTGTCAAACCATTAACTACACCAACGGATCAGACTCTACGAACAATTTTAGGTAAGTAATTAAATGTTGTGATTATTAAAATAGGTGATAACCAATTCATATTATAGTAGGTGCATATGAAAATTCGTTTTGGGTGTGTAACCATAATTGAAAATGGGTTTCTCTGAATTAGAGTAATGGATAAATTTAATTACTCAATGGATGTTAAGTTATGAATTTGGACTATTGAGATTGAATTGTAGGGTGAATTGCAGTATGTATTAGCGATTAATTTGACTAAGAATGATGAAATCGAATTCGGTAAAACAAGACCCGAGTGAAAAACCCAACTCGGATATACCCAGAGTTATATATAAATTTGATGATAAATTTAGGTCTCTAGGATGTTTAGAAACTTTTTCTTATGTGGAGATATCATTATTTGTGCTTGGGTTAGAACATAAGAGGGTATGAAACCTTGGAAGAAGTCGTTAATGAATGAACAAAAGGTCGGAGAAGGAACATACATGTTCGATCGATCGATCGATGGCTGGGATCGATCGATCGATCGATGGTCCTAGATTTTTGGCAGGTTCGCCAGTTTTATATATAAAGGGAAATTAATTTAAGATTTTTTTCCTACTCTTTATTTAGTGATAAATGCATATGTAGCACATATTCCTTAGAAATTATAAAGGGATAAAATTGGGTTTAGAAGGGTGATAATTGTATGTCACGAGATGAATAAATTTAGGAAAATAATTGGTAAGTATTGATTTTGGATCGAGGGAAAATATTTGGGTATTGTAGTTGAGTGGCACTACATTATTAAAGGAATTGAGGTGTAATTAATTAATTATGGGGCAAAATATAGAATCGGGTATTAACAATTGTACGGGCCAAGTGAGCGAGTCCGGGATATTGGTTGGGCGACACCAAGTAGTAAATTAATTGATGTGTAAATTAATTAAATTAGAGTCGGATTCTAGACTTAATAAGGTAATAAAATTAGTTAAGGAGTAAATTAATTAATTTGAGTCGGACCATAGACTCATGAATATACTGGCTAGTGTTATGGGTTTTAGTTCACAGTAAAGTCGGGGTTTATATTATATATACGGTGTGGTGATAGTGTATATATATATGTATGTACATTGTGTGTGCTATTAAATATCAGTGACTAGATATTTATTTAAGTTATATACTCTAGTGCTATCAAGGGAGGTTGCGCGATGGGGGTGAATCCCCTAGCTTGAGGAGTAGGGTGCGTATATACTCAGGTCATAACGTCTGGTATATGGGTAAGGGGCTTATCTCACTTTCAGGAAAGGAATATGACCGCCTCCACTACGTTTATATTTTGGGCAGGTTGGTGAGCGATTTCGACTTGGGTAACTAGGTTATGTGAGCACACCTAGTGAGATAGCACTTCAAAGGAAATCATTCGGTGAGGGTATACTCGGAGGGATGGACATACTTATGAAATATGTGTGGATGTTCTAGTATAGATACGTATATAATGATATCAAATATTATGTGCGGGTAACAATACAGTGTTTGATGTATTTACTTTATATAACTTGTGTCACGGTTATATGGTATTATTTAAAAGGAATTAATTAGGTTAATGGGAGTGATAACTTATAACCCACGAATAATAATACTCGGTTTAGAGTAGAAAGGCAAGGGTGGATTACAATGACCACTGTTCTAAAAAACCCGCCTAGGCACGGCCAAGGCTTAAGGCTTGGGAGAAATGCCTCGCCTTACGCTTTTCACGCCTTATTCTTGGTAAAACCCATAAGTCACACTTTTCTAAAAACAACAATGCTTTAGTGAAACGATGTTGCCTTTTAAAGAATTTGTTTACAAATCGGACCATTATCTCATCCAAATTAATCGAATAGTATTTTAATTTGCATATATTCAGACATATTTTTATGATATGTGCAATTTTTGTATTTTAATAACCTTGTTATGGTTAAAAAATATTAAAATATATTAAGAAGGCCTAAACGCCTTTCACGCCTTTTTACGCCTAGGCCCACCTAGGCTTTTAAGGCTTGGCCTCCACGCCTCAATCACGCCCCGCATTTTTTAGAACCTTGACAATGACTAGTTGGATGGGGTAGTAAAACTAGGAGGGGTTAAGGTGATCATTAGGTGTGCACATTAGTGGAGGGGTGAGTATATCCTCAATAGAGCGCGACACTAATTTAAATATGAAGCGCATTCATACATTTTTAATTCACTTGCTAAATATTTTCAAAATGTTTTGGGTTCTAACCCTTGCTATAAACTATTTTCAAAACCTTTTAGGTGTCCAGTCACAGGGACGCCAGACTTGATATTTTATTATAGGGACACGTAGTTGCGACACATATGTATGCTAGAAGGAGCTTGAATTAGGCGCATCGTTCATTCCTTCCTAGTGTAGGAATCATTTATCAATTTCAATTTTACTTAGGGCTTGTCGCCCAGACTTTTCACTACAGTTTTTAAATTTATTTATTCAGTTGTTGGATGTTTGTATTGGACTATTTACTTTTGTGGCCGATGGTTTATTCGGCAAATAGTTTAAATAATTATTCAGTTGATTTAATTCAATCATTGTGTATGACTCATATTATCTTTCCGCATGTTATTGTCTGTTTAATTAAAAAGTTAAAATTTGGCACCGACTTTTTGGAATACTATGTGGTTAGTAGGTTTTAAAAAGGTTTTCGACAGTAATGCTAAGAATGAACCAACTGAGATTCCTGTTTTAATTTGATATAGGACTGATCAACCAGTAATTTATTAGGCGGGGTGTCACAGATGGTATCAGAGCATCAGGTTCTAGTATCCTTAGGATCTATGTGGCTTTTCACGTTTTAGCTTAGCGTCCTTTGATATAGAGCTCTATCACAGGATTGTTATATTCTTATACGTGTGTGCATTTACATTCTTCTGCTAATTTCTTTATATTTGATGGTGAACTCATACAATTTAATTCTCATTTTAGATGCCGCCCAGGAAAGAGAGAGTAGCTAGGGAAGTAGGGGAGATGAGACTAGAGAGGCTCATCAGGAGCCAAAGTTACCGCAGTAACTGCCAGAGATGATTTCGGCTGCACAGGTAACTGAATTAGTGGCACAGGCAGTTCAAGTGACGATGATCGCAATGGAAAGGTAATTTCCACGAGATCAACCACAGGCGTTAGTGGTACTGGATGTTCAGACCCACCTAAGGACATTAAAATGGAAGAAAGTACGAGAGGTCTTTCACAAAGGCCATCCACCAGAGTTTCGAAGGGGTTCAGATATGGTGCTAGCGGGTCAGTGGAAGAAAGATATTCATCATCACCTACGCATGGTAGATTGCAATGAGGTACAGAAGAAAATGCTAGCCACTTTTAGGTTAGTGGGAGCAGCGCTACTGTGGTGGGAGTCAATCACCACAGTTGAGGAAAAGGGATACATTAACTATTGCAGAGTTTTGGGTTCAGTTCGATCGCCAGTATTTCTCACCAGCAGTTGAGGTCGAAATGAGGAGAAAATTCAGTGAGGTGACTCAAGGGGACCATTCAGTGGCCAATTACGAGGAAGAGTTCACTCGTTTGAAAATTTTTATACCGGATGAGGTAAGCAACGAAGAAAGAAAGAAGTTGAGGTTAATGGATGGGTTAGTCAGGAGGATCAGGCAACATTTGATTGGTAATCCCGCATTAGTATCTTATAAAGATGTCGTTAATGGAGCACTCCAGCACTGCCAGTAATATCGCTTCCACATGAAAGGAAGCAAGAGGGGAGTGGAACCCAGCCAGTCAAATAAAGTAAGAGGGAACAGTACCAGTAGGGTATCCCAGCAGTAGACATGGGGACATCAGGGACACGATTTTCGACAGGGGAATCAGGTCAAGCGATTTAAATCTGGAAGCTATCGACAGGATGGCCAAGACTTCCGACAATGCCAGCATGTAAGAGATCAGTGGCAGGGTGAATTTATTAGGAAGTGTTTCATTTTTGGGGAAGTGGGACACTTGACGAGAGATTATCTTAAGTGAGGTAGGGGTCAACTACAGGACGAGGTCCTGGATGTACAAGCACTACAATAAGTCATGGGTGCGTTCGGGCAGGGGGAAATCGCTCCGAAAACCGAGGATCAGTCATTGCGGCTAGAGTATGGAGGTAATTATTTTTTTATCCTATCGGCATGGGGTATTTTTGGAGTGACAGTGAGGGTGTCACAATATAATCATTATTTTCACTAGAGTTCGCGGGTAAGTCGAATTTAGTGGGTGCGGTGGCTATAGCAGCCATATTACATATATATATTTCTGTGGGGTAGTTGATTTCTTTGGTGTTAACCACGAGAGAGTGGGGGTGTACACAGAGAGGGGATTGGTATTACGCGAGGAGTTACTACTTTCGAGAATTATGGGAGTAGGGTAGATGATTTTTCCAAACATCAGTTGGATAGCGATGGATTTTAACTATTGTGCATAGTGAGGGAGAGTTTTGGTGTTCCCGACACCAGGGTATGAATGATTTTACTAGGAATCACCTGAGAGGTCATCTAGTCTATAGATATGTATGTACATATGTTGTATTGTGTGGTGCGATAGACATATAATGAGTTCTTGTGTTCTCATATTTTATCCCGGTAAGTAGGGGTGTCTAGTGAAGTGAATCAGGGTTGTTAAATTTATGTTCGAGTGGGAGAGATAGCTCAGATTTATTTTTCGCAAGAACAAGTGATAGTAAGGGGCGTGGTATTTTATGTTGTCTTTCGTAGCATAAGAGTAGGCGTGTAAGCTTTTATGTTAAGAGGCAAGTATTTGGGGGTACGTGCTATGGACTGAGGGTCTAACAAATCTCCACGACAGACAATGTTAGGTAGTAGTGTATCGAGAGGGTTCCTTGTTTGGATTTTTCTTTGCGAGACGTCCCACGCATGAAACTTAACGCAACATTGGAAGTGGGGATATTTTTGGTCGTTAGTACATGGGTTGGGTACCCCGGATATTATTCACACATGTGATATGACTACGGGTTGGAAGTTATATTACAGGTTACGGCTAGCATAGTCAAGTAACTTTCGTGCGGTTAAGCACGGGGACAACGTGTATGGGCACCCTGGTTAATTAAGGTAACTTTCGTGCGAATAAGCACGGGTACAGGGTGTATGGTTCCCCTGGGAAATTAAAATTCATATTTGTGTAACTCTTAGTTAGAAGCAGGAGAGATAGATGTAACGAGCTTAGAGGCATAGGACTAGAGAGTGATATTCGAAGCTTGGAGCACTAGGCCTATCTTAATTTTGAGGACGAAATTCCTTTGTAAGGGGGGGAGCATGTAACACCCCGTAATTTTGAGGATTTAGTATTTAATTATGTTTGGGAGATATAAAAATATTTAAATTTGAGAAACTTAAATGCTGGATTTGGAGAATTTATTTGAGTGGGAAAAATTATTTATTTTGGCGACTTTAAGTTTAGTTGTTTGAAATTTTGTGTCGCATTTTGAGGTCAAAATTGGAGAATGTTGTAAAGTATCTCGGATGATAATTTTGAGTGCGCGGTTGAGTTCGGATGGGTCGAGATAGTCAAAAAAGAGTACCCGGGGTAGTAATCGGGTCTCGGGGCATTTTTGGGCATAGTCGGGCCCACATGGAGGGATTTGGGCCATTTAATTAGGCCCATGTGGCCAAAAACGGGATTATGGGTTTTAAACCTAATTGAAGGAGTGTTGAACGCCACTTAACACAATTCTAAAACTAGGTATTTGAGAGAGAAACAGAAGAAGCTAATCAAGAGCCAATTGGGGATATTTTGGAGTCAAGTTAAGGAATTAATTGAGTGTTCGTCATCAAACTATTAACAATACCAACGGATCGGACTCTATGAACAATTCCAGGCAAGTGGTTAATTGTTGTGATTCTTAAAATAGGTGATAACCAATTCATATTATAGTAGGTGCATATGAAAATTCGTTTTGAGTGTGTAACCATAATTGAAAATGGATTTTTCTGAATGAGAGTAATGGATAGATTTAATTACTCAATGGATGTTAAGTTATGAATTGGGACTGTTGAGATTGAATTATAGGATGAATTGCAGTATGTATTAGCGATTAATTTGACTGAGAATGATGACGTCGAATTTGGCAAAACAAGACCCGAGTGAAAAACCCAAATCAGATATACCTAGAGTTATATATAAATTTGATGACAAATTTAGGTCTCTAGGATTTTTAGTAACTATCTCTTATGTAGAGATATCTTTAGTTGTGCTTGGGTTAGAACAGGGGAGGAGATGAAACCTTGGAAGAAGTCGTTAATGGCTGAACAGAAAGTCAGAGAAGGAACAGACCTATTCGATCGATCGATCGATGGCTAGGATCGATCGATCGATGGTCCCAGATTTTTGGCAAGTTCGCCAGTTTTATATATAAAGGGAAATTAATTTAAGATTTTCCTCCTACTCTTTATTTAGTGATAAATACATATGTAACACATATTCCTTAAAAATTATAAGTGGATACAATTGGGTTTAAAAGCGTGATAATTGTATGTCACGGGATGAATAAATTTCGGGAAACAATTCGTAAGTATTGATTTTGGACTGAGGAAAAATATTCGGGTATTATAGTTGAGTGGCACTACACTATTAAAAGAATTGAGGTGTAATTAATTAATTATGGGGCGAAATATAGAATTTAGTATTAACGATGGTACGGGGCAAGTGAGCGAGTCCGGGTATATTGGTTGGGCGACACCAAGAAGTAAATTAATCAAATTAGAGTCGGACTGTAGACTCGGGAAGGTAATAAAATTAGTTAAAGAGTAAATTAATTAATTTGAGTCGGACAATAAACTTGGGAATATACAGACTTGTGTTACGGGTTTTAGTACACAGTAAAGCTGGGGTTTATATTATATATACGGTGTGGTGATATATATATATATATGTATGTATGTATGTTTGTATGTATGTATGTATGTATGTATGTACATTGTGTGTTCTATTAAATATCAGTGACTAGATATTTATTTAAGTTATATACTCTTGTGCTATTAAGGGAGGTTACGCGGTGTGGGTGAATCCCCTAGCTCCGGTATATGGGTGAGGGCTTATCTCACTTTCAAGGAAGGAATATGACCGTGTCCACTACGTTTATATTTTGGGCCATGTTGGTGAGCGATTCCGACTTGGGTAACTAGGTTATGGGAGCACACCTAGTGAGATAGCACTTTAAAGTAAATCATCCGGTGAGGGTATACTCGGAGGGATGGGCATACTTATGAAATATATGTGGATGTTGTAGTATAGATATGTATATAATGATATCAAATATTATATGCGGGAAATAATACAGTGTTTGATGTATTTACTTTATATAACTTGTGTCACGGTTATATGGTATTATTTAAAAGGAATTAATTAGGTTAATGGGAGTGATAACTTATAACCCACGAATAATAAAAATACTCGGTTTAGAGTAGAAAGGCAAGGGAGGATTACAAGGACTAGTTGGACGGGGTAGTACAACTAGGTGGGGTTAAGGTAATCGTTAGGTGTGCATATTAGTGGAGGGGTGAGTGTGTCCTCAAGAGAGTGCGACACTAACTTAAATATGAAGCGAATTCATACATTTATAATTACTGCAGTTAATTCACTTGCTAAATCCTTTCAAAATATTTTGGGTTCTAACCCTTACTATAAAACTATTTTCAAAACCTTTTAGGTGTTCAGTCACAGGGACGTCAGACTTGATATTCTATTCCAGGGACACGTAGCTGAGGCACATGTGGATGCTAGCAGGATCTTGAATTATGCGCATCGTTCATTCCTTCCTAGAGTAGGAATCATTTATCATTTTCAGTTTTACTTAGGGCTTGTCGCCCAGACTTTTCAGTACAGTTTTCAGATTTATTTATTCAGTTGTTGGATGTTTGTATTGGACTATTTACTTTGGTGGTCGATGGTTTATTCGAAAAATAATTTAATTAATTATTCAGTTGATTTAATCCAGTCGTTGTGTATGACTCATATTATCTTTTCGCATGTTATTGTTTGTTTAATTAAAAAGTTAAAATTTGGCACCGCCTTTTTGGAATACTAGGTGGTTAGTAAGTTTTAAAAACGTTTTCGACAATGATGCTAAGAATGAACCAATTGGGATTCCTGTTTTAATTTGGCATAGGATTGATCACCCGATATTTTATTAGATGGGGTGTCACAAAAATGTATAAACGTCTTTTCACGCCTCTTTATGCCTAAGGCCCTCCTAGGTCTCTAAGGCTTGGTCCCGACACCTAGGTCACGCCCCGCGTTTTTTAGAACCTTAATTTTTTAATATAAAATACGTATAATTTTTTGAAGTTTTTATTTATAAAAAATAGTTTTTAAGTAAAAAAAAAGTGTTCAAAATTTCACAACTGTTTTTAATAGAAATAAAAAAAAGTTTTTGGTTATAAAAACATTTTTAACATTTTATTTATAGAAAAAACCTTAAGTTCGTATCTATAAATGACATACAGTTTTTTAAACTAGAAACTAATAAAAATATGTATAATTTTTTTACATGAAATACATTCAACTGCTTTGAAGTTTTTATTTATAAAATATAGTTTTTAAGTAATAAAAATACTTAAAAATAATAGACAAATTTTATATATGAAAAAATTAACCTTTTATAATGACTTTAAAATAAGATATTTAATTTATGATATATATGCTAATTTTATAATTATCATTATATTTATTTATTGTACATCGCTCGTGCATCGTACGGATTGTATGCTAGTATACTTAATTTCTGAAGACTAAACATTAATTATCTTTTAATCTTTACCTATTTAGCATATATCAGTTCCTCTTAATATTTTAAATCTCTTACTTCCACCTTCAAGGGGTTTGCATGTTTAATCCTAGTGTCATTGGACCAAAAAGATTTTTTTTACATTAATATTTACTTCAAGTCTTTTCATTTTATTCCAAAAACTCTTTCATTACATAAAATCTTTAGAAGCAATAGTTATTCTTTTATTCTAAATCATTAGAAAATTTTGTCAAAAAAAAAAGAAATTTTTTAAAATATAAAAAATAAAGTCAACTAAGTGCAAAATTTTTATTATACCTTTAATACGATAGTATTAGAGGAGTTAATGAGGCTATAATACTTATTATATTATTCTCTCTCATCTTGAACATTGTATTCTTTGAAACAAAAAAAATGGGTAAATAAAGAATTTCTTTGGAAGACAAAAAAAATGAATAAATCAAAAGTCTCATAAAAACTTAAAAATGATTCATTCTAGACTTCATTAATTTATCTCTCGATACAAGACAATCTAGATTTAATTGATCCATATTCTTCATTCTCCACTCAAATCACATTAGATAATGCTACTAATATTAGTACATCTATATAACATTTTTATTTTTAGAAAAAAAGGTTAGAATTTTTTTTCAAAATTTCAAAATTGTTTTTTATATAAATAATAAACGGGTTTGGTTATAAAAACATTTTTAACATTCTATTTATAAAAATAAATAAAATTTTATCTATGGATGAGATAAAGTTTTTTAAACTAAAAATATGTATAATTTTTTTCTCTCTTCTAAAAGGCACACATAGACTTGAGGCTTGGGAGAAATTTCACGCCTTAAGCGTTTTACGCCTTATTCTTGGTAAAACGTTTAAGGCACATTTTTTTAAAAACAGAAACTCTTTAGTGAAACGTTATTACCTTTTAAAGAATTTTTTAAAAAACGGACCAATATCCCATTCAAAATAATCAAAATGCAAATGGTATTCCAAACCTCACGTCCAAAACAATGCGCATTTTTTCTTCCTTTTTTTTTAGTATTGAAAAAATAGTATTTTAGTTTGCATATATTTAGACATATTTTAATGTATGTGCCATTTTAGTATTTTTTTTAATAGCCTTATTATAGTTAAAAATATTAAAATATATTAAAAAATATCTAAACGTCTTTTCACGCTTTTTTACGCGCAACACCCGCATAGGCTTCTAAGGCTTAAGGCTTGGCTCGATGCCTCGGTCACACCCCGCATTTTTTAGAACCTTGATTTTTTTTTTATATAAAATACGTATACTTTTACGAAGTTTTTATTTATAAAAAATATTTTTTAAGTTAAAAAAAAGTGTTGAAAATTTCCCAACTGTTTTTAATAAAAACAAAAAAAAACGTTTTTGGTTATAAAAACATTTTTAACATTTTATTTATATAAAAAAATTTAAGTTCATATCTATAAATGACATACATTTTTTAATGTAAAAACAAATAAAAATATGTATAATTTTTTTATGTAAAGTACATTCAACTGTTTTGAATTTTTTATTTATAAAAAATAGTTTTTAAGTAATAAAAATGTCTAAAAATAATAGACAAATTTATATATGAAAAAATTAACCTTTTATGATGACTTTAAAATAAGATATTTAGTTTATAATATATATACTAATTTTATAATTATCAATATATTTATTTATTGTACATCGCTCGTGCATCGTACAAATTGTATGCTAGTATACTTAATTTTTAAAGACTAAACATTAATTATCTTTTAATCTCTACCTATTTAGCATATATCAGTTCCTCTTAATATTGTAAATCTCTAACTTGAACCTTCAAGGGGTTGGCATGTATAATCCTAGTGCCATGGACCAAAAAGATTTTTTTTACATTAATATTTACTTCAAATCTTTTCATTTAATTGCAAAAATTCTTTCATTACATAAAATACTCATAAGAAATAGTTCTTCTTTTATTCTTAATCATTAGAAAAATTTGTCAAAAGCAAAAATAAGAAAAATTTTCGAATATAAATAAATTAAGTCAACTAAGTGTAATTTTTTTTTATTATACCTCAAATACGATAGTATTAGAGGAATTAATGAGACTTTAATACTTTTTTTTTCTCTCTCATCTGAAACATTGTATTCTTTGAAACAAAAGCCAAAAAATTGAATAAATCAAAAGTCTCTTAAAACTAAAAAAATGATCCATTATAGACTTCAATAATTTATCTCTCGATCCAACAAATCTAGATTTAATAAATCTATATTCTTTATTCTCCACTCAAATCACATTAGAGAATGCTACTAATACTAGTTCATCTATATAACGTTTTTATTTTTAGGATTAAAAATTAGAATTTTTTTTTGAAATTTCAAATTTGTTTTTTATATAAATAATAAAAGTTTTTGGTTATAAAAATATTTTTAACATTGTATTTATGGAAAAAACTTTAAGTCTTTCTCTATGAATGAGATAAAGTTTTTTAAACTAAAAACTAATGAAAATATGTATAAATTATTTTATATAAAATACATATAGTTTTTTTGAAGTTTTTATTTATAAAAAATAGTTTTTAAGTTAAAAAAAGTGTTCAAAATTTCACAACTGTTTTTAATAGAAATAAAAAAATGGTTATAAAAATATTTTTAACATTTTATTTATAGAAAAAGCTTTAAGTTTGTATCTATAAATGACATAAAATTTTTTAAACTAAAAAGAAATAAAAATATATATAATTTTTTTTATATAAAATAAATACAACTATTTTGAAGTTTTTAGTTATAAAAAATATTTTTTAAATAATAAAAATATTTAAAAATAATAGACAAATTTTATATATACAAAAATTAATCTTTTATAATGATTTTAAGATAAGATATTTAATTTATGATATATATAATTTAAGATAAGATATTCAATTTATGATATATATAATTTTTTTATATAAAATACATACAACTATTTTGAAGTTTTTAGTTATAAAAAATACTTTTTAAATAATAAAAATATTTAAAAATAATAGACAAATTTTATATATAAAAAAATTAATCTTTTATAATGACTTTAAGATAAGATATTTAATTTATGATATATATATACTGACTTTTATAATTATCATTATATTTATTGTACATCGTTCGTGCATCGTACATATTGTATGCTAGTATAATTGATTTCTAAAAACTAGACATTAATTATCTTTTAATCTTTACCTATTTTTAATTATTTATAGGATGCCAAAATAACAATCAAACTTCTTAGATTTATCCCTACGTAAAATGTGGAAACTCTTTGAAATGACATTCGAGATCAAGGTGAAGCCCGAATCTTATCCATTGAAGTAAAAAAAATAACCCCTTTCAAAAACTTTAGTACTGTACTTGGAAATTAGCACGTGCCTTTAAGGTGATTGGTTGCAATCATAGCATTTTGGTGGTTGTAATGTTTGGTAGCGTGCGTAAAAATTGACAATGAGATATTGATTGACCAATAGGTAACGATACATTTACCCTCAAATTGGGGGAAGATATAGTTTATGAGCACATTTTTTGTAATTTTGGCCGACATCATTATATAAGGGGTACACTGTCATTGTCTATGTCCTACTCAATTTAGTTTCGGTGAAAATAATGACTCTTTTAAATATGAATTATTTCGATTTTATCATTCACGTAGTTATTATTATTTAATTTTATTCATAATTTCTTATTTTTATATAGATTTTACTTTTATTTTGACATTTAGTGACATAAAAAGCGTTGTAAAAAGTTGAGAAAAACAAAATATCAGCGTTATCACTACAAATATCACAAATTCTCTAAAAAAAAGTTTTATTAAAAGTATTTCAAAGTTGCTCAAGATTTTTTGGAGTGTGAATAGCCTAATTTTTTTTTATTGCATTGCCATTTGGGAAAAGATATAAAAGACATGTTTAACTTTCACAATAGGGTCACTTTCACTCACGCTAATCAGTTGAATTGGTTAGAACCGTATACATCCAAAGTTTTTTATTTTAAAAATATCATTAAAATATATATTTATAGAAATAATGTACTTTTCAACATATTTATGAAAATATTGTATTTATTAAAATCATAGTTGGTAAACCGAGTTTTTAAACTGAAGTCGCAGTTGGTAATCGCGAATTGAAGTTGGATTAAGTAACCTGTTAATTAACGGAGAAGCACCACCTCCGATTCTAAAAGCAAATTAATAGGTCACTTAATCCAACCACGATTTCATTTTAAAAACTCGGTTACCAAGCGCGATTTTAAGAAGTTAAATATTTATAAATATGTTGAAAATATTTTTATTTCTCAATTTTTTATTTAAAAAGGGACAATAATTAAATTAAAAAATAACACTAAATTCAAATAAAAAAGTACATAAAAATGATGCTTCACTAGAAGCAAAATTAACATAAAAAAGAAAAACATTATAAAGAAATTTGTTTCGAGACCTTTTATTTCTCAATTTGTGCAATGTTAATTTCAATATTTTTAATTTTTGCCTTGTTAATCCTCGATCCCATCTCAGTTTATGACTAGACCGAATTGATTTGGTGACTAACGACCACCACCCCGAACCCATAGGACAACCAATCACGCTGATGTGATGGAGAGCTATCACTGCAACAATTAAAAACAATAGGGTTAACATTCTAAAATTGAAATTCTTGGTAGTTCAAACTGACCCCAAAGCTGAGAGTTAGTTTTATTTTTTCCCTTGAGATAAATTAAAAATATAATATAATTAAAGATAGAAAAATACTAAACTATGTAGAAAAAATACCAAGTTCAGGAGAGGAAGAAAAATATGAACTTACGACATGTAATTATTATCATAATTTGACAAAATGTCACATAAATGTTTATGACCTCACACAATAAGAAGATTTTTTTTATGACTTTGTTGATGTGTGAGACACATATTGTGTAATGTTTTAAATGGATTCATGTGAATTACTGTTGGAATTTTGCAAGGCACGTTTTGTGAACGATGTCTTTTAGGCAAAATTTCTCCCAATCTAATTGAGACAGAACCGCGAGTACACTTTGGATTTTATAGAATCTGCCTTCAGGATACAATGCAGTGTATGAACACTTTGTTTGATTCAAACTATGTACTGTTTGATCAAACCAAGAACACTCTGAATTTGTAATCTGATAATGCCAAAATATAGAGGATGAAGAGAGAAAAAATTAGCAATTTTCGGTTTACAAAACAGAGGCCTGGAACCCTTTTTATAGCCATTTATGTGACTATTCTTCAACAGTCACAGCTCTTCATGTAGTGACTCAGTAGCCGTTGGATCGTGCTTGTTTGGAACAACTTTGATCTAAGGGTTCAGATTAGGCGTCCCATCGTAAGCGAATGGACATCCCATCCACGAAACGCTACGAGTTCATCTAACGGTTCAGATCAAGTCATTTATGATTTTAAACCCTTTTATCAGATCGTTTAATCACAGTCGTTGATCTGTTTTACTTCGTCAAAACTTTAGGCTCCCACGCTCCAAGCGACGACGCGCTCGTGCGAAGTGCCAAGTGAGCGTCAAAGCGCGCAATATGCCCTAAGTCGCCCAATCGCCCTTTCCCGCGCCGCGTGTCGCGATTGGTGGTGCTTAAGCACCACCGTAATGCGTAGGATCATAGACTCTTGTTTGACTTGTCAACTAAGAATCTTAGTTGCCCTTTAGTTGATATACCACTAATTTTGTGGGTACTCTTGCAATGTGGGACAATATGGAATTTTGAGCATTCCCATATCTTTCACACCCATTTTTTTTATTTTTTTCCTTCTAAAATAAAGCCCAAACTATGTTTAAAATAAAACATCAACTAATATAATAAAATTAACAACTAATGTTTAAAATAAAACACCAATTAATATAATTAAAATATTATATTATATTGAAATTTCCAACATTCTCCCACCAATTTCAATATACACAAGAGAGGATACAAAGAATTGATTATACAAAACAAAAGGACAAACGAGAACTTTTGGCACTATCGCTGTGATCTAGTACATAAATGAGAATTGTCTTTCGAACTTGAATTTCCATGTAGTGTAAACAATTCAAAGCTTCATCAAGGTACTGTGGTGAACGTATCTTGAACCAAAGACCTTTGGAGACGAACCGAAATCATCACACATACTGATTTATGTGTTTATAAGTGTTCTTCTAGCATGCACATTTATGGCCTTGTGATCGGTCTTTATTCCATAGAAAGCGGCCACACTTTCGACACTCGTATAGGTAAATCAACTTTAGTGATTCTGCGAGTAACACTTATATGATTTATTTAGAAGTAACCTTCATCCTCTAACATGTAGAAAATCAACACTAGGCATACAGGAATGGAACTTTTGTATAAAGTTACTAGTGTTCCATAACTATAATTTAACTTGTTTGTATTACATTGAACTCTATCTATATTTTCAAGATTTGAGTTGGGTTCCCATTAGATATAGTTGTGTTATTTAATAGACATTAGTCCCATTCCTTTTGAGGTGATATATATCATCTCCCTAACAAGACCTTTAGTCAGAGGATCTGCTAAATTCTTGTTCTTTTTAACATAGTCGATTGTAATTACTCCTTCCTTGAGTAATTTTTTTATAATTTGATGCCTTAGACTAATGTGTCTAGATTTTTCGTTGTAAGTTTTGTTCAAAACTTTATAAATTGTGGCTTGGTTATCACAACTTATCATAATAGAAAGAGATGGATTTTTTCATAAAGGAATATCAAACAACACATTTCTAAGCCATTATGCTTCTTTACATGCATTAGCTAGGGCTAGATCCCCAAGAGATAGCTGCTCCTCCTAGCGTAAAAATCCAACCAGTAGTTGACTTGGATTTTGATTCAAGATTATTCCAACTTGAATCACTATATCCTTCTAAAACAGATGGATATCCTACATAATGTAAGCCATAATCCAAAGTCCTCTTCAAATATCTAAGCACCCTAAAAATTGTATTACAATGCTCTTGTCCTGGATTACATGTAAATCTACACAAGACACTCACTTCATAAGTAATGTTTGGTATAGTTCAATGCATGGCATACATTAGACTTCTAATAATACTAGCATATTTAAGTTGGTCCATAGTGCGCCCAATATTTTTTATGAATTTGATACTAGGATCCACTAGTGTAGCAACTGGCTTAAGTTCAAAATGATTATATCTTTTAAGAACTTTTTTTTATATAATGAGATTGAGATAATGCTAAAGAATTATTCTTTCTCGCAATTTTGATTCCTAAAATCACATCAGCTTCTCCAAGATCTTTCATATCAAATTTTGATGATAGAAACCTTTTAGTTTCTTCAACATATTTGAGACTAGACCCAAATATTAACATGTCATCCACATATAAGCAAATAATAACACCAACACTATTTTCAAATTTACTATATATACATTTATCGACATCATTAACTTTATATCCATGGCATATTACAATATTATTAAACTTCTCATGCCATTTCATACGAGCTTGTTTATGTCCATAAAGAGATTTAACCAGTTTACACACTTTATTTTCTTGGCCAGGCAAAACAAACCCTTCGGGTTGTTCCATATAAATCTCTTCTTTTAAATCACCATTTAGAAAAGCAGTTTTGACATCTATTTGATGAATTACTAAATTATGAATAGAAGTAAGAGATATTAATATTCTAATGGAAGTGATTCGAGAAACATGAGCATATAAATCAAAGTAATCAATTACATATTTTTGCTTATAGCCTTTAGCAACTAATCTTGCCTTAAATTTATTTATAGAACCGTCCAGATTTAATTTCCTTTTAAATATCCATTTGCACCCAATAGGTTTAGCACCGGGGGGAAGATCGAAAAGAACCTAAGTTTGATTTGACAAAATTTGAGTTCATTTCATCATTGATTGCTTCTTTTCAAAAAATAGCATCCTTAGATGTTACTGTTTCATGAAATGTTACCGGTTCATATTCTATATTAAGAATTTTTTTTGTTTTATTCTTAGTTTCATTTAAATCCCCCTCAACCAAATAGATAACAAAGTCAGGCCCAAATGTTTTTTTAGTTCTTTGTCTTTGACTTCTTCGCAGTTCAACGTCATTTGTTGTTTCCGAAGAAGATATTTTTTGTGAATTTTCATCCGAAGGTGAGGAGCCAATAGTCGAATTATTATTTTCCAAACCTTGATTCAAAGTACTAAACTTTGTTAGATGTTCAAAGAATTGCACATCTACTGACTCAATGATTTCTTGGGTTTCAAGACTTAAAAATCTATCAGTCATACTGTTACTAGAGTATCCAATAAAAACACATTTGTAAGTCCTATTTCCTAGTTTAGGTCTTTTCAGCTCGGGTTTTCTTACATAAGCAAGACCTCCCCAAACTTTAAGACATCTAAGATTAGGCTTGCGATTAAACCATAGTTTGTATGGCGTAATATCCTTATTTTTCATTGGAACTCTGTTTAAAATATAACAAGCGGATAAAACCGCTTCTCCCCACATCGACAAAGGTAAACCTGAACTGATTAACATTACATTTATCATTTCAACTAAAGTCCTTTTTTTTCTTTCCGTCGTTCCATTTTGTTGTGGCGTATAAGGTGCCGTAACTTGATGGATTATCTCATGAGTATTACAAAATTGTATAAACTCACTGGGGTAATATTCACCACCCCTATCAGATCGTAGGACTTTAATTATTAATTTTGTTGAGTTTCAACTTCTGCTTTAAAAATTAGAAATTTCTAGAAAACTTCATATTTACTTTTAAGCAAATATGTATATGTATACTTAAAGTAATCATCAATGAAAGTTAAGAAATATTTATTTCCACTATGAGTCATATTACTCTTCATATCACATACATCACTATGAATAAGATAAAGCGTTTCAGATGTCCTCTCAACAGATTTAAGCGACTTTCTAGTTATCTTCGATTGAGCATAAATTTCACATTTAGAAAGGTTATCAAATTTACAATCCAAGATTAAGCCGAGATTAGTCATATTTTTTATACTATTATAATTTACATGACCTAATCTACTATTCCATAAATAAATAGACTTAACCATATAAGCAGAACTAATAGCATTGATTACATTAATTTTGATCATGTCGTTACAAGAGTACCTTTGCCAATAAATTGGCCATTCTTGGATAAGACAAACTTATCAGACTCATACACAAATTTGAAACCTCTCTTATTGAGAAGGTCCCCAGACATAAGATTTTTACACATATTAGGTACATGAAGTACATTAATTAAAGTAAGAGTCTTTCCAGAAGTTAATTTCAATTCCACTATGCCCTTCCCAAGTACATTGGTGTGAAGATTATTTGCCATATTCACTTCTTTTCCATCAATTTCTTGATATTTTTTTTAATGAAGAGCGGTCTTTGCATATGTGGACCGTTGCGCCGGTACCCAGCCACCATCCAATTTCATTTTCAATTGAATTTTCTTCGCATGCAGTAGCAATAAGATCTTCAACATTATTGGTTTCCTTCGACCCTTGTTTTTCCTTAAAAGCCTTCTTTTTAAGACGACATTCTCGAGAATAATGGCCCGGTTTATCACAGAAGAAACATTTTCCTTTCTTTTTCTTATTTTCACCTTGGTTCTTGAATTTTGAATCATTATTTGCTTTAAATTTTGAGTCTTTGGTATTCTTGGATTTTTTATCCTCAGCCATATTGGCTTTTGAATGACTCTTACCTTGTTCATCATTCTTTTCTCGAATACGAGTATCATCTTCAATACGAAAGTGACAAAAAGGGATTCCACAATATAAGTTTTTCATCATGATTAATTTTCTTCTTAAAGCCATTCCAAGAGGATGGAAGTTTTGAAACAATCACCCCTAATTGAAATTCATCTTGAAGATTAATTCCAGTGGCTTTAAGGTCACCTATAATTTGTTGGAGTTCATGTGCTTATGTAACGACAGATTTATCATTACTCATTCCAAAATTCATATAGTTTGAAATCAAAAACTTACGGTTGCTCATGTCCTCATTTTGATATTTTGTCTCTAATGCCTTCCATAATTTTTTTGCCGTCGAAATCATTTGATAAGTACTATAAACAGTTTGAGACAAAGCATTGAGGATATGTCCTCGACACATAAACTTGTCTTCTTTTCTCTTCACATGCTTCTGTTTTATTTCTTCGATGTCTTCGGGTGTGGGCTCAGGAATTTATACAAGGTTGTCATCTAGAATGTATGCTAGTTTAAATGTTGTGAGGAAGAACATAACTTTCTCTTGCCAACGGGTGAAATTTTTGCCATCAAAACAGTCGAGTCGGATTAAGTCTTGACTCATGACTTGGATAGATTGTGCCACTGTTCCTTCCATTGGAGTAATAAAAATAATTTTGCCTAAAATTATTGGAATTTTTCTATGGAAAGAACGAAATAATAAAATAATTTCTATAAGGCACGTTCTGTGAATGCTGTCTTTTATGCAAAAAAAATTTCCAATCTGGTTAAGACAGAACTGCGAGTACACTTTGGGTTTTATAGAATCTGCCTTCAGAATAAAATGCAGTTTATGAACAGTTTGTTTGATTCAAACTATGTATTGTTTGATCAAACTGAGAACACTCCAAATTTGTAATCTGATAATGCCAAAATATAGATGACGAAGAGAGGAGAAATTAGAAATTTTTGGTTTCCAAAATAGAGGCCTGGAAATTTTTTTATAGCCATTTCTATAACTGTTCATCAACAGTCACATCTCTCCATGTAGCGACTTCGTAGCCATTAGATCATGACTATTTGGAATAAATTCGATCTAACGGTTCAGATTAGGCATCCCATCGTAAGCGAATGGACATCCCCAACACGAAACGCTACGAGTTCATCTAACGGTTCAGATCAAATCATTTCTGATTTTAAACCCTTTGATCAGATAGTTTAATCATAACCGTTGATCTGTTTTACTTTGTCAAAACTTTAGGCTCCCACGCTCCAAGTGACAATGCACACATGCGAAGTGCCAAGTGCGCGTCAAAGTGTACAATGCGCCCTAAGTCGCCCAATCGCCCTTTCGCGCGCCGCGTGTCGCGATTGGTGGTGCTTAAGCACCACCGCAATGCGTAGGATCATAACCTCTTGTTTGACTTGTCAACTAAGAATCTTAGTTGTCCTTTAGTTTATATACCACTACTTTTTGGGGTACTCTTCCAATGTGGGACAATATGGGATTTTGAGCATTCCCATATCTTTCACACCCATTTGCTCATTTTTTTTCCTTCTAAAATAAAGCCCAAACTATGTTTAAAATAAAACATAAATTAATATAATAAAATTAACAACTAATGTTTAAAATAAAACACCAATTAATATAATTAAAATATTATATTATATTGAAATTTCCAACAACAAATATCATTTAATGTGTATTTGATGCATCAATCGAATAACAAAAAATATTACAAAAGAGATTCTCCCTAATATTACTCCCGACATGATTCATCTCACATATCCAAATGATCCTTCTTTTACATTTCCAAGGGGTGTTTTCATTGTTTATTATAAGGCATTTTCATCTTAAGATGGTCCAAGGA
Source organism: Sambucus nigra (assembly GCA_949130495.1). Classification (NCBI taxonomy): domain Eukaryota; kingdom Viridiplantae; phylum Streptophyta; class Magnoliopsida; order Dipsacales; family Adoxaceae; genus Sambucus; species Sambucus nigra. The sequence continues at coordinate 351,714,935 of OX422208.1, read as the reverse complement.
TCTCTTATACTGTACAATAACTCCAACTTAACTTTTTTTATAATTATATTACTTATATGAATAAATTATTAATGCACCCTTATAATCAACTTAAATGCTACAAAAGGTACAAAATTATCGAATTACAATCACGAAAAATGTTTCATTAAAAGTATCTAAGGAATTTTATAAAAAAAGAAAGTTTAGCGGTGTTCTTTTCTTTATTGATTAAAAAGAAAAAAATATCAATATTTATACCACCAAAGTACTGTTGTTTCTCATAAGAACTAACATTCAGCCCACGTGATGCGTGGGTGGGTTGTTAATAAAATTATTAGATTTTAAATATAAAACGTATGTAAAAAGTATTCTTAAACTTCAAAAATCAAAGTGTGGGAGTAATTTTTCAAAAAAAAGTTATCACCTAAATGGATTCATCAATCTTACACAAATTACTGAAAAAAGTTCACCAGCAAACAAAATCTCAAAAATAGGTCAATATCAATAACTAATAAAACAATATGCTAAAAAAAAGTTTTCACATAAAATTAAAGGCATTAAACATAATACTATGTTCTTGCTAGAAAATAATAGTGTATACATCTATACTTTTTTTCAGTAGGATAACAATTGAAGAGTAATACATGAATCCAATTGTATTTCTTTCAGCTTCCTCTAAAGCCGGTCAGAAGTGCAAGAAGGCATAAATAACATAATTCCATTGCTTGTTAAAAAAATACAATGTCCAAGATAAGAGAGAGAAAGATAGTAAGTATCAAAGGATCATTAACTCCTTTAATACTATCGTATTAGAGGGAGGGGTGTGTGTGTGTGTGTGTGTGTGTCTATATATATATATATATATATATATATATATATATATATATATATATATAAAGAGAGAGAGAGAGAGAGAGAGAGAGAGAGAGAGAGAGAGAGAGTAAACAAAATTTTACACTCATATTGATGAACAAAGGAAAACTCATACATTACCTAACAAATTCAAGGATAATGACTAAAGTCAACTTAATAGGGGAAAAAGAAAAAAACTTTACCCACCTACAATGGCTCTTATCAATTTCCATTATATTTGCATCTACAATAACCAAAATTGATCACATGTGCTGCATTCACTAAAATCCAGATCTCAAGTCTTTGATATGTATGAGACTAGAATGAAAATGTCAGTGGTTGTTTTAACATACAGCTAATATAAATACATTAATTTTCCAAACTAAATAAAAAAGGATTAATGAAGTTCCCAAACCAAAATCAAACAATCATTTAATTCTTCAATTCCATCACTCACAACTGAAAATCAAATTTTGTAAATTCAAAATTGCAAAAAATATAAAGCAGAGGAAACTGTAGTACCTCAGGTCGAACCCTATCACAATGGATCTATAAAAATTGATCCTCAATGAAGAAAAATGATATATTAACAAACCGTATCAAATTTCATATAAATAGCCTCATTTGCGGATGAAACACTGATGGGTTTCAAATTTGTGGAAGATACAAAGTCAAAAATATTTATGTAATAATGGTTCGTAGAAGATACAAAGGTAGTTAAGGTAATCCAAGAGGCAATGAGATAAAGAGTCATGGAGTCAAATAAATAGGGCATCTTCAAATTCTGAGACGGACTATAATAATTAAAACATTTATGAAGTGTACACGTGTCGTTGCGTGGGTGCGACAAATGGTGACATTGGGTTCCGTTGTCAATTTTAGTTATATACTATAATGTTTATTCCACTAAAGTACTAAACAACACTAAAACCCGTCATTCAAATATTTAGTTACTTTTTTGCCATTGATAAAAACCATAATTGAAAATACGAACATTTATTGTTTTAATTAAATGTCAATAAACTAAAAGTCAAGAAAAATAGTTCACCTGGCTCCTTTTCCTTTTTGTGGTTGGTGAAAAACTTTGCTAAAGAAAGATTTGGTATTTAAAATATAATATTATAGAATTATACTACTAATAATGTAATCTTCAATCACATTTATTTATAATTTAAAATAAGAGAAAAAAATAATGGGATGCCCTATACCCATGAGAAAATGATAAGTAACAACTTTGAACTTACCTTCCAATACATAAATGTTGATTGCTAAGGATGCCATAAAAACTCCTTAATACTATTTTGTGTTGGAAAATAATAGTATGTCATGTTAACATGATAACACTGGAGGTTGTAGAGAAAAATTGAGGGTACGCTTAGTAGTTACCTATATAAATAATAATATTGTATCCGATGCTAGTATGTAAGTGTGACAATGGAAGTTCATAGACACATATGATGTATACATTTGGGGATTATGTTACCAAGATATAACGAGAAACCCTTTAACCGTGTTAGTTTGGTAGCGCATAACTTGAAGTGTTATGGTTTTGTCACGGACAGGTGTTGTCACAGTTTAAAATCGTGCTAAAAAAACACGCGTGCCTTATCACAGTCAAGGACCGTGAGAAGACCATAACAACACTTGTCACGGTCCTTGATGATGACAAGGCCGAAATAATTTTGTATTGTCATGGTCAAGGTCCATGATAATTCTTTTGGGGGAGAGTCCACTAAAACTATTTTTCACCCAAAACATTTCACTCTCCCTCCTTACTCTCATAAACTTGACTCCATCTCCCTCCTAAGTAAAAAATCTATCATATATATATATATATATATAATATGTGTTTGTTTGTTGTAAAATAGTTGTATTTACATGTGTAATCTTGATATTATCAAAAACATTTTGAGCAAAACGTAGGTTTGAACATTCAAACCATTCTTTATTACAATGTGCATATTTGACTTTAATATTTATTTGGGCTTGAATATAATGTGCTTTGTTGTAAAATAGTTGTATTTACAATTGTGACTCTGATTTTATTAGTAACAATTTGTGCAAAATCTAGGTTTGAACTTTCAAATCATTCTCTATTACAATGTGAGTATTTGACTTTGATATGTATTTGGGATTGAATATAATCTGCTTATTTATTGTTAAATAATTGTATTTACATATATGACTTTGATATTGTGAGAAACCATTTGTGCAAAACTGAGGTTTGAACATTCAAACCATTATTTATTACAACGTGAATATTTGAATTTGGTATTTGTCTGGGCTTTAATATAATGTGTTTTTTTCTTGTAAATGTAATAATTTTGATAAAAATAATAATTTGTGGGTTTATTTACAAAGGTGGAGGATTTCAAAAATTTGGATGAAAATTTCAAAGAACACAATGAACTTTCTCCGATAATTTCTAACATTCTTAAAATGTATATAGCTTTTAAAAATTTTACTCGTTTGGGTTATGAATTATAATTAAAACTAATTTGACATATATGTGCGGCTTTGGGTTTCAACATAACAGTGTTTCTATATTATTATTTAAACATGCTAGGTTGTTAATTGGATTGCACTTATGTGTGAGTTAACTGATGAGTTAAGTACCCCATGGGGATAAACTAACTTGTAGAAACATCGTGAGTCACATGACTGCACCAGTTGTTTCTATAAGTTAGTTTAGTCCCCTAGAGTATGAACTATACTCGTCCCATTTATCCACATATGGCAATTAATGATTCCTATAAGTTGCTATGGGGTATCATGTATATAAAAAGTGGATGAGTGAGACAAATAGACTAGGAAATATGCACCGTAGAGGTTATAAAGAGTTTGCATAATTTGCAAAAAGGTGTCTGAATGATGAATAATTATCATGTTCATGCGCACATTGCAGAAATGGTAAAGTATTTAAGTGGAAAATAGTTGAATAACATCTACTTAAATAGGGTATGCAAGACGATTACAAGGTGTGGTTTTTTCACATCAAAATACATTATACCTTTGTCCCCGAATAGCCCCCACTATAACCTTCAAGTAGGACAACAATAGAAGGACAAGATGATATCGTAAATCATAGTATGTTATATGATCTAATATAAGAATCTTATGGAGTTCTTATGGTATAAGATAATGAGGATACTAATATGAAAGATAATGAATCTTATGATGGAGGTTCTATTGCTCGTGACGGTGTTAGGATAAATCTTAACGATGACTAACAAAGTTTGAAAGTCAAATTGACCCAACTGTTATACCCTAAGTGTGGCAAAGATCAAATTATTTTGCATGCAATGACTGCTTTGCATAGTTTGAAGAGCCATTTGAGTTTGTTTGAAAATAACGTGATTGAAATTCAGAATTTGGTGAATGGTTTGTTCCCCAAACAAAATACCCTTCCAAATCATTATCCGAGTATGAAGAATGGTTTGAAAGAATTAAAAATGAAGTATAAATCAATTCGTGCTTGAAAATATGATTGCATACTATACAGAAAGGAGTCCGAAAATCTTGATAATTATTTGGTATCTGGAAAACCTAGATATGTGCCAGAGGACGATTTTAATTATAAGAGACACGTACTTTCAAAAGTGCCTTAAATGTATTAATATACTTCCCTATTGGTCCTAAGTTGAAATGATTTTTCACAATACCTTGGATAGCAAAGGAAATAACTTGTCACTTTAGGGAATAAGTAGGAAATAATATCATGCATCATCCTATTGACTCAACAATTTGGAAAAATGTAAATTTTAATTAGTTAGATTTTGCCAATGAACATTGTAATATTCATTTTGTAATATCAGCACGTGGGTTCAATCTATTCGGTAATATAATCACCAATCAAATTCTATGGTCAATGATCTTAGCACCCCTAAATCCACCTCATTCGTTCTATATGAGATTAGAATTTTTGATGTTGTATTTGTTGATACCTAGGGCAAAGGCACCAAGTTACAACATTGATGTATACTTGGCACCGTTGGTTGAAGAATGGAATGAGTTTTGGGTAACCGGTGTTGTAAGAGCAAGTTTTATAATTACTCATTTTTTTTGTCTTGTCCCATTACATATACACTGCACCTATATGACTTTTATGGATTCAAAGACAAAGTTGAAGACATTTGAAAGATTTAATAATCCTACATCTCAACAACCTTAAAAGAAGTTATGGATTCATTTGGTAAAGAGCTACTTTATTTTTTCAAGTTTAGAATTTTTAAAGAGATTTTTTTTCAAAATGGTTTTACAAGATTTTTAAAGATTTTTTTTTTGAAAACTCGCCACCTCGTTAGAACGAGTTAGATAACTTATGCGAACGAGAATAACATGATCATTAGAATAAGACACTTAAAAGATATAAAGAAGTAACTTTTGCAGTTCTCTGGAATCTTGTTCGAAGTCTCGATAGATATTTGAATGAAAACAGGTGTGTCGTTTGAATGACCATGCAAGATTTTTTTTTAGATTAAATCTAATCCAAATCCTTGATACCTTATAATAGGAAAGAGAATATTTGAGACTTTAAGAACTCTTTTATTAAGCAGTTTTTAACTTTTTTCAGTTCTCTTTGTGATCAAACACTTCTATGATCATTCCAAACCCCTTGGAGCCACAAAGATCACTTTACCAAATCAAGAAGAACATTTATAGCACATCAACATTTGTAGAGAAAAAACTCTACTGCTAAATTGTGAAACTGTGGTTTTATTACTGAAAGGAAATTCTGATCGATGGATACCAAGGGAAGACTTCTTCCTATGGATGACTCTGAATTGGGTAATTTTTTATAGAAGAAATTGAAGACTCTAGGCATCATAGTTAGTCTTTTTAAGTAGTTTATAAGTCAATTGTGTGTTAATTATTCTGTAGTGTTGAATATAGGTTTTGCCCTATTAAGGGTATTTTTCCTCCCTTGTTTGTTTTGTTTGCATGCTTGGTTTGTTAGTTTAAAATTGGACTACATCCTTGTATACACACCTAATTTTATCAAATATCAAATTTGGTAAAAAAAATTTATTTATGTGTGGCAAGCTAATATACATATTAATCCATTACATCCCTACAATTTTAGGTGTGAAAACATTTCACTCTAGCAAAACATGAAAAGTTCATGTTAAAAGCTATGTTGATCTAGGCAATTCATGATTTCATAGCATATGGGACTTTATCAAGTTATAATGTTCACGGTTACTTTAGGTGTCCCATTTTGGGGAGGAAATTAGATCTCAACATCTCAAGGAGAGTGCAAAATTATATATTATTCCAATACGATATTCTTGACTATCGACCACAAGTTTAAATTTAAAAAGGTTATATTTTTTTGTTGGGTGAGGTCGGACATAGGCTACCTCCAAAGAAACTTTCAAGTTCAAAAATTGAAAGGAGATCTTCCAAATATAGAGCATGTTCGAAAAAGAATCCCGAATTCAATAATATCAAACATAAAAGACCCCTATTGAGGATGAAGCCCAAAAAAGGAAGGTGTGGTGAGGTCAATATTATTTGACTTGTCGGGTTGGAAGGGTAACCCCATGAAACAAGTATTAGATATCATGCATGCCTAGAAGAAAATCATTGAACATTATCTGAGCACATGCCAAAGTGGAAGTCATTCGAAGGATGGATAAAATGCACGAGGTGATCTTAAAGTATTAAAAATCAAGCTCTAGTTATGGTTGAAAGAGGATGGTAAGGGGAGGAATATAATTTCCTTAGGGTATATAGTTTAATGAGCAAAGAAAGAAAGGTGCTTTCAGTCACACTTCGTAATTTGAAATCTCCCTTTGATTTTTCATCAACTTTGGAGAGGATTGTGAGATATGCCACACATGATCTACAAAAGTGCAAGTCTCACCACTGACATATTATAACACCTAATATTTTTGAGTATTTACAATTTAATTAATTTAGGTATTTTTAAATTACACGTGTGCCATAATTTAATTGAATTAAATATTATGTGTTTATTAAATATTGATCGGGAGATATTATGATTAATATTTATGGGATAAATTTATTAAGTGCGTAGTAAATAACTTGTAATTATTATTATACGTCCTAGCGAGTAATATCGATGGGACTATGCTATATTTCAATCGGGAGTCATGTGTAGGCAATATTGAGGTCGAGATAGGAAATTTATGTAGAGTGACTCGGATGGAGATTTCTAGGTTACGGTTGTTTCCGAATGGATTAAAATAGGTGGAATAGAGTACCCGAGTGTATTGATTGGGTTTCGAAGAATTTTTAGACCAACTCGACACCATGTAAGAGCGTTTTGGTCATTTGGGAGTCTAGGGTTCGAAGGACTCCGAATTTTAGAGTGTTATATCAGCCACTTTTTGATAGAGGCTAGGGTTACAATAATTAGGAAAAAAAGAAGTAATATGAGAGGAACAAGAGAGGATCTATAGGCCATTTTATACCTTTTTCCACCACCGACATTGTCAAAAATGAGATAGGAGCAAGGGAAGACTGATTCCATCCTCAAAAAATGAAAATCAGACCTGCATATATAAGGCAAGTGTTTATCTTGGAACTTTTTAAGAATGTCATAATACCCATGGTAGTGTAGGGTTGAAATTTCATGATTGGGTGAATTGTTAGGGTTGGATTGAAATTATGGGGGTAGGATTCATGTTAAATATAATCCCTCTGCATTAATATAATGAACTCTAAGATTACATGATGATAAACTTTAAACAAATCTGAAAATCTTGATGAGCATGCATGAAGAATATAAAAAACAAGGGTTTTATGATTTATGGAGATTAAATCTATATAAGGTTAGATTTCTTAAAGATTTGATGTTATAATTACGTTATAAATTGTCCATATACATATATTTGATGATTGATTATGTTATATAGGAGTTTGGAAAGGTTTCATAGAGGTTTGATGGGTTAGAAATGGTGGAAAATGTAATTGGGAAGAAGATGTCAAATAGGTGTCGATCGATCGATCGAGGGATATTGATCGATTAATTTTTGCCAATCGATCAACCAAAGCTGAATTAGGGCCTTTTGTTTATTTGCGTAGTTTTCCTTACCGAAAATTATAGGGGACTTTGCTAATGCTATATTAACTATATATGGACTTAGATAATATTAGTAGACATATAGTTAAGGTCGGGCTAGTCTTAATGAGGGTAAATTTGGATTAGGAACGATGAGAGTTAAACAATTGCATTATGTGTTGGTAATTCACAATTGGGTTACGGAAAGGGTAAACGATAACCCAAGATTAATACCAGTAAGATAGTGTGTATACCTATGCTGGAGATATTTATAGGTTATGTGTATACATATTATGTGATTTTCTATGTGTGTGAACATACCTAACCTGCCTTCTATCACAGGAGGTTACGTGCAATGGGTGATCCCACTATGGCGATTTCAACAAGGTCTAGATATGTGCCCTAGAACATGGAACTTAGGGCGGATCACTATTTGAGTTTATAATAATGGTACCACTGTTTACTTTATGTACATTATGTATGTGCATATCCCAAAGGCTTATAACTATATTCACCTTTGTTATGTGTACTTTGGGTATATTGTAACTGGGAAGAAGCTGTCAAACCGGTGTCGATCGATTGATCGATGGATATCAATCGATTGATTAATTTTTGTAGATCGACCGACTAAAATTGAATTAGGTACTTTTGTTTACTTGCATAGTTTTCGTTTCCGAAAATTTTGGGGAACTTTAGTGGTTCTTTCTTAACTATATGAGCACTTGGACAATATCAGTAGACATATAGTGGTGATTTTGTTTACTTTCGTAGTCTTAATGAGGGTAAATTGGGATTAGGACCAAAGAGAGTTAAATAATTGTGTTATGTGTCAGGCATTCATAATTAGGTTACGGGAAGGGTAAACAATAACCAAGATAAATACTAGTAGGATAGTTATGTACTGACTACAGAAATGGTTAAAGGGATAACAAGGACCCTTCGGGTAGTAAGTGATGCTCGAAGAATAAGAAAAGATTATTGAGTGTGAATCATTAGTATGTTGAGTATTATATATATATATACACACACACTACGTACTTGATATATTATGGGTTATGTGTATATCTATGTTGGAGATATTTATAGGTTTTGTGTATACCTATTATGTGATTGGCGATGCCAGCAAGGTCTGAATGTGTGCCCCGAAACATGGAACTTATGGAGAATCACTATTTGAGTTTTCAATAGTGGCATCGGCGTTTCGTTTAGGTACGTTAGGTATGTGCGTAGTCCAAAGGCTTAGAACTATATTCAACTTTGTTATGTGTTATTTGATTTGTGGTTCAAGGTGACATTCCGAATCGATAATCCTTGATCTGGTACGAGAGGTATATGGACCTGATAGCAGAGTATGCATGCATCGTGGTGGCCATTTCAGGGGATGTTATAGTTATATATATAATAGTGTTATATACATATATATATATATATATATATATATATATATATATATATATATAAGTGTGATTATTCTACTTTTGTGTGCTGGTAGAGTAGATAGATGGTGTATATCTAAAAGTAACTTTAGCAAGAGAAACTTAATTAATAGTTCAATGAAAATGGTTCGTTAATATTAATTATTGGTCTTACAATAGCATATCGTATGGGCGATGCGAGTGAGATAAACTGCTTAGGATTAGTTAGATATTTGTGTATAGTTAGGTTAGGTAGCATAATTAGGTGGGTAAAATAGGAGACGTTAAGTGTGCACTACAGTTGAGATGTGAGGAACTCAAGGGAGTGTATGTGAAACTACGTATGTATCTAATAACTACTTTTAATTGCAAGTTAAGTACTTGCTAATTTTTTTTCAAAGATTTTGGGCTCTGACCCATGTCAAATCTATTTTCCAAAAACTTTTAGGTGTCCAACCATAAGGATGATAGACTTTATTATTCTTTCGAGGGATGTGTAGATACAGTACTTGTGGAGTCATGCCAGACTTGAGTAGATGCTTCAGTTACTTCATTCCTAGATTAGGTTCATGATTAGCTATTTCAGTTGGTCATCTTGCCTATTCAGTGTAGACATTTATTTTAGATTTATTTATCAAAATCTGTATTTAGATTCATTTTCTTTTTAGTTAGACTTATGATTGGGATGTTAGATTTGGAGCCGTTAGTTTATTCGGGGATTTATCATTTATCATTTATCTACTTATGTTGTGATTTTTTAGACTTATATTATTTTCTGGATGGGTGATATTATTTACTTCAACATGTTGATATATGTTAAAGAAAGATTAAATTTAGCATTGACTTAATTTAACATAGGTGGTTAGTAATTTAAAAGGTTTAGACAGTGATGCTAAGAATGAACCAAATGAAATTCCTAATTATTTAGATAAAGAACAGATCACCCGTTTTTAAAATAGTCGAGGTGTCATAGATGGTATCAGAGCATCAGGTTTTAGAGTCCATAGGATCTGTGCGGATTTCTATTATAGCGTAGCGTCCTTTAATATAAATACCTATTATTAAGACTGTTGCATTCACTTCTACGCATTAGAGATTTATTTCTTCTACTATTATTTTTTATTAACTATGAACTCATACAATTCGACCTGATTCCAGATGTAACCTATGAGAGAATGACATGCTAGGATCGTTAAAAGATTTAATGCGAACAGATTCAATAGGTACCTCAAGTACCACAATGGTGGGGATAGCTAGAGAGGTGGATGGTATTGTAGCACAAGAAGTTACTGTCGCATTATTTCACTACCAACATCATCGTTTCCAGCTGATAGGGAGTAAAAGAGCAAGGGAATATAGTTATCTAAGCAGGTCAAGAAGCAATGGTAGTAGTGTAATGTTGAAGCCATAACAACAGGTCACTCAAGGATGTCAGGGCCAAGAAAGTAATGGAAATGACCAACATCGTTAAGACCATCAGGGCCAACAGAGACACAAGTAGGGAGACTTTAAAAGGATATGTTTTAAATGGGAAAATTATGGACACAAGCATCAACTTTGTCCACAACAAGCTAAGGCGATCTGATCAGCAGGGTCAAAAGAAGAAGAACTTCACTAGTCGTTGTTTTATTTGTGGGTAGACTAGTCATTGAAAGAAAGATTGCTCATAGCAAGGTAGAGTACCACAATAGAGATTCTAATAAGGGAAGCAGGCACATTAACCCTTACAACACCAACTCCACTATCCCCATAACAATAGGGGAAACTAAAGTACAAACGTGCCTATAACGTTCGGTATGCAATCATGTCGCGGGCATTACAGGCGCCACCAGTAGTAGAGGCTACATTTCCTATTCATGGGCTTGAGGGTAGGATTTTGTTTAATACAGGGGTGTCTCACTCATTTATAGCTACCAGATTTGCATGCACAACCGATTTATTAGAGAACAGTCAGCAGTCTCCTTTTATGTGTAAAGTCATCTGTGGGTAGTGGGTCACTTATACACTCGATCTGTAGGGGTGTAGATATTGACGTTGGGAGACTATGTTTAGCCTTCAACCTTCTAGTGTTAGATTTGGAGGGTTATGATATCATTTTGGGCATGAAATGGTTAGCAGGTTACATGGCGATGGTAGACTGCTTCGGGCGGACCATTGTGTTTTTTATTCTGGGACATGAGGTGTTCATTGTGGTGATGCCTCTTTTCAAGGCAGGGTCGTGCACACAACTATAATATATTAAAGAAGAGACCTCATAGGAGGTGATTGTCTCTTTGGATTCGATTCCAGTAGTGAGGGAATTCGAGGATGTGTTCTAGGAGATACCCGAGCTACCGTCTAGACCAGAGATTAATATCATTATTGACTTAGAGTCGGGTAAGAGACTAATTGCTTGAGCTCCTTATCTCATGGATCCTTATAACATACAGGAGTTGAGGGATTAGATTCAGCAGCTTCTGGGCTAGGGTTTCATTCGACGGAGTACATCACCTCGGGGTGCGTCGATATTATTCGTCAAGAAGAATGATGGGTCATTTCGTTTGTGTATTTATTATCGAGAGATGAATAAAGTCACGATTCTAAATAAGTATCCATTGCCTCGGATCAAGGAATTATTTGACCAGTTGAGAGGAGCAACATACTTCTCCAAGATAGATCTGAGATCGGGGTATCATTCGCTGCAAATTAGATAGGGGGCATTCCTAAGGCCTCTTTACTGATAGAGAATGGGTCGTACGAGTTCAGGGTGATGTCATTTGGGCTAACTAATGCTCTAACAACATTCATGGATTTTATGAATCGAGTTTTTAAAGATTTCTTTAACTAGTGTGTGATCGTATTCACAGACGATATTATGGCTTACTCTCTTTCTGAGGACGAGCACACAAAGCATTTGTTTATGGTTTTGTAGATGTTATGGGACCTTCAGTTGTATGCCAAATTCGAGAAGTGTGCATTTTGTCTACGGGAGGTTTAGTTTTAGGCCACGTCGTGTCTGAAAGGTTACGAGTCCATTGACGAATCTAACTTGTAAGGGGGTGTTATTTGTTTGGGATGGCCACTATCAGTTATCTTTCAATGATGTAAATAACAAATTGACTTCAATACTTATTCTCAAATTACCTAGTGGAGAAGTGGAGTATTGTGTTTATACAAATTCATCCTTACAGGGACTTGGGGGTATATTACAACAAGAGGAGAGGGATACATCTCATGCATCTTGCAAGCTTAATCCCCACAAGAAGAATTACCCCACACATGAGCGATTGTGTTTTCCTTGAGTATATGGATGCATTATCGTCTCGGGGAGCAGTTCAGCTTATTCACGGACTAAAATTACTTCAGCATCTATTCATGCAGAAGGATCTCAATATGAGGCAGAGGATATGGTTAGAGTTTGTTAAGGTTTATCAGTTTTATATATAGTATCATCTTGGGAAGGATAACGTGGTGACAGATGCATTAAGTCAACAACCTGGTGGGGAGATAACATAAGTTTGTAAGGAGAAGTATAGGGAGCTTTGACATGACTATGAGGTCGTCGGAGCTTGTATATCCGTATTGGCTATCACTCCCGAGATTATTATGAGGATGGTTAAAGCACAAAATAGGGATTAGTTTTGTCAGAACAAAGTACACTAATTACTAGTAGAGGGAGTGGAGTCCTATTTGATTAGTTCTGAGGGAGGCTTGTGCCTTAATCGGATACTCATCGTTCTAGAGGATGAGTGTTTGAGACATGCAGTGATGTTAGAGTCTCACAGATTAAGGTTTGTGATACATCTCGGTGGGGATAATATGTTCCTTAACATGCGTAGGCGATATTGGTGGTCGGGAATGCAGCGGGACGTACCAAAATTTATCTTTAAGTGTGATACCTGCCAGCTAGTGAAGGTAGACCACCAAAGACTTACAGGGATATTGTATCCACTAGAGGTCCCAATGTGGAAGTGGGAGAGTATCTCTATGGATTTCATTACCCGGTACCGACATCGCATAGAAGTCACGAATCCATATGAATGATAGTGGATTATTTGACTAAGTGGACTATTTTCTACCAATTCCTATAGATTTTGAGATGAGGCGGTATGCATAATTTTTTATTGCATGGGGCTCCGATTAATATTGTGTTAGGTGAGGGAAATATTATTGTCTCCCACTTCTAGCAGAATTTTTAGCAGGCTATGGGCATAAATATACGTTTGAGTATAATGTATCATCCACAGATAGATGGGAAGATGAAGCAAGTTAATCAGATGTAGAGAAGATGTTAAGGATGTGCACACTTGGCTTTAGGGGAAAATGGGAGTAGTACCTTCTATTAGTGGAGTTTGCTTATAATAACTCCCACCAGTTTACCATCGGCATGACACCATTTGAGGAACTGTATGGATAGCTTGGTCATTCACTCGCTTGCTGGTTAGTGGTGGGGGATAACAAACTGTTAGAGATGGAGATGATTTAGGACACTACTGCCAAGATTGAGTTGATTCGAGAGAGCATCCATATAGCTTAATACATGCATGAGAGTTACGACGATGTAGGTAAGAGGCACATAGATTTGGAGATCGCTGAATAGGTTTTGGTACGAGTGTCTCCTATGAAAGGAGTCATGAGGTTTGGAAATAAACGGAAGCTAGAACTAAGGTATGTGGTACCTTTTTCGATTATCAAGAGGGTGGGACCAGTTTCATACAAGCAACACATAATATGGCACTTACGGTGGATTCCCGACGTGTTCTCCATGTCAATGTTGAAGAGGTACCGAAGGAGAGATAGTTATTTTTGTCGTTTTCCATTAGAGGAGATAGACTTACATTCAGATACCTCTTACAAGGAGAGATCGATGGTTATAATTGATCGTAGCGAGCGTAAGCTGCGGTCTAAGGTGGTACCCTAAGTTCGAGTTCATAGGGGACACCATAATGTTGACGAGTCAACGTGGGAGTAGGAAGATGATATGCGAGAACAGTATCTAGAGTTATTCACCATAGTTACATTTTAATTTTGAGGAAAAAATCCCTTTATAAGGGGGGAAGTATGTAACACCTCGTATTTCTGAGTATTTAGAATTTAATTAATTTGGGTATTTTTAAATTACATGTGTGCCATAATTTAATTGAATGAAATATTATGTGTTTATTAAATATTGATCCAGAGATATTATGATTAATATTTATGGGATAAATTTATTAAGTGCGTAGTAAATAACTTGTAATAATTGTTATACGTCCTAGTGAGTAATATTGACGTGACAATGTTATATTTCAATCGGGAGTCGCGTGTAGGCTATATTGAGGTCATTATAGGAAAATTATGTAGAGTGACTCAGATGGATATTTAGAGGTAACAGTTGATTCCGAATGTGCCGAAATAGGTAGAATAGAGTACCCGAGTGTACTGATTGGGCCCCGGAGCATTTTTAGACCAATCTGGCACCACATAAGGGTGTTTTGGTATTTTTGGAGTCTAGAGCTGGACGGACTCCAAAATTTAGATTGTTATATCATCCACTTTGTGATAAAGGCTAGGGTTACAACAATTAGGAAAAAGGAGAGGCAATAGGAGAGGAACAAGAGAGGATTTATAGACTATTTTATACCTTTTCCCACCATCGACGTCGTCAGAAACGAGATAGGAGCAAGAGAAGGCTGATTCCATCCTCAAATAATGAAAATCATACCTGTATATATAAGGCAAGTGTTTATCTTGCATATTTTTAAGCATTAGCCATGGTAGTGTAGGGTTAAAATTTCATGATTGGATGAATTCTTAGGGTTTATATGGGTTGAAATTAATGATATGGGGGTAGGATTCCTGTTAAAAATAACCCCCCTGCATCAATATAATGAAATCTAAGATTACATGATGATAAACTTAAACAAATCTGGAAATCTTGATGAACATGCATGAAGAATATAAAAAAGTAGTGTTTTATGATTTATGGAGATTTAAATCTATGGAATGTTAGATTTCTTAAAGATTTGATGTTATAATTACGTTATAAATTGTCAATATACATATATTTGATGATTGATTATGTTATATGGGAGTTTGGGAAGGTTTAATAGAGGTTTGATGGGTTAGAAATGGTGAAAAATGTAACCGTGAAGAAGCTGTCAAATAGGTGTCGATCGATCAGTCGAGGGATATCGATCAATCATTTTTTGTTAATTGATCAACCAAAGCTGAATTAGGGCTTTTGTTCATTTGCGTAGTTTTCCTTACCGAAAATTGTAGGGGACTTTGCTAATGCTTCATTAATTATATGAGGACTTGCAGAATATCAGTAGAAATATGGTTAAGGCGTGGCTAGTCTTAATGAGGGTAAATTTAGAATAGGAACGACGAGAGTCAAACCATTGTGTTATGTGTCGGTAATTCACAATTGGGTTACGGGAAGGGTAAATGATAAACCAAGAGTAATATAAGTAGGATAATGTGTATACCTATGTTGAAGATATTTATAGGCTATGTGTCTACCTATTATGTGCTTTGTTATGTTTGTGAACATACCTACCCTGCTTTCTATCCCATGAGGTTACGTGTAGTGGACGATCCCACTATGGCGATGTCAGCAAGGTCTGGATGTGTGCCCCAAAACATGGAACTTAGGGTGGATCACTATTTGAGTTTACAATAGTGATACCTGCGTATACTTTGGGCACATTAGGTATGTGCGTAGCCCAAAGGCTTAGAAATATATTCACCTTAGTTATGTATTATTTGATTTGTGGTTCGAGGTGACATTCTGAACAGATAATCCTTGATTTGCTACGAGAGGTACATGGACATGATAGCAGAGTATGCATGATCACGATGGACATTCCCAGGGATGTTGTAGTTGTATATCTTATAGCGTGATATATATATGTGTGTGTGTGTGTGTGTGTGATTTTTTTACTTTTGTGTGATGGAAAAAAATATAGATAGTGTATATCTAAAAGAACTTAAGTAAGAAAAAATTAATTAATAGTTTAATGACAATGTTTGATTAATATTAATTATTGGTTTTATGTTAGTGTTTCGTATGGATAGTATGGGTGGGTTAAACTTGTTAGGGTTAGTTAGATACTTGTGTCTAGTTAGGTTGGGTAGCATTTCTAGGTGGGTAAAATAGGAGACGTTAGGTGTGCACTATAGTTGAGAGGTTAGGAACTCAATGGAGTGTACGTGAAACTAACGTGTGTATCTAATAATTTCTTTTAACCGCACTTTAAATACTTTCTAAATTTTTTTCAAAGGTTTTGGTCTCTAACCCTTATCAAATCTATTTTTCCAAAAACTTTTAGCTGTCCAGCCATAGGGACACCAGACTTTATGATTCTTTCGAGGGATGCATAGCTGCAGCACTTGTGGAGGCATGTAGGATTTGCGTAGACACTTTAGTTACTTTATTCCTAGATTAGGATTCATGATTAGTTATTTTAGTCGGGCATGTTGCCTATTCAGTTTAGACATTTATTTCAGATTTATTTATCAGACTCTGTGTTTAGATTCATTTTCTTTTCAGTTAGACTTATGATTGGGATGCTGGTTTTAGTGCCAATAGTTTATTTGGAATTTATGATTTATTATTTATCTACTTATCTTGCGATGTTTCAAACTTCTGTTATTGTTTGGATGGACGATATTATATATTTCCCCATGTTGCTATATGTTAAAAATAGATAAGATTTGGCACCGATTTAATTTAACATCAGTTGTTAGTAATTTAAAAAGTTTGGACAATGATGTTAAGAATGAACCAAATGAGATTCCTGTTTATTTTATTAAATGATTGATCACCCGTGGTTAAACTAGGAAGGGTGTCACACATGTGATCATGCAATTGGTACATTTGTTGTTTAAGCACAATTTCTCTAAGCATGAAGATTTAAAAAGGGCCATTATGTAGATTAGACTTTGCTTCACACTTTTTTATGAAAAGGTAGTAAATTGAAAGCACACATGGGTACAAAAGAAACTCCAGTTGAAGCAATTTTTTCATTTGAAAAGTACTTCAATCCGACATTATTCAATATAAGTATTCACTTATTGGTGCACTAATGCGATGAGGCACTTCTTTACGACCCAATTATATATCGATATACACACCCATTTAAAAGGTATACTTTCTAATTTAATATATAGGTGTTGATAGTATAATTTACATAAATGAATTTAATATATGGGTTACAGAGTTTTAATAACTTAATATATAAGTTGTTGAAAGATTAAAATAGTGTGTTAAGATTATGAGGTACATTAAAGAATCCATTGCAGAGGAATACATTACCGTGGAGGCATTTGTAATCACTGAGAAATATATGCCTGACTCTAACATTGTAGATGACGGAGATGAGTTCGTCAATGAGTGTGGTTAAGTCATGGTAAAATGAGTTAAACTGACAAGTTTGCAATATGAGCAAATGACTCATTATATGTTTGAAACTCGTGAGGATGCCGACGAATGGTGATAGTAATTTTGTGTGGTAATTTTACTTCATGTTTTTATCTTATATACTTGATCACTGTTTTGGTAAATTTTGTCATTCAATGTCGAAAATATAAAACGAAGGACAATTTCACATTCATACAGTGAATTTAAACTTTAGGTGTCACATGAGGCAATTATTATGTCAAATGTCCTTTATTAAATGATAAATAACTTCAAGATTTACTTATCAAATAAACTTATGCAATCCATAATTTTAGTTGTTGAATATGGGTGATGCCATGTTAAGGCTTGCTCGTCTTGCCAATGGACCCAATTTTAGGTTAACAATTATGTATTCTCATCGAAGTTGTATGAGAAAAATACTTTGTTATAAAACCGCGACATTTGATATAAGGCTCTGACATATTTTAGGGAAAGTGCCAAAGGAAAAACCCTCTTTGAAGTAGAAATGGTTTATTATGGTGTAATTCACGTTAAGCTTCAACTATTGAGTTATCCACCAACGCTTTTAAATGATCTTTTGACATCCAATAATAGAACTATATACTTATCAATTAAGGACAATATTAGAGCATACAATTCAATTTCCGCTTTTACATCTACCGGTGCAAATGTTGACAATCGTATAAACA
This sequence comes from Sambucus nigra, assembly GCA_949130495.1. Taxonomy (NCBI): domain Eukaryota; kingdom Viridiplantae; phylum Streptophyta; class Magnoliopsida; order Dipsacales; family Adoxaceae; genus Sambucus; species Sambucus nigra. The sequence continues at coordinate 351,696,590 of OX422208.1, read as the reverse complement.
ATGGAGGTTCTCCGTACATTAATTGTATTAGTGGACAAACCATCATAAGAATTGTTGATTAATTCTTTCTACAGGGCAATTTTCAAATTTTGTTCAACTTTATATCTACGATACCAAAAATGATGCAAGCAATCGTATAATGTCCTTAGGTAGTGATATTAATTCTTCTAGGATTGACTCTACTATGGTCTCGAATTGGCTTCTTATGATCAATACAAACAACGAATTAGTTAAAGTCTTTAGAATGGCTCGAGATCATTTTAGTGAATCAAATATCCTACTCGTAAGAATAAGAATGCCGAGACAATGAACAAATGATCCATCAATATATAGTCTATAAAGTGCATTAGAAATTGTGGCACTTATTATTAGAGATCTTACTGAAGAAAGTTTTAGCAGAGATGTTATTGTTGAACATAAGTCCAGTGGATTGCAAAGAATTAGTGAAATTCCTCCTTTATTCATGGCCATGCAATATACTCTTCTTTTCCCATTTAGAGAAGATGGATTCCATATGGGTATTAAATACCATACTATCACTGAAAGAAAATCCAAGATAATGAGAGAGTTTTATGCAAAAATACTACAACAACGATCAATTGAAGGCAAAACTCTATTGTTGGGAGCGTTTTATTCCAACAATATGTCATAGATGCATATACTTGTATAAAAGAAGAAAGACTCTGCAGGTGGGTATGATATAACCAACCAAAATTACGAGAAAAATTGTATAAAGGGATAAAAAATGCAGTAATAATTTTTAATTGGATTATAAATATTTCAAATCGGTTATGTTTTACTGTGATTAGGTAAGAGTTGAGGACAAAAATGATTCTAAACTTGATTCAGGTACTAATTTGATAATGGTAAACTTATCCAAGATGAAGAGTTAGGAGCATATAAATGATGAGTCATCTGTTTATGCATTTGAGAAGCTTTAAGAAAGTTTTTTACTTATAGTAGATCAATAAGGAACCATGGTCAATCGTCTTACACTCGCTAAAGCATTTCATCAGTAGCATGGATGACCTGGAAACTCCTATTAAATATCAATCCATTTTGGATGACAATAAAAAATTGAAGCAATTTCTATATAATTTATGTGAGCGGAGTTATTTGGGTTGTAAAATATATTGAGGGTTCTAATTTATAATTTATAATATGTAGTTTGTTAAATGTAATGTGGATCTCAAACAGTAATTTATTGGTGGTTAATTCTAATGTTGGTTGTTATATTACATGTTTATTGGATAACAACAATTCAACTTTACATGGGAAGAGCAAGATATATTGGTTAGTGCACATGATCAATGAAAGACATAGAAAAAGAACCTCCACATCAACTATTTTAAGAAGGATAAAAAATTCATGCTGTAGTGTAGGGACACGATCCTAGAAAAGGATCCAATCACGTTGGCGAACTGGCAGAGGTTTGTGGATTTTGAGGTGTACGAGAGCTAATTATCTACCCATGGATCTAAGAGGACTAATCAGTCAAAGAAGGTGGATATGAACTACTCAGGGAGGACATCTTAAACGGAGGTGGATCATAGGATGGGAAAATTATTTAAATTATATTTTGTTCAGTGGTAAGTAAATTTCTTTAATTTGATCACATATTGCTTTAATTTGTTCATATTTTTCAAGAGTTTGGGAGTGGATCAAGGGAAAGCCACATATGATCGACTCATATAGAAAAATACGGACGAAGAAGGGCGAGGCTTATAATCCACAGGTCACCAAAATTGTGGTAAGTTATAATTGAAATTTTATTGTCACTTTCATACATTTATTAATGTTCTTTTTCAAAGTTAATAATGTATTTTTATACTATCTAAGGATAGGCTAAATGTGGTGTAAAACACCTGGAGTAATGCTAAAAAGGCATCTTTGAGTATGGATGCACTAAGCCAAGTGCTGGGCTAAGATAGAAAAGGCCTTACTCGGGGTGTTAGCTCCCTTCTAGGAATGTTAAATCTGTTGGGAATTTATTATAGTAACGGTGGATGGTTCTCCAAGGTTAGGATGTACAAATAAAACACATTCTTAAGCTTAGAAAATATCCAATAATCAATGAACCACATGTTCAAATGGGTCAAAGGTGTAGTCAAGAATATGGGGAAGGGAAAGAGAATGAGAATGCGAAAAAGGGGGTAAGGAGAAGGTTGGTGAGGGGTACACCACTCTATCTCTCTCACCAATTCCCTCCAACTTATCATCCCCTTATGACATATACTATACCCTATACCTATTATCTCGACTCCATTTGAGCCATATGGGGATAGAGTTCATATCCCTGGCATTAGTGGAGGTGAACGAATTACCAAGGGAGTGAAGGAAACAAGTGCCATTCCCGGTACTATCATGCACAACTGTCCACTACAGCCTTATGAGTCCAATGTCATGGTTATTATGATTTTGCTGGGGAAATAGGACAGGGTGTCATGGTTGTATGAGAAAGCCAGTGTTCATCATATCGACAACATGTTTGGGTTATACATCATTTGGCCGACTTTTCTCCTTGAGCCTTATTAAACTTTTACATTTGATAAAACCTTAGCAGATGTAATTAAACATGCAATGGTTTGGTTTTGATGTAATTAACTTAATTTATATGTAATTTTGTTTGATATATAATTGGTGTATTTTTGTTTTGATTTCATTATTATGGAATATAATATTATGGATTTTGTTTTTGTTGGTTTAAACAAAAACAAGGCATTTTTTAAGGAGGCTTTATGTTGGGAAGCAGCTACTGAATAACAATTTATTTTTTGGGTCTACAGTTTTGTAACTTTCCTAAACCATGACATATCTGTGACAACAATTAGGGCTTTTCATGGTCAAGGGCTGTGACAAAATCGTGGATATTTTACTATTGTCATGGTCCTTGATAGTGATAACACCGTGAAAACTCAATTCTTATCACGGTCAAGGACCGTGACAATTCTATTGTTTTCATGGTCCTTAACCATTACAAGGCCTTGTTACCCCACCCGTGCATGATATTCCTAGTGTGAAGAAAACCATGAGAAATAGGTGTCGTCATGCTCTTTGAACATGATACTGGGAGTTATCATGCCCATACTCGTCAAGGTCCTTGACTGTGACCATTCCATTTTGTCACGGTGAAGGAACATGACAATTCAGCTCAAACGGCGTAGTGAATTATCAAATTTAACAAATCACATTCTCTTATTATACAATTTTTTCCTCTAAATATTAAAAGCATTATATCTTCACCCTAATATATTGGAGAAATACTCGATGGCACATTCCAATCACCTACAAGTTCATGTAAAATTGTATTCACACAATTGCGTTTGCAATGACTATCATTTTAAACATTAAATAAAAAGAACCACATAAAAATTAGGTCCATGTTATCAGATAAAAATATATGTCAAAAATAAATTATGTAGTGTTATTTCACGAATGTTCCAAAATTTTCGATAACTACTTTCCTTGCTAATTTCGTAAGAAGTGTGAAACATTAATTTGTATCCTAATGGATTTTTTTCCTATGGAACATGTTTCACTAGAAAATAAGATGCAATTAAGAGGAGGATTTAAACATAGAAATTTCATCTCATCATTAAGCCACTAGGATATAATTGCGTTAGTTATAATAAGGAAAATTACCTTTAAATTGGATAGAGTACATGACTTGAGAGTTTGATACAGTCCTATAATGTTTTATTTGTCATGTAACAGAACTATGACACCCTATAAAATAACAAATGGATTGATCAGTTCTAAACATAAATAATATGGGAGTCAAATGTAGCACCACGTGATTTTTTAGTCATAAAAATGTTTATTAAATTAAAATTTTTGAAGAATAAATATTTTGGAAACTATTTAATTTTGGTATGTAAAAAGGTTGATATTTATATGTAAATATAAGGTTTTTAGTGGAATTTAAATTGGGATTAAAATTTGGAAATTATAACTTTTTGTATAAAAATCGAGGGAGGATCCAACCTAAAGAGAAAAAATATATTCGATCGCCGATCGAGCTGAATTTTTAGCAGTTTCGTCTCGCCTTCAACTACAACATATTAAAATTCCAGCCAATTCTAACGGTCCAATCGTCCATTATATTTTTTTAGTGTTTTTGTTTGATTATGAGTCAAATTCTTTTTAGTATATAAACAAAAAGTGATTGGTTTAGACTCTTAAAACACATTTCAGCCTTCTCAAGATCACCCCGGATGAAAGAGGAACGTAACAGTGTAATTAGAATTTTGAGGAAGAATTTTATGTGTTTTCAGGTGATGATTTTAAGGTACGGGTTTACATAATATTCTCCTCTAATTCTCTCAAAAGTATTTTATTATTTCTCAGTTGTTTGTAATCTTTTTGAAATGTTGTGGCATTCTTTGGAATCCTATGTGTTATTCGATTGAGATACTGTGTATTTTTTTTATTTGGTCATGGAGCCATGAAATTTTCATATGGCACTGAGAATGGTCACCTGCCAAAAGTCCAATAGCCTAAATGAGGTTTTAAGAAGTCTAGGTGAGGTGAGATGAGGTCCTGTGACCTGTTGATGTGTTATTGAGAAATAAATTGGTAAAATGCCCAAATGTTGCATTGAACTCTTACACAGTTTCATATTGTTCCATTTTTTCATCGTTATGTGATGAGAATTTATTCTTATCATATTGTGTACTTCCCCGTTCTTTTTTTAGTGGCAGATTTGCTTGGACTTCGACGTTACTAATTTTTTAAACGATATTAAGAGCATGATGTTTTGAGAATTTTATTTTCGTATAAATTGGCACTGTAAATATTTGGGGAGCTTAGCGTTATTTTGAGTGGAATTAAAACTGTAATTATTTGGATGTGTATTTTGCATAGCCTTCTTGTTAGGAGACATCTTAGATGGGCATGTAAATGTTGGATTGGACGTTATGTATTTTGATGACATATCATATTTATTTTTGTGGAATATAGATTCTCTATATGGATTGTTGAGGATTTAGTTTAGTTTTAATCGTAGTAGCGCCTAAATTTCCTTGGGGTGTTACATCAAAATAATTAGGATCATTGTCAGCATGATTGAATGAAAAATTAAATGATAAAGATGCTAAAATAAAATACTGACACTACACATCTTTGATGCCAATTCAAACCATAATGAAATATAACAATCGTTACTAAAATAATTAACTCAAATGAATCCAGCGTATAATTATGAATAAATTAAGTTTTCTATAACAAATATAATCTCTAATATAAAATCGGACTCAAGATTGATTGTATGAGAGGAAGTCCGAATAACTGAAATGCATAAATAAAGATGAGCTACAAGATTGACACCTACATCCTAAGAGTAGGAAGATAAAATCTTGAACTAGGAGTTCGATAAGTCTCCAACTAAGAGAGATTAGTTGTGATGCAGCTACTGTTGCCTAACACCTATTAAAAGAGTTACACAAATACGATTAAATATTTAAAGCCTACATTGAGTAAGAATATAGCTACATTTGGGACACAATAATAATAATAATAATAATAATAATAATAATAATAATAATAATAATAATAATAATAATAATAATAATAATAATATATTACATTTGGGACATAATAATTATAATATATCTTCCTCCTGAATTTTAGTTATTTTTAAGTTTTCCAAACCAGACAACCTAAATAAAACATGTAGTTGTAAACCCAAACCCAAGTGAAACCTATGTTACATAATTATATATTTTCTCACATTTTCATTAGTTATAGAGTTCCAAAAGATAGAATCACAATTATACATCTCTAATATAATCACAAGTGTAATGAATATAATCATATATTCCAATAACCAAGCGAGTGTGCCCCACTCACATGCAAATCAGATGGGATATGCTCAACCCCGAAAATAAAAGTACGTAGGCCTATCCCTAATAACTTCGGGGTCACTAGTCCACTACTATGTATATTTATAGTAAATCCTAACCCTATAACCCCAAGGAATCATCAAATTAAAATCACTGTGCCATCATACTAAACGTATAGTCCTATACACAAGTCTATACGAGAGGATCCTCCCTGTTTTCCATGTTGGAGATGGATACCTCTATACGTAGGATTAGGGTAAATAGGACCTAGGTAAATATTGTCTCTATTAGATAAAATACCATGTGCGACCAACATTGTACGTGGCCCATCAAATCCCTCCTAGTAGGTCTCCCACGAGCGCACACACCCCTCAGTATGATTGCACATAAGTCAAGTAAAATAACAATCATTCCTATGATGGGGATTACTAAAACAATCTCTTCACATTATGATTACTATGTACTTTATTAATCAATTTCATAAATCTTAACCTAAAGGCCTAAGGTTATTACATCGAATTCGTATCATGAAACCCACTAGTTATTAAATATTTTAATTTGTCAAGGAGTGATCTACTAAAACTAAGTTAAAAGTCCCCAATTAAAACCTTTACAAAAATCTTCTCGACCAAACTGATGAACCAAATTAATTTTCCCCGAAACGAATTGATTATCCCCGAGGTTGAATCAATTCGCCCATATAACTTCTATGGTCGCTCCAGTTCATTAATTGCTGCCAAAATCCAAATCAATTCAACCTCAAAGCCTTTATACGACAATATTTACCCATCTCGTTCATATATAAACATTCTATAATAGATAACAACGTGTTTGTATATGTTTTAGTTGATTAAAGACATATTTCAAGGGTTTAATCACATAATTTAAAAAGTTAACCCTATGTTCATGCTCAACATAAAATTAATGTAATTAATCCATGAATTCTCATCCATTATTCAAATAAAGTTAGGGATTTTATAGAATGATGCTATTAAAATGCATATCTAATGTTATTAAACTCTTATTACATGATTTCAAGGTATAATTTGATGATTCAATATCAAAAGTAGTTTAGTTCCTTATTACAAAACTAGGGTTTAAACCCGTGATTAATCTAATTATGAAATTAGGTTACATTATGATTATAAATCAGATTACATGAGTTTAATTGTAGATTTTAACATACTACCATTATTCTAACATAAACCTAGTTGCATTATTGATCAATATAGACTTTCTAGGACCCCCTAAGTCTCTCCTTAGATCCTAGCACCTCCTCATTTCACTACAAACCCTAGGCCACATTCTGAGTATCGATCTAGAGGAAATCGGGCTCTCCCGAGCCTCATTTGAGTCCAGTCAACTCTATTGTTAGAGTGAAATATCTTTGAATCTTCGAAGGGTTCTGAATCCCCTTTCTAACGGTCCATTCCGTGCACGAATCAACATAACAGTTCAGACGAACGAACCATTTTACTATCGAAAATCAATCTTGAGGCCACCGGCGCTCCCGACCCCCGATTTGACCCCAATTAACTTCATCATTAGAGCGAAAGCTCTTTGAATATCCGTAGTTATCAATGTAATATTATGGCCGTGATGAGATACACGGTAGTCATGTTATAATTATTTGGGATGCGCGTATGAGTCTCGTCACCGGTATGTATTTGGGGGTTAAAAAGGTATATTATTTTTATATAACTCGAATGACTATTTTGAGTGCGCCTGAGTGCCCGTAAGGGTAAAAATAGTCAGAAAACACTACTCGGGTATTTTATTTGGAGTCCGAGGCATTTTAGCCCAAAACAACACTCCGGAGGGGTATTTTGGTCTTTTAGGATTTTTGGGTAATTAAATGAATGAAAATTGGGTTTAATTAAAAGTATTGAGGGCTAGTGGTCTGTCAGTTTCAACTTATGGGAGAAAGAAAGAAAAAGAGAGAGAGAACCAAGGAATAAGAAGACTCCATTGGAGCCTTAAGCCAAGAATTCGAGCTTTCACACAAAAAATTACACCGGCGTGTAAGGACATAAATTTCCAATTGAATCCCTGTATTGTTTTGAATTAATTCCATGAACAAAACTTGTTTGTAATATGTCATGAGGAGATTTTTATTTGTGTCACGATCCCACTCGGTCTATGACGTATTGAAGAAATTGAAGATGTCACGGCAAAGCTTCAAAGAATTATATCATGCCGAAGTTTAATTGGTGCAAGTTTAATCGTCTTCAAAGTTAATTTCATTTCGAGATCGAGCAGGTATGAATCTTTATAATTAATGGTGCTCGAAATTGTTTTTATAAAAGATAAGGATGTATTTTTATAAAGAATTTTTTTTTAAAATGTTTTTAAAAGTGTTTTAAGTGCTAACACTATGTTTTATTCTGTTATCCTCGAAATAGAGTTTGACTCATTTGGATATCCTTTAAAAGAGATGTTTTGAACTAAAAGTCAAAAAGTCAAACCGACATGCCAACTCTCTCAGACGACGACCAATCTCGTTCAAACGAGATAGGTATGTCGCGCGAATTACGTGGCATTGTCATTCGAACGACATGGTTTTTGAGGTGGCGTTTAAATCTTATTTAAAGTGTGTTTCTATCAGAGTTTTGTAAGTGTGCATTCTGGAAAAAATAGTATACCCTCCAGTACGTGTTTGCACATATTTTCTATGGTTTAAAAAGTATAAACACATCCTTCGAGTTTACAAAGATCTGAGTTATCATTCTTATATGTTTAAGTGATCTTGCTGCACCAAGAAGTTTGTTCTAACATTGAACATCAATGGTTTTGCGGTGAAGAAAAGAAAAGGACTTGTTGTTCAAAGCCAATCGAGGGACACCGAGACATTCCTGGAGTCGAGTGTTGTGGACAGGTATCGTGGAAGATAGAATTTCTGCGTGGGAACTATTGAAGAACAGTTGAAGATCAGAAGGAGTGTCAAGACCCGTGGGGATCGAGTCATTAAGTAAGGCTAATATGTCTTTGTAAAACCATTGTTCATAGTGATTGTCTGGCTTGGGCCTTCCGAGGTTGTTTTCCCGTTGTGGGTTTTTTCCTTGTACATCCGACGTTGTGAGTATTCTTTACTTTACTTGCTTTAATCACTTGATGCATGTTTAGGATTAATCAAGATAAAATTGGTTTAAAGTAAGAATTGGGTTTTCACAACTTGGTTTGGTGCATAATTAAAAGTTGGATAATTTTCGGAGAAAATTGGTTTTGTTTAAAACACACATATTGAGCGTTTTCAATTCTCAAATTGGTATCAGATCTGTAAAACATAATTTATTTGTTTTGTGATCCCGTGTGTTTTCAAAGATGAATTCTGGATTTAATGAACTTTCTCGAACTCCTATTTTTTATGGCACGGATTACACTTATTGGAAGATGAGAATGAGAAGTGCATTAAAATCAATTGATGAGCATGTGTGGCTAGCAGTTGTGAAAGGTTGGACACCCCCTTGTCACTATTGTAGGTGAGGTCACTAGTTTAAAGCCTGTCGAGTCATGGACCGAAACTGAACATAGACTTTCACAATATAATTCTAAGGGTCTGCACGTTATTTCTTCACATGTCGCACCGGAAGAATATAATAGAATTATGACTTGTGAAACATCGAAAGAGGCTTGGGATATTTTGGCACTCACTCACGAGGGCACTAGCACGGTTAGGGCGTCAAAACTTCAAAATCTCATTACATAGTTTGAGACCATTAGGATGTTAGAGAATGATACTTTTGATGTGTTTTATGCTAGGTTGTCCAATATTGTCAACTCGTCGTTTAACCTAGGTGAGAAAATTCCTGACAACCATGTCATTAAGAAAATCCTTAGGTCGTTGCCTAGTAGGTTTGATGCGAAAGTGACCATTTTAAACTCCTTGGGTAAGTTAGAGTCGACGAAACTAGAAGAGATTGTAGGTGACTTACAAACCTATGAAATCGACATGATTACCTCCAAGCAAGTGCCTAAGAAAGAAATGGGTATTGCTTTGAAAACCCGAAAGGAGGAAATAAAAGGTTCGGATTCCTATTCTGATTTCGATGTTGAGGATGTTGCTTTGTTGGCAAAGAAATTTAAAAAATTTATTAATTTTCAAAAACAATCGAAAGATGCCAAGAAATTTGAAAAATTCAAGAACAACAAAGTAGATTCCACCTCTAAGGATAAGTTTGAGAAGCCTAAGAGAGATAAGACGGATAAGTTTTTTGGGTGTGAGGGGTACGGTCACAAAGTTAAGGAGTGTCCCAATAGACTTAAGAAAGAGTGCAAGCAACCCATTGTCTATAATGCCACCTTAAGTGATAGTGATCCGGAAGAGGGAGAGAGTTCCCCACTGATCGTAACTTTATTATGTTTATGGCATGTCATGTGGGCGACGACGATTATCATGTGCATGACACTTTCGAGGAGGTTTTGAGTGTATCCCATGTTAGTGAGGGTGAAGAGAGTGACGAGGAGGAGGTAGATGTGAAAGAGTTACAAAATGCATTTAATGAGTTGTATGCCGAAACTGTGAAGGTGAAAACGGATAAATCTAAATTGCAAGCTAAGTTGAATGAGCGTGCCATTGAAAATAATGATAGTTTGATTGAGGATCTTAGGGCACGAGAGAATAAGTTTAGGGAGAAACTAGAGTTTGTGGAGAAAGAGAGAGATAATCTTCGTGTAAGGACAATTTGTCCATCTTTATGTATATGTTATGTCTTACGCCGTTACAAGATTGATGGTTGAAAAGATCACATCGTCATCAATGAAATCCGAAATTCGAAGATCAAAAGAAGAAGGAATCTGGAAACAGTCAGCCGGACCGGTCCGTCCCAAAATAAAAAGAACCGATCCGACTGCGGACCGATCCGCCCAGGACCGAACCGGATCGCCTTGCAAAATGAGTCCAGAGAGCACCGAACCGATTGCGAACCGAATCGGCTTCAAATTAAAAGAACCGATCCGCCATCGGACCGATCCGCCTGAGGCCCGGACCGATCCTCCCTGGATAAACTCTGCCAGATCGTGTAGCAGATTTTTTAGGGTTTTGACTCCTTATTTAAACCACGATCAGTAGTTGGTTTCTATAAGACTTTCCCACGTTTTTCAGAGCATATCAACCCTAAAGTCTTCACCTATTGAGTCCTATGATTCTAGGTTTTTAGATTCACACATCTTCCATATCTATGTGAATCAAGTTTGGTAACCCAAGAACACCATTGCTGTTGTTCAACCCTTGTGAAGTGGACCGCTTCTTCCTCTTCATTGCAGCCCTACTGGAAAGGGATAATTCCAGCCGCGACTACAGAATCCGATACCTGAGGATAATTCTTAGTCAAAAACTTGTATTTCAGTGTAATCCGATTGTAAGCCGTTTCTCTTACAAATTATAGTGATATACAAATGGTTTTGCCCCTGTGGGGGATTTTTCCTTAAACTTTGTGTGTTGAATTATTATTGCATGATCTTCATACTATGTAAATCACGCCTAGTTGCATGATTAGGGTTAATTTGGGTTAAAAAGGTGTTTATTATATTATTTCTTAATTGAACGCAAGCGCCAACTCTTTCAAATTGGTATCAGAGCAGGTTACGCTAATCTATCGTGTATTCCTTTTTCCGCAAAATTTTTCTAATATATCAATTTTCTGAAAAAATTGATTTTTGAAAAAGTGCGTGTTCAAATGGAGAAATCATATTATAAAATGCCTATTTTTAACGGGTCTAATTATGCCTACTGGAAAGCTCATATGAAATCGATTTTAAAATCTATTGACGAGCGTGTTTGGTTGCTTTGCAAAAATGGTTGGACTCCTCCCACGGTCACTGTTAATAACATCACCACTTTAAAACCCGTGTCAGCCTGGACTGAAGATGATTATAAATTGTCCAATTTTAATTCCCGTGGTCTGAGTGCTATTTCTGGAGCTGTCTCTCCTGATGAGTTTCATCGAATTATGACGTGCACCACGTCTAAAGAGGCTTGGGATGTTTTGAAATTGACACATGAGGGTACGAACGCGGTTAAAGAGTCAAAATTACAAAATTTGGCCACCCAATTTGAGACTATCACCATGTCTGAGTCCGAATGCTTTGATGATTTTTATGCACGATTGTCGGACATTGTTAACACCTGTTTTAATTTGGGTGAAGTGATTGATAACACGCGTGGCGTTAAAAAGATTTTGAGATCTCTCCCAAAATGCTTTATTCCTAAAGTCACTGTTTTGAACTCTTTGGGAAATTTGAAATCACTTAAGTTGGAAGAACTTGTAGGAGATCTTCAAACCTATGAGATTGGCATGTTTCCCAAAACCATTAAGGCTAAGGATAAAGGCATTGCTTTAAAGACTCATTTTAAGAAAAAGAAAGAAACAGTTTGTGAGTCCGATTCTGAGGGAGATTTTGATTTTAATGATATGGCCTTGTTTGCGAAAAATTTTAAAAAATTTCTAAACATGAACGAAAATAACTCTTCCAATAAAAAGAATTTTTTTGAGAAAAAGAAAAAGAAAGGAAAGGCCAAAGAAAGTGGTGAGAGGGAAAAAGAAAATAAATCCGATGAGGAGTGTGAGGAAGATTTTGAGAACGTCACTTGTTTTGAATGTGGGGGTAAGGGACATAAGTCGTTTGAGTGTCCTACGTGGCTTAGAAAGAATGTAGCTATGCCCGCCACACTTAGTGATAGTAGTGAAGGTGAGGGTGATGAGACTAGTGGTAAGAAGTTTGTAGCTTTTTCTAGTCGTGTGAGCACACCCACCTTGTCCCACAATAGTGCACAAGAAAGTGATAGTGATGGTTTGAGCGCTTCAAGTGAGGGAGAAAGTGAGAGTGAAAGTGGAGATGAAAGTGATCTCCAAAAAGCTTTTAGAGAGTTGTACGCCGAGACCTTGAAAACAAATAGGTATAATAGGGATTTAGGTCGTCGGGTTTTAGATTTGGAGAAAGAGAAGGAGGTTTTGAGAAAGGAGAAGTGTGATTTGGCCGACACGTTGTCTAGTCTGAAGACACGTGTATCCTAACTCGAGAGTGATCTCGAACGTGCCAGGGTGGTCAAAGTCAAGTTTGAGAACGCACCTAAAAAGGTTGAAAAGGTGGTTCTTAAGGGTAAAGGTGAGAAGTTAGGAATAAGTCATGACGGTGCTTCTTCTTCCCAATTAGCACCCGAGCCGGTTCCCACTTTAGTGACTGTTTCACATGTGTCTCACCCTAACCCACCTAGGCGTCCCATTCCTTTCAGGAAAGTGCGTCCTAGAGTTTTTGAGAGAGGTGTTCCTAGGACTATTTATGTTTGCTCACATTGCAAAAGGAGAGGACACCTTAGGGAATTTTGCTTTAAGTTGGGGTATGTGTCACGTTTTGCTTCTACACGTGTTTCTGGCACACATGCACCCACACATGATACTTTACATGCTCCCGGAGACTACATGAGACAGTTTGCACATTTAGGAGAGCAAGTTAAGTTTTTAGTCAAAACTTCACAAGAACTAATGGAGGTTTTTCATAAGTTGTCACCACCTTTGGAAAACCCCTCCGCACCTAATGATTGAGGTTTGACTTGTTTACTAGCATAGGGTGGTTTTCATGATGTCATTGTTTGCCTATTCCTAGTATGTATCATTTTTGTATATATTTTTGTTTTGAAAATTTTTGAAAAATCCAAAAAGATTTTTTCTTTTGTTTTGCACCTTTTATGGATGAGCATTTAAGATAGCGAAGTCACAACTTCATTTCATATATCCATGTGATTGTTTGGTAGAAATTTGAGACGCTACATCATTTCATCCATGTGCTTAACATTGATTAGAGTCCTTGAGACGTAATTAGTGATATCTTCCTACATGTTTGACTCCTATATCCTTTAATGCACACATGCACGGCTATATTTGATTATTTCACTTATCTATCTCATGTTGGCTTGCGTGTTTTCATCTCAATCCTGTCTATACAATGTAAAATATGCGATAAAACTTGACAAGATTGGAATGCATGTAAAAACCGTTTTGGTGAGACTGTGTGTTTTTGTATAACGGGGAGGGGCTGCGAAAGGTAATCATATATCCTTTGCGCAAAAGCCACCGTTAAAAAGGACCTAAAAAATGGAGGAATTTTAATATCCGAGGTCCTAAGAGGTTAAAAGAGCCCGAAAAAATTTACAGGCAATAAAAAGCAATTCATGCCAAATATGGGCCACTTAGGTTTCACCATCAATTCTCCAAAGTTTGAGAATTTAGAATGCCTCTATTCAAAATTATATCTGAGGGAGTTTGGTTGGAGCATATAAACGGGTTTGCACTTCCTTGAAAGTCATGAAAAAGCATAAAATCATTTTGGACGTTATTGGTGTGACAATCATTTTGAGCTTTGATTTGTTGATTTGATTGAGTCAATATCTTATATTGTCATTATTTTACACCAAAGGAAGCATTTGAGTTCATTCGCTAGGACTATCCAATATTCATCCTGCACATATGTCATGTTTGTATGCATTGATTTTCTTATCGAATTTGATCACACCACTTCATTTACGCTATCTTCGACTTGATTGCTTTGTGTTCATTCATGGTGTGGTTTTATCCCAGTGACACCCCGCTCTTGCTTATTTGATTTATTTCTCTCATTTGTCTATTTGGGGACATCATAAAAAGGGGGAGAATGAATTATCTAATTATGGGGGAGAATTGAAATTTGAGTTTGCTCATAAATTGATATATATATGTTTATCTCATCATTTCAAACTCGATATGTCACTTGGGGTATTTTGCTTTATCTCATGTGTGTAGGTACATCCTTGATAATCCCATGATACACACCCTGATGAGAAAAGCGTGAAGATTCCTGAAGAATTGAAGAACAAATGATGCAGCCTTAGTCATATGTACCTCTTTCAGTTTTGGGTTCATGGAAGGGCAGATCTGTATAGGCATTGTTCATACTTGATAATTCGGATTTTTTATGTTTGTTCCAGCATAAACATAGGGGGATATTTGTAAGGACAATTTGTCCATCTTTATGTATATGTTATGTCTTACGTCGTTACAAGATTGATGGTTAAAAAGATCACACCGTCATCAACGAAATCCGAAATCCGAAGATCAAAAGAAGAAGGAATCTGGAAACAGTTAGCCGGACCGGTCCGCCCCAAAATAAAAAGAACCGATCCGACTGCGGACCGATCCGCCCAGGACTGGACCGGACCGCCTTGCAAAATGAGTCCAGAGAGCACCGAACCGATTGCGAACCGATTGCGAACCGAATCGGCTTCAAATTAAAAGAACCGATCCGCCATCGGACCGATCCGCCTGAGGCCCGGACCGATCCGGCCCTGGATAAACTCTGCCAGATCGTGTAGCAGATTTTTTAGGGTTTTGACTCCTTATTTAAACCACGATCTGTAGTTGGTTTCTATAAGACTTTCCCACGTTTTTCAGAGCATATCAACCCTAAAGTCTTCACCTATTGAGTCCTATGATTCTAGGTTTTTAGATTCACACATCTTCCATATCTATGTGAATCAAGTTTGGTAACCCAAGAACACCATTGCAGTTGTTCAACCCTTGTGAAGTGGACCGCTTCTTCCTCTTCATTACAGCCCTACTGGAAAGGGATAATTCCAGTCGCGACTACAGAATCCGATACCTGAGGGTAATTCTTAGTCAAAAACTTGTATTTCAGTGTAATCCGATTGTAAGCCGTTTCTCTTACAAATTATAGTGATATACAAATGGTTTTTGCCCCTGTGGGGGATTTTTCCTTAAACTTTGTGTGTTGAATTATTATTGCATGATCTTCATACTATGTCAATCACTCCTAGTTGCATGATTAGGGTTAATTTGGGTTAAAAAGGTGTTTATTATATTATTTCTTAATTGAACGCAAGCGCCAACTCTTTCACTTCGTGGTTTGATGGAGTCCTTGAAAAGGGAGATTTTAGAGTTTGAGGAGTCTAGGCGTTTGCTCGAGTCTAGGATTCACGAGTTGGAGGAGAGATTGAGAGACTCGTCTAGAGTCAAGTTTGATTTTTAGTCTAGGTCAGAGAAGTTAGATAAGATCCTAGGCACCGCCCAAATTAAGGGAGATAGGGGAGGTATAGGTTTTGGTGAGAGAGTTGTTCCCATTCCCCCCACACGTGTGAGAAACACTAGGAAGGTTAGAAAAGGTCCACATATAGGTAATCATTCCCACCATCGCTACACTTGCATGTTTTTTGGTAGGAAAGGTCACCTTAGGAATTATTATTATGATATTAGACAAGCTCCTAGGAAGTTTAGGAATAAAGTTCCCCTGGTTCCCCAAACCCTCATGCGTCGTTTTACACCTACTTGGGTTAAGAAATCGGATTTAGTGTCTTTAGGAATAAAACTTCATGATTCTCGTTTGGGTGCAATTGATTCTTCCCATGATAAATCTAAAGGATGATAGTATTGCCTTGTTTTTCATATGCTAGTTTGCTTCATGTGTATCATTTTGTATTATTGTTTTCATTTGTTTGAGTCCTATTGAAAAGTAAAAAAAGATTTTATTTTTTTTGAAAATCCAAAAAGATTTTGTTTTTATTTAGAAAACTTTTGAAAAACCAAAAAGATTTTGCTTTTATTTGAGTCAAAATATGAAAATCCAAAAATAGTTTCGGTTTTCCTTTCTGAGTTTACATGTTTGATGTGGCATATTGGTGTGCTCGGACCCCCCCCCCCCCATCGTTTCATTATCCATGTGGCTAGGACATTTGGTTATTATTATTGATGCTTAGAATGGTCTTAACCATTGTTTAAATGGGGTTGTTTCAAAGTTGATATGCATTTTGATTTGACTTTGTATATATGCCAACATTGCACACGTGCACGAGTTTATATGGATGTTTGACTTCTCTTGAATACTTGAATTTGGTGAGGCGTTCTTATCTCAATCTTGTCATCTATGCGTAAGTAGACTTAAGGATAAGTGTGCATGTAAGAACCGTTTACCATGAGGATTTGAATTGAAAAATGATGACTGCGAGAGTTCAAAATTGACTTGTCGTGAAAGCCACCGTTTAAAAGAGCCCAAAAGAAAATGCAATATGCTAAGAAAAGAGCCAAATTAGTTTAGTTCGTTCCAAAGAAAATATGATATTTTTGAGGGAGTTTGGATGGATTAAAAATTTAAACCGGTTTACACAACTAATCCTAATGTTTAAACATTGCAATTTGACGCTATTTTTTGTAGAATCGTCAAAATTCTGGATTTGAGTGCATGTAGTATTTTTAGTTCATTAAGCTCACACATTTATTGTCATATGTCTATAATAAAGTTTGATGATTTATTTCTATCAATTAGAGCTTCTTGATCGTTTCGATGTGTTGGAATGATGACTAATTTGTTGTAGTTTCACACCAATTCATTTCATATCCATTTTTTAGTACATCGGTACTATGATTGCATGTAACTAACATTGTTAGTTTTTTTGAGTTTTTTGCATTTTGTGTTAAAAGCGTATTGTTTTAACACTGTTTTACTGGTGTCAGGCCCTTCCTAGAATTTTTTTATGGGAATTTTTTCACTGGGCAATATTATATTATATTTCTAGGAATCTGGGAAATTTTGGCAGGTCGTGAGAAGTCGTTAAAATGACATATCCATGTCATGCAAACGACCTCTGTAATTTGTTCGAGCGACGTCCTCAACTCGTTTGAGTGACGTCCCTAGCTCGTTCGAAGTAGAGGCTGATCTCTTGCTTCTGATTGGTTTGTAGTCCTCTGGTTTAAATTGGTATATTTTTTCAACTGCTGGAAGCGTTTATGGACTGACTTGGTTTATAGGCAGGTTATATTGGTTCTAAATTGATATTTTGCATATAGTCCGTTTATCACACCTGATTAGATTGCTATATTTTTTGTGTGATTCCTTGGTTTACTAGCTACTGATTTGTCATTTCTTGATCATATTTAGCTGGTTGTTTCATGATTATTTAGAAATTTCACATTGATTCAAATTGGTTTATATTCTCATGCTAGATACTTTGAAATAATTATCTTTTCACCGGATTGTCTATCCGAGATAAAAAAGGGGAGATATGTATGTGATGTAGAGGGAGATTTGTATTTGTTGAGCGTTTGTTATTGATATCTGCATTTACATATTGTTTGATGACACTTTTTCCTAATTCGTATCAAATAATTGCTCACATGTTTCAAATGATTTGTTCTTATTAGAAATATAAATTCGTATCATTTATCCCTCCATACTTTACTTGGTATTTGTTTGTCTGTTTCATGTGTGTAGGTATGCTTCAGCGATTCGAGATTGTAAGTCCACATCACATTCAGACAGTTCATGCTTTTCGGTGCTACATATTCTAGTCTGTGTCTTGTATTTTTGATTTTGGGTTTATGGGATGGGATTTAGGCATCATATGGCTTGACAGCCCGACTTAGGCATTTCACTTGTTTAGTTTTGTCCCGGAATAGTCAAAGGGGGAGATTTGTAAGGACATAAATTTATAATTGAGTACCTATATTGTTTTGACTTAATTCCCTAAACAAAACTTGCTTGTAATATGTCATAAGGAGATTTTTATTTGTGTCACGATCCCACTCGGTCTATGACGTATTGAAGAAATTGAAGATGTCGCGGCAAAGCTTCAAAGAATTAAATCATGCCGAAGTTTAATTGGTGCAAGTTTAATCGTCTTCAAAGTTAATTGCATTCCGAGATCACGCAGGTATGAATGCTTATAATTAATGGCGCTCATAATTGTTTTTATAAAAGATAAGGATGTATTTTTATAAAGAAAAATCTTTTAAAGTGTTTTTAAAAGTGTTTTAAGTGCTGACACTATGTTTTATTCTGTTATACTTGAAATATAGTTTAACTCATTTGAATCTCCTTTAAAAGAGATGTTTTAATATGTCATAGGGAGATTTTTATTTGTGTCACGATCCCACTCGGTCTATGATGTATTAAATAAAACTGAAGATGTTGCGGCAAAGCTTCAAAGAATTAAATCATGCCGAAGTTTTATTGGTGCAAGTTTAATCGTCTTCAAAGTTATTTGCATTCCAAGATCACACAGGTATGAATGCGTATAATTAATGGTGCTCGGAATCGTTTTTTTAAAAGATAAGGATGTATTTTTATAAAGAAAAATATTTTAAAATGTTTTTAAAATTGTTTACGCTACGTTTTATTCTGATATACTCGAAATAGAGTTTGACTTATTTGGATCTCCTTTAAAAGAGACGTTTTGAACTAAAAGTCCAAAAAGTCAAACCGACACGCCAACTCGCTCAAACGACAACCAATCTCGTTCAAACGAGATAGGTATGTCGCACGAATGACATGGCATTGTCATTCGAACAACACGATTTTGAGGCGGCATTTAAATCTTAATTAAAGCGTGTTTCTATCTGAGTTTCGTGAGTATGCATTCCGGAAAAAATAGTATACCATCTAGTACGTGTTTGCACATGTTTTCTAAGGTTTAAAAAGTATAAATACATCCTTAGAGTTTGCAAAGATCCGAGTTATCATTCTTATATGTTTAAGTAATCTTGCTGCACCAAGAAGTTTGTTCTACCATTAAACATCAAGGGTTTTGCGATGAAGAAAAGAGAAGGACTTCTTGTTCGACATCGTAGACGAATCAAAGCCAATCGGTGGACACTGAGATATTCGTGGAGTCGAGTGTTATGGACAGGTATCGTGGAAGACAAAATTTATGCGTGGGCAATATTGAAGAATAGTTGAAGATCAGAAGGAGCGTCAAGACCCATGGGGATCGAGTCATTAGGTAAGGCTAATCTGTCTTTGTAAAACCATTGTTCATAGTGATTGGCTAGCTTGGGCCGTTCGACGTTGTTTTATCGTTGTGGGTTTTTTACTCGTACATCCGGTGTTGTGAGTGTTCTTTACTTTACTTTCTTTAATAACTATATGCATGTTTAGGATTAATCAATATAAAATTGGTTTAAAGTAAGAATTGGGTTTTCACAACTTGGTTTGGTGTATAATTAAAAGTTGGAAAATTTTCAGAGAAAATTGGCTTTGTTTAAAACATACGTATCGAGCATTTTCAATTATCACAGCGCGTAAATTGTGTCAAGAGTATCATCCCCATACCAATTTCAGTCCAAGAATCAGAAGTTCATTTTGAGGCAAATATTTATCTTGCTCCGTTTTTAGCATATATTGTTCCTGTTAATTTAGGTTTGATGATATAGACTTAGTGCAATAAAAACTTAGGTTTAATTGGACTGAATTGTGAAGAAACCTTATGAATTGGAGATGGGTATGCATGTAGAGGTTTAGCCCTTGGTTGGACTATTAAAATCTAGGAATTTTATGTCTTAATCACGAATTATAACAAGAGTTTTGGACAACTAAAATTTTGGGTTCATATTTAAAAGACTTATTGGAAATTAAAGAGATTATTGAATTCCAATTGATTATATAAGGATTTGACCTTTAATTCGTATTAGAAAGTATCTTAGGGTGATTTGGATTCGTGTAAGAACATTTAATTTGGATTGGGTTGAGTATTTGTATGTTTTTGAAGATTAAAAGTTGAGAAAAATTGAAATTTGGATGAACTGGGTCTATCCCGAATTATCGTTCGAAGACCTCACAGGTCGTTTGAACGACCTCGTTCAAATGAACCTTCTAACGATATATCGAACAACCTTTCTAATGAGTTTCTGAGTTCGTTCGAAGTGGGAACTTAGTTAGAACGGCCTCATTCGAACGAGAATCCTAGAACTTTTAATCAGATTCCAGATTGAGTTTTTAGGGTCCGTTCGAGTTAAAAACCATCCTAGGGTCATCCAAGAGATTGTATTACCCTACGTGAGTAAAGGGTGGATTAAATTCCAAATTGTTAGGGCATTAAGGGTGTAATGGTCCTCGGGGTATCAAATTCATGTGAAAACCTAGGAGAGAATGTAAGTCCCAGGCAGGCTATATATATACGGATATCGTGGAGAGTAATGGCATTAATATTACTTACGGATCATAGTATTTAGGTTATGTGATTACCTATTAATGTATATAAGTTGTGTGCATGATTATTACTTGGAATATCATGTGTATGACATGCCTAGCTCCTGGCTATCAAACGGGGGTAAACGCGTTATGGACGACCATATCTTGTGTGCCTTAGAGGGATTTCGAGTCGTATCACTAGAGAATGAAACCTAGGTTCGGGCTATCTGTGAGAATGATAGTGTTGATGATCGTATGAGCCTCGGCCTGCTCCAGCTAAGGGTATGATGCATGCCACTGAAATTTCCACCATTGTAGCTTAGTCGTCGAATGCTTCATTCCTCAAGCACTAGTGGTGGATCCAGTTCAGGTCCAGGCCTTCCCGTTTAGTTGGGACCGTGTTAGGGATGCCTTCCCAAAGGCGCATCCTCTGAAATTTACAGGGGGATACAATGTGGTGGTAGCGAGACAATGGAAGACGGATATTCAGAGGCCCTTGAGGATGCATGAGTGCACGGAGGTGCAAAGTCAGATACTAGCCACGTTCAAGTTAGTGGGAGAAGAACTGCAGTGGTGGGAGTCTATTACCAGCACTGAGAAGAGAGACACACTCACTTTTCGAGACTTTAAAGTGCGGTTCGACTGCAAATATTACCCCTCGATCGTCTAGACAGAGATGAGACGGAAATTAGTGAACTTAAAATAGGAGGGAAAGACCGTGGAAGAATTTATCAACCTTCTGAACATTGTACTGGATGAAATCCCGACTAAGGAGAAGAAGATTCAGCATTTTATGGATGGGTTGACATGGAGGATCCTCTAGCATTTTATACGTAATCTTTCTTTGGCCACCTATTCAGACGTGTTTAATGCAGCACTACTCCACTGCCAGGACCACCATTTTCATCTGATAGAGGTTAAGCGAGTAGGAGAGTCCATCCACTAGGGCAGGATAGGAGGAAATTGTGCCAGTGGGGCACAGGTAGTTCAGGGTCTGCATAGACATAGTGACTAGGGTTCCCAATAGGGGGATCCTAAGAGGTTTAGATCAGGAGGTTTTAGACATGGGCAGTGAGGCTTTTAACATAGCCAACAAGGTCAGCACATCCATCAGGGCCAGCAACAGGTTCAGAATGGCCAGGAGAGGTGTGGTAACAGCCATCAGGGTCGGGGACAGCAGAGACAGAGGGGAGGACCCATCCTAGGGATATGTTTCACTTGTGGCAATACTATCCACAAGCTTCAAGACTTCCCTTAGAAGGGTAGAGGCCAGCAGTAGCAAGGCGCTCGCCAGGAGCCCCATAGGCCATTATTTCCCGCAACTCTCCTAGCACCCCCACAGATGCTAGCACTGCCACCCATTCCAGCCATCCTGGTTTAGTAGGGATAACTTTAGTACGGATGAGTATACAATCTTCACTAGGCCTCAGTCCCGCATGACCCAACTGTGATTGAGGGTGTGTTTTCTATCCAGGGGACTTTGGGGCACATTTTATTTGACACGGGGGCCACACACTAGTTTATTGCCATGGGGTTTTCACGTACTACGGGATTATTTTGTATAGTAGAGAGAACGGTCACTTGTGTGGATTCTCCATTGAGTAGAGGTTCTGTTATTTCTTTTATTTATCGGGGAGTTGGTATAGAGATTGGGAGGTTTATCTTACCCACTGACATGCTCGTATTGGATATGTCCAAGTATGACGCAATTGTAGGTATGGATTGGCCATGATTGATTATTTTAGTAAGAGTATAGTTTTTTCCATACCCGGTTAGGAGATGTTCCTAGTGGCGATGCCTCACTCTGAGGGAGGATCATCCACTCATTTATATTATATAGAGGAGGAGACCTCTATGGAGGTTGTGGTACCACTTGATTCGATTCCTATTGTTCGAGAGCTTGTCGATGTGTTTCAGGATATTTCGAGGTTACCATCGAGTAGAGAGATAGACATCATCATTGATTTATCACCAGACACTCGATCGATAGCTCGCGCACCTTATCTATGGCTCCAGCAGAGATGAGGGCGTTATGTGACCAGATTGGGCAGTTGTTAGGGCAGGGGTTTATCCGTAGGAGTACTTCACCATGGTGTTCCCCGTACTGTTCATTAAGAAGAGGGATGGATCGTTGAAGTTATGTGTTGATTATCGGGAGTTGAATAAAGTCACGATACGAAACAAAAATTTGTTGCCTTGAATCGATGATTATGGTTCCTACAAATTCAGGGTTATGGCTTTCAAGCTAACCAACACCCCAGCTATGTTTATGGACTTGATGAACAGGGTGTTCAGAGAGTTCCTGTACCAGTTCTTCATAGTCTTTATAGATGACATTCTGGTTTATTCGAAAACTGAGGAAGAGCATGTCGAGCACTTGAGATTGGTTTTCCGGACATTACATTAGCATGAGTTATACGCAAAATACGAGAAATGTGGGTTTTGGCTGAAAGAGGTTCAGTTTTTGGGGCATATCATCTCTGACAAAGGGATATCAGTGGATCAGAGGAATGTGTCAGCGATGAGGGAGAGGGGATAGCCCACGACACCGACCGAGATACACAGTTTCTTGGGCTTAGCCGAATACTATAAGATATTCATTCGAAGGTTTTTAAAGATAGCGGGTCCGTTGACACACCTAGCTCGTAAAGGGGTGTCGTTTATCTGGAGTGTTTCCCGTCTATTATCCTTTGATGAGTTGAAAGATAAGTCAACCTCAGCACAAGTTTTAGCAATACCCAGGTCGAGAGTGGAGTATCTAGTATACACAGATGCATCCTTATTAGGACTTAGAGGTGTACTTCAGCAAAAGGATCAGGCTATAGCTTATTGTAATACCCCGTACTTTTGACTATAATTATTTTTGGGATTAATTAATTAAATTGCGTATTAATTGGAAATTAATCTGGGTTATAAATACTAATGTGATGCGAATTGGTATTTGATTAAGTGCATATATGATTATATATGTATTTGGTATTATAAAATTTGTCGTGAGATTTATATACGGCATTTTAGAAATTTTGTTGAGACGCGTGGGACCGTCGCGTCACGGTATAATATTTTGATATTAAAAGTCAATTTAAAATCTATAATCCGTATGGTCATTTTGAGTGCGCCATCGCGTCCGGAAGGGTCGAGATAGTCAGAAAACACTAGCCGGGGGTATAGTTTGGGTCCCGGGGTATTTTTAGGCCATACCGGCAACTTAAAGGGTATTTTGGTAATTTCACGTTTTGAGGAATTAAAAGTGACAAAAATTTGGTTAATTAAATCTGATGTGGATAAGGCCCACTAAGCCCATAACCAACCCTTATTAACCTAGAAAGCTACGTAGATTATCATTTAGTCTTCCAACTCTCCCAAAGGAAACCCTAGCCACCATAGCCACCTTTGGAAGAAGAAAGCTTAGAGAGGAAGGGAAAGAGGAGGAATTCTGCAGAAAATCTGCAGAAAGAGCTTACTAATCCAACACCAAATCCAGAAACAATCAAGGCAAGTGATTTATTCCATTTAAATTTCGGAGAATGCTTCTTCCATGTTAGATTATTCAAAAACTTTGTGTGTTCTTGAAAGATAATGAAAAACCCATAAGATTGGAGTTATTAGTTTAAATTTTGGGATATAGGTTGCATGTAGAATGTTACTGGAAGATTATATTAAGAGAATTACTGAATTTTGTTATACCAAAAATGGATTTAAGATGAAGTTTATGAATGTTCTTGAGATAAATTGGAAAAACTAGGTTTTTGATGAAGATTGATCCATATGTAGCCTTTAGTTGTTGAAATATTGATTTGTGGACGTTAGTAATATTGTAGGATGGTTATATGACATTACTATAACGTATACTAGAGAATCATGTCTTAAGAATAAGTTTTGAGATGTTTTCAAACCTGCAAAACGAAGCAGTCCGTAGCCATACCTGTTCGATCGATCGATCGACATTCATCAGTCGATCGATCGACTCAATCGATCGATCGATATTCATAGGTCGATCGATCGACCTTCCCAGAATGAGTAAAATTTTCCTTAACTTTTATTTTAATGGTGGTAACCCTCAGAGAATATGTTTGGAGAACTTATGAATACCCTCACCCTTAAGGAAGACCAGTAGGTGTGATTATTATAGTGGACTTTAATTAGAATGCAATTCGAGGAATTATTCTATATTATTGAAATTTGATAAGTGAGATAACGTTTGGGTTAATCGTGTAAATTTGTGTAATTTGATGAAATAAGGTTTGGAGCAGAAGCAAAGACCTTAGGTATAAAGATGTCATATGTGAGAATTATGGGAGACTTAATAGTCTATTTGAGATAGGTTTTAAGTTTAAGGAATTACGACGTGAGACGTGTCGACCATTTAAATTATATATTATCGGGATACTTGAAATATATGGATTTGGAATAATGGTATAATGATGTAGAGTATGACTTTATTAATATTGAGATATCTAAGATGTGTGAATGCTTAGCATAAAATCTTGTGTGTATGACATACCTACCATACTTGCTATCACGGGAGGTTACGTTCGCTTAGGACCCGCTAATCCTTGTGTGCCTACGGGGGGGATATAGACTGGTACCTTGATGAACATAGGTCATAGAAAGACTTATTGTGATATTAATAAGTCCGCTGATCATGGGAGCGTAGGTATGTGCGTGACCCATGTGATGGTGACTGTGTTCGCCTCCACTACTTGTGATTTGTGTTATCTGAACTATTCCTGAGAGATTCGGAATATGTGATCCTTATGTACGTGATGTACCAGGATGGATAGCAGAGTATGCATGCACCATAGCTTAGATTGCGGGGTGCTTGTATCGTATATTTATGATGTGTATAATATACATTAAATTAATGGGAATCCTCATGTTAATGTTGTAAAAATATTACGGTGTTATTTCGAGTTATATAATGAGTTAACTGAGAGTTATATCAATGGTATGTTTAGTAACTGAGAGTACGTTAAACCTCTATTTAATTACGAGCGTTGTTATGTTAGATAGAACCGGGTAATAAGGGTAGGAACTATTACAGTCTAGCTAGTTATGATGTCACTTAGCTAGTGGTTTATATCGTTATAGATGGATATTTGCGTTAGGAGTGCACAATTAGACGAGAGGTGAGAATATAAGGTGAGTGCACGTCCTAACATGTACTTTGCATTTAATGTTTTAAATGTTTTTAAAGCACTTGCAGGTTTTTAAAATATAACTCCACATTCGGGCTCTGACCCGTTTGCTTTTCAAATCTCTTTTTCTTTGTAAAACCATTTTTAGGTGCCCAGCCACAGGGACACCAAGCATAGGATTCTCATTCAGGTGACGAGCTGTAGCTGATTGTGGAAGCTACAGGGATTTGCTTATAGACGCTTCTATCTTTTGGATTCCAGAGTCACTATCTATCAGTTGTAGGGCATGTTGCCCATTTCTATTTAGAGAATCTTTTACATTTCAGTTTTCAGACTTTAGCATGTATTGTTTCAGTTTATTTATTTCAGTTATGGGATTGTAGTGAGGAGTTCCCTCCAGACTATTATTTACTTTATTGTGATGGTTATTCGTTTTACTTCAATATGGTGAATGGTGTTATCTATTTCTTCATTACACTTGTTGCATGTTAATCAGACTTAAATTAAAATTTGGCATCTTGCTTTTTAAATACTAGGTGGTTAGAAAAATAAAATGTTTTCGACAGTGATGCTATTAACTGAGCCAACTTGGCATTTTGAATTAATTTTATAAAGGAGTAGCTACCCGGTGTTTAATTAGTCGGGGTGTCACAGGTGGTATCAGAGCATCAGGTTCTAGTGTCCTTTAGGATCTGTACGGCTATTATGTTTCCGTTACGTTTCTTTGATATAGAGCCCTATATTTTAGGACTGTTGTATTCTTTTTGTGTATGCTTCGTTCTTCAGCTATTTTAAGTTTATAAACCGTGAACTTATAAACTTTGTTCATATTTCAGATGCCTCCACGACGTGCACGACGAGTTCCCAGGAATGCAACGCCCGAACCCGAGCCCGCTCCAGTTCATGGTATGTTGAACGCCGCTGAGGTTGCTGCTATAGTAGCCCAAGCGGTGAATGTCGCGATTGCCGTGATTCAGCAGGCACCGCCTCAGGCGTCAGTTGCCGCGCCAGTACAGGTTAATGCATTCCCGTCTGCTTGGGAGCATGTACGAGACGCTTTTCAGAAAGAGCATCCGTCGGAGTTTGCAGGAATCTCAGATGTGGTTGTCTCGAGCCAATGGAGGAAGGACATGCAGAGGCACTTGAGGATGCATGAGTACACTGATGTTTAGAAACAGGTGCTAGCTACCTTCAAGCTAGTGGGATCTGCACTACAGTGGTGGGAGTCTATCACCACCGCGGAGGAGAGGGATACCCTCACGATTCAGGAGTTCTGGGTGCGGTTCGACCGCAAGTACTTTCCGTCCGCAGTCCATACAGAGATGAGAAGGAAGCTAATGAGTTTGAAGCAGGAGGGCAAGACAGTGGCCGAGTATGAGGCCGAGTTCACTAACATGTTGAATATCGTTCCAGACGAGATTCCAACAGAGAAGAAGAAGATAGAGAAGTTCACCGATGGGTTGAATTGGAGGATCCGTCAGCATCTGCTAGGGAACCTATCGTTGGCCACGTATTCTGATGTGGTTAACGCTGCATTATTACACTGCCAGGACCACCGTTTTCATATGGCCGAGGGAAAGCGGTCGGGGGAGTCTAGCCATCAGGGCAGGACTGGAGGACATAGTGCCAGCGGGGCACAAACCGGTCAGGGGCAGAGACAGACTGAGCAGGGTACCCAGCAGGGGGATAATAAGAGGTTCCGGTCAGGGAACTACAGGCAGGGACAGGGAGGTTTCCGCCAGGGCCATCAGGGTCCAAACGGCCATCAGGGCCAGCAGGGACAGAATGGGCAACAGTTTCATCAGAGCCAAGGGAGGAATGGTAACGGCCACCAGGGCCGGGGACAGCAGGGGCAGAGGGGAGTGAACTTCCCAGGGAAGTGCTTTACTTGTGGCAAGACTGGCCATAAGAAGCAGGATTGTCCTGATAGGGGCAGGGCCCCACAGCAGCAGCAGCAGGGTGCTCGCCAGGAGCGGCAGAGACCTATGTTTCCTGCCGCTCTTCCTGCACCACCACAGATGGCAGCTTTGCCACCCATTCCAGCAGTCCCAGTTCAGCAGGGGCAGCTACAGTATGGACGTGTCTACAACGTTCACCAGGCTGCAGTTCCACAGGCACCGCCCACGATCGAGGGTACGTTTCCTATCCATGGCACTATGGGTCGGGTGTTATTTGATACGGGTGCTACACATTGTTTTATAGCTACACACTTCGCGAAAGCTTTAGGATTGTTAGCTACGGCAAAGAGCACAGTGACGTGTGTCGACTCACCATTAGGGAGTGGGTCACTTATTTTCTTTATATGCCGGGGAGTGGGGGTAGAGGTTGGTGGTTTGGTATTGCCTGCGGACATGTTAGTGTTAGACATGCATGTTCACGATGTGATCATCGGTATGGACTGGCTCGTATCATATAGGGCCATGATTGATTGCTTCAGCGGGAGCATTGTTTTTGCCATTCCGGGGCAAGAGATGTTTATAGTGGCGATGCCTCGCCCAGAGGGAGGATCGACCGCTCATCTGTATTACATAGAGGAGGATACCTCTAAGGAGGTTGTTATTCCTTTAGATTCGATCCCGGTTGTCAGGGAGTATTCGGATGTGTTTCAGGAGATACCAGGCTTACCACCCAGTCGAGAGATAGATTTCGTTATTGATTTGCTACCGGGTACGAGACCTATAGCACGTGCACCGTACCGTATGGCTACAGCTGAGATGCGAGAGTTACGGGATCAGATAGAGCAGCTGTTAGGGCAGGGCTTTATTCGCAGGAGTACCTCACCTTGGGGCGCTCCGGTTTTGTTTGTGAAGAAGAGGGACGGTTCACTGAGATTGTGTGTGGACTACCGAGAGTTGAATAAGGTCACGATACGGAATAAGTATCCGTTGCCTCGAATCGATGACTTATTCGACCAGTTGAGAGGAGCTTCTTTCTTCTCGAAGATTGACTTGAGGTCGGGATACCATCAGTTGCGTATCAGGGAGGAGGATGTCTCGAAGACCGCATTCTTGTCAAGATATGGTTCTTACGAGTTTCGGGTTATGCCTTTCGGCTTGACCAACGCTCCAGCAGTGTTTATGGACTTGATGAATAGGGTGTTCAGGGATTTCCTAGATCAGTTTGTCATTGTCTTCATTGATGACATTCTGGTTTACTCTCAGACAGAGGAGGAGCACGCCGAGTATTTGAGGCAGGTTTTGCAGACACTTCGTCAGAGCGAGTTGTATTCAAAATATGAGAAGTGCGGGTTTTGGCTGAAGGAAGTACAGTTCTTGGGTCACATTATTTCCGATCAGGGAATATCTGTCGATCCGGGAAAGGTGTCAGCGGTGAGGGAGTGGGGACAGCCCACGACACCAACGGAGATTCGTAGTTTCTTGGGACTAGTAAGATACTACAGGAGATTTATTCAGGGTTTCTCGGAGATAGCAGGTTCCTTGACACATCTTACTCGTAAAGGTGTGCCTTACATCTGGAGTGATGCCTGTCAGTTGGCATTCGATGAATTGAAGGACAAATTGACCTCAGCACCTGTGTTAGCATTGCCGAGACCGGGAGTTGAGTATTTGGTTTACACCGATGCGTCTTTGCAAGGACTGGGAGGTGTATTACAGTAGGAGAGACAGGCCATAGCTTATGCTTCCCGTAAGCTTAAGCCTCATGAGAAGAATTACCCCACACATGATTTGGAGTTGGCGGCAGTGGTATTTGCCTTACGGATTTGGAGGCACTATCTTTTGGGGGAGAAGTTTCAGCTGTTCACGGATCACAAGTCACTACAGTATCTGTTCACGCAGAAAGAATTGAATATGCGGCAGCGTAGGTGGCTTGAATTTGTGAAGGACTACCAGTTCGACATCCAGTACCACCCGGGTAAGGCTAACGTGGTAGCAGACGCGTTGAGCCGCAGACCAGCAGATGAGGTGGCAGAGGTGTGGAAAGCTAAGTGGAAGGAATTGGGACACCAGGATGCAGTGGCCCGATCTTTCATGTCTGTGATGACCGTTACCCTGCAGATTGTCACAAAGGTAGTACGGGCACAGGCCAATGACTCGTTCTGTCAGGAGCAGATAGTTCGATTGCTAGCAGAGGGAGCCGAGTCCTATACCGTTAGCTCAGACGGGGGATTGCGCTTCAATGGGAGATTGGTGGTTCCGGAAGGGGAAGAATTATGGCACGATGTGATGGCAGAGTCGCACGGCTCACGGTTCGTGGTACATCCCGGAGGGGACAAAATGTACCAAGACATGAGACGGCAGTATTGGTGGAGCTGTATGAAGAGAGATATCACTGAGTTTGTCTCGAAATGCGCCACTTGTCAGCTTGTAAAAGTGGATCATCAGAGACCAGCAGGATTGCTACAGCCGTTGGAGGTTCCGATATGGATGTGGGAGAGCATATCCATGGACTTTATTACGGGGTTGCCTACGTCGCAGAGGGGTCATGACTCCGTTTGGGTAATTGTGGACAGGTTGTCCAAGGTCGCTCACTTCTTACCCGTAAGGACTGACTACACTACGGGACAGTATGCCCAGCTCTTCATTTCAGAGATTGTGAGACTTCACGGTGTGCCCCTGAATATCGTGTCTGACAGAGACAAGATATTTGTTTCGAGGTTTTGGGAGAGTTTCCAGGAGGCAATGGGCACGGAATTGCGGTTGAGTACGGCTTATCATCCACAGACCGATGGGCAGACAGAGCGCACCAATCAGATGTTGGAGGACATGCTACGCATGTGCATTATTGACTTCGGGGGTGGATGGGAGCAGTACCTTCCACTGGTGGAGTTTGCTTACAACAACTCCTATCAGTTTACTATTGGCATGGCTCCGTTTGAGGCATTGTACGGTAGGCCTTGTCGTTCCCCAGCATGTTGGTTAGAAGTGGGGGACAACAAACTACTTGGGCCAGAAGTGATTCAGGACACTTCGACAAGGATTGAGTTGATTCGGAGTCGCATTCGGGTAGCTCAAGATAGGCAGAAGAGTTATGCTGATGCGAAGAGGTTTTTCAGGGAGTTCCAAGTGGGGGACCAGGTTTTACTCAGGATATCTCCAATGAAGGGGATTATGCGTTTCGGGAAGAAGGGGAAGTTGGCACCGAGGTACGTGGGGCCGTTTCCTATTATTGAGCGGATCGGACCGGTTGCGTATAGACTGGGACTACCGGAGCACTTGCATCGTATTCACGACGTGTTCCATATTTCCTCGCTGAGGAAATACCTTAGAGATAATTTGGATCATTCTCACATTGATGTGGAGGACATCGATCTCCAGCCGGATAGCTCCTACGAGGAAGGGCCAATAGCTATTTGGACCAAAGCGAGAGGAAACTGCGGTCAAAGATAGTCCCGTTAGTACGTGTTCAGTGGCGACATCACAATGCCGAGGAGTCCACATGGGAGCGCGAGGATGAGATGCGCGAGCGTTATCCAGAGCTGTTTTTAGCAGGTACTTTCTAGTTTCGAATTTCGGGACGAAATTCAGTTATTAGGGGGGGAGTATGTAATACCCCGTACTTTTGACTATATTTATTTTTGGGATTAATTAATTAAATTGCGTATTAATTGGAAATTAATCCGGGTTATAAATACTAATGTGATGCGAATTGGTATTTGATTAAGTGCATATATGATTATATATGTATTTGGTATTATAAAATTTGTCGTGAGATTTATATACGGCATTTTAGAAATTTTGTTGAGACGCGTGGGACCGCCGCGTCACGGTATAATATTTTGATATTAAAAGTGAATTTAAAATCTATAATCCGTATGGTCGTTTTGAGTGCGCCATCGCGTCCGGAAGGGTCGAGATAGTCAGAAAACACTAGCCGGGGGTATAGTTTGGGTCCCGGGGTATTTTTAGGCCATACCGGCAACTTAAAGGGTATTTTGGTAATTTCACGTTTTGAGGAATTAAAAGTGACGAAAATTTGGTTAATTAAATCTGATGTGGATAAGGCCCACTAAGCCCATAACCAACCCTTATTAACCTAGAAAGCTACGTAGATTATCATTTAGTCTTCCAACTCTCCCAAAGGAAACCCTAGCCACCATAGCCACCTTTGGAAGAAGAAAGCTTAGAGAGGAAGGGAAAGAGGAGGAATTCTGCAGAAAATCTGCAGAAAGAGCTTACTAATCCAACACCAAATCCAGAAACAATCAAGGCAAGTGATTTATTCCATTTAAATTTCGGAGAATGCTTCTTCCATGTTAGATTATTCAAAAACTTTGTGTGTTCTTGAAAGATATTGAAAAACCCATAAGATTGGAGTTATTAGTTTAAATTTTGGGATATAGGTTGCATGTAGAATGTTACTGGAAGATTATATTAAGAGAATTACTGACTTTTGTTATACCAAAAACGGATTTAAGATGAAGTTTATGAATGTTCTTGAGATAAATTGGAAAAACTAGGTTTTTGATGAAGATTGATCCATATGTAGCCTTTAGTTGTTGAAATATTGATTTGTGGATGTTAGTAATATTGTAGGATGGTTATATGACATTACTATAACGTATACTAGAGAATCATGTCTTAAGAATAAGTTTTGGGATGTTTTCAAACCTGCAAAACGAAGCAGTCCGTAGCCATACCTGTTCGATCGATCGATCGACATTCATCAGTCGATCGATCGACTCAATCGATCGATCGATATTCATAGGTCGATCGATCGACCTTCCCAGAATGAGTAAAATTTTCCTTAACTTTGATTTTAATGGTGGTAACCCTCGGAGAATATGTTTGGAGAACTTATGAATACCCTCACCCTTAAGGAAGACCAGTAGGTGTGATTATTATAGTGGACTTTAATTAGAATGCAATTCGAGGAATTATTCTAGATTATTGAAATTTGATAAGTGAGATAACGTTTGGGTTAATCGTGTAAATTTGTGTAATTTGATGAAATAAGGTTTGGAGCAGAAGCAAAGACCTTAGGTATAAAGATGTCATATGTGAGAATTATGGGAGACTTAATAGTCTATTTGAGATAGGTTTTAAGTTTAAGGAATTACGACGTGAGACGTGTCGACCATTTAAATTATATATTATCGGGATACTTGAAATATATGGATTTGGAATAATGGTATAATGATGTAGAGTATGACTTTATTAATATTGAGATATCTAAGATGTGTGAATGCTTAGCATAAAATCTTGTGTGTATGACATACCTACCATACTTGCTATCACGGGAGGTTACGTTCGCTTAGGACCCGCTAATCCTTGTGTGCCTACGGGGGGGATATAGACTGGTACCTTGATAAACATAGGTCATAGAAAGACTTATTGTGATATTAATAAGTCCGCTGATCATGGGAGCGTAGGTATGTGCGTGACCCATGTGATGGTGACTGTGTTCGCCTCCACTACTTGTGATTTGTGTTATCTGAACTATTCCTGAGAGATTCGGAATATGTGATCCTTATGTACGTGATGTACCGGGATGGATAGCAGAGTATGCGTGCACCATAGCTTAGATTGCGGGGTGCTTGTATCGTATATTTATGATGTGTATAATATACATTAAATTAATGGGAATCCTCATGTTAATGTTGTAAAAATATTACGGTGTTATTTCGAGTTATATAATGAGTTAACTGAGAGTTATATCAATGGTATGTTTAGTAACTGAGAGTACGTTAAACCTCTATTTAATTACGAGCGTTGTTATGTTAGATAGAACCGGGTAATAAGGGTAGGAACTATTACAGTCTAGCTAGTTATGATGTCACTTAGCTAGTGGTTTATATCGTTATAGATGGATATTTGCGTTAGGAGTGCACAGTTAGACGAGAGGTGAGAATATAAGGTGAGTGCACGTCCTAACATGTACTTTGCATTTAATGTTTTAAATGTTTTTAAAGCACTTGCAGGTTTTTAAAATATAACTCCACATTCGGGCTCTGACCCATTTGCTTTTCAAATCTCTTTTTCTTTGTAAAACCATTTTTAGGTGCCCAGCCACAGGGACACCAAGCATAGGATTCTCATTCAGGTGACGAGCTGTAGCTGTTTGTAGAAGCTACAGGGATTTGCTTATAGACGCTTCTATCTTTTGGATTCCAAAGTCACTATCTATCAGTTGTAGGGCATGTTGCCCATTTCTATTTAGAGCATCTTTTACATTTCAGTTTTCAGACTTTAGCATGTATTGTTTCAGTTTATTTATTTCAGTTATGGGATTGTAGTGAGGAGTTCCCTCCAGACTATTATTTACTTTATTGTGATGGTTATTCGTTTTACTTCAATATGGTGAATGGTGTTATCTATTTCTTCATTACACTTGTTGCATGTTAATCAGACTTAAATTAAAATTTGGCATCTTGCTTTTTAAATACTAGGTGGTTAGAAAAATAAAATGTTTTCGACAGTGATGCTATTAACTGAGCCAACTTGGCATTTTGAATTAATTTTATAAAGGAGTAGCTACCCGGTGTTTAATTAGTCGGGGTGTCACACTTATGCTTATCGTAATCTTAAGCCTCACGAGAAGAATTACCCCACCCATGATTTATAGTTGGAGTCGGTGGTGTTTGCACTTCGAATTTGGAGACATTACCTCCAACGGGAGAAATTTTGCTTGTTCACAAATCACAAGTCATTACAATATCTTTTCACACAGAAGGAGATAAAAATGCGTCAGCGCTGGTGGATTGACTTCGTAAAGGATTATCATTTTGATATCCAATACCACCCAGGAAAGGCTAACGTGGTAGCAGACGCGTTGAGCCGTAGGCTGGTAGGAGAGGTGGCCGAAGTGTGGAAAGCAAAATGGAAGGAGTTAGGGCACTAGGATGCGGTGGCTCAATCATTCATCTCTATGATGATGGTTATTCCCCAGATTATTATGAGAGTAGTACAGGTTCATGCAGTTGATCCATTTTGCCAAAGTCAGATAATGCAACTTTTAGCAGAGGGGGTCGAGTCTAATACCGTGGGTTCTGACGGAGGTCTACATTTCAATGGAAGATTGGTTGTTCCTTAGGGTGAATACTTACTACACGAGGTGATAACAGAGTCACATGGTTCATGATTTGTGGTACATCTCAGTGGGGATAAGATGTATAAGGATATGCGTAGACAGTACTGGTGGAGCGGGATGAAGAAGGATATTGCCGAATTCATCTCGAAATGTGCCACTTGTCAGTTGGTAAAGGTGGACAATCAGAGACCGACGCTACTTCTACAGCCATTAGAGGTTCCTCTGTGGAAATGGGAGAGCATTTCCATAGACTTCATCATAAGATTACCTACATCGTGGAGGGGTCACGATTTGATATGGGTGATAGTGGATCGACTGACCAAGGTAGCCCACTTTTTGCCAGCCAAGATCGATTACACCACAGGAAAGTACGCCCATATATTCATAGCAGAGATAGTGAGACTCCACAGAGTGCCTCTCAATATCGTGCCTAACATAGATAAGGTGTTTGTGTCTCAATTTTGGGAGAGTTTTCAGGAGGCGATGGGTACTAAGTTACGACTAAGCACAGCCTATCACCCGTAGACGGATGGTCAGATCGAGCGAACAAATCAAATGTTAGAGGACATGTTGCTTATGTGCATCATTGATTTTTGAGGAGGTTGGGAGCAGTACCTTTCGCTAGTGGAGTTTTCCTATAATAACTCCTACCAGTTTAATATCGGTATGGCTCCATTAGAGAAACTATACAGAAGACCTTGTTGTTCCCCATCATGTTGGTTAGAAGTGGGGGACAACAAGCTACTTGGTTCGAAGGTGATTCAGGATACTTAGATAAAGATAGAGTTGATATGAAGCTGTATTCGAGTTGCTCAGGATCGACAGAAGAGCTACGCAGACGCTAAACAGTATTTTTGAGAGTTCAATATTGGGGATCAGGTGTTACTTCGGGTGTCTCCTATTAAGGGAGTTATGCATATTGGGAAGAAGGGAAAGTTGGCACCTAGGTATGTAGGGCCATTCCCCATTATCGAGAGGATTGGGCCAGTTGCTTATAGACTTGGGTTACCGGAGAACTTGCATAGGGTCCATTACGTGTTCCATATCTCTTCGCTAAGGAGATTTCTTCTAGATGATTTGGCCCATATTCACATTACGTTGGAGGATATCGACTTACAACCTGATAGGTCCAATGAGGAGGGCCCGGTTGCTATCATAGGCCGTAGCGAGAGGAAGTTGAAGTCGAAGATAGTACCACAAGTCTGTGTTCAGTGGCAACACCATAATGTTGAGGAATCAACCTGGGAGCGCGAGGATGACATGCGTGAACATTATCCAGAGTTATTCTTGCGAGGTATATTTCCATTTTTGAATTTCGGGACGAAATTCTCTTAGTGGGGAAGTATGTAATACCCCGTATTTTTACGCATATTTATTTTATTATGAAATTATGGAAAATGGGGATTAATTAACTTAAAGGGATATTTATTTTATTATGAAATTATGGAAAATGGGGATTAATTAATTTAAAGGGAGAAAATTTAATTTGTAATTAATCTGATTTAATGGTAATAATTACTAGCGTGGCAAGATTTAGTAGTTATCGAAGTAATATTATGGCCGGGATGAGATACACGACAGTCATGTTATAATTATTTGGGGCGAGCGTATGAGTCACGTCACCGGTATGTATTTGGGGGTTAAAAAGGTAAATTATTTTTATATAACTCGAAGGACGATTTTGAGTGCGCCAGAGTGTCCGTAAGTGTCAAAATAGTCAGTACAACACTACTCGGGTATTTTATTTGGCTTCCAGGGCATTTTAGCCCAAAACGACACCCCAGAGGGGTATTTTGGTCTTTTAGGATTTTTGGGTAATTAAATGGACCAAAATTGGGTTTAATTAAAATTATTTAGGCTTAGTGGTCTGTCTATTTCAACTTATGCTAGAAAAAGAGAAAGAGAGAGAGAGAACCAAGGAAGAAGAAGGCTCCATTGGAGCCCTAAGTCAAGAACTCGAGTTTTCACACCAAAAATTACACCGACGCGTAGATCGTGTCAAGAGGATCATTCCCATACCAATTTCTGCCCAAGAATCAAAAGTTCATTCTGAGGCAAGTGTTTATCTTGCTCCTCTTTTAGCATATATTGTTCCTGTTAATTTAGGTTTGATGATATAGACTTAGTGCAATAAAAACATAGGGTTTAATTAGACTAAATTGTGAAGAAACCTTATGAATTGGAGATGGGTATGCATGCAGAGGTTTTGCCCTTGGTTGGACTATTAAAATCTGGGAATTTAATGTCTTAATCACGAATTATAACAAGAGTTTTGAACAATTAAAATTCTAGGTTCATATTTAAGAGACTTATTGGAAATTAAAGAGATTAATGAATTCTAATTGATTATGTGAGGATTTGACCTTTAATTCGTATTAGAAAGTAACTTAGGGTGATTGAGATTAGTGTAGGAACATTTAATTTGGATTGGGTTGAGTATTTGTATGTTTTTCAAGATTAC
This sequence comes from Sambucus nigra, assembly GCA_949130495.1. NCBI lineage: Eukaryota > Viridiplantae > Streptophyta > Magnoliopsida > Dipsacales > Adoxaceae > Sambucus > Sambucus nigra. Next base: position 351,659,217 of record OX422208.1, on the reverse strand, counting down.
ATGTTGAGAAAAATCAAAATTTGGAAGAACTGGGTCTGTCTGGAATTCTTATTCGAAGACCTACCCAGGTCGTTCGAACGACCTAGTTCGAATGAAACTTCTAACGATATGTCCAACGACCCTTCTAACGAGTTGTTGAGTTTGTTTGAAGTGGGAACTTCGTTTAAACGACCTCATTCGAATGAGAATCCTGAAACTTCGAACGAGATTCCAGATTGAGTTTTTAGGGTCCGTTCGAGTTAAAAACCATCCTAGGGTCATCCAAGCGAGTGTATTAACCTACGTGAGTAACGGGTGGCTTAAATTCCAAAGTGTTAGGTAATTAAGGGTGTAATGTTCCTCGAGGTATCAAATTCGTGTGGAAACCTAGGAGAGAATGTAAGTCTTAGAGAGGCTATATATATACGGATATCGTGGAGAGTAATGGCGTTAGTATTACTCACGGATCATAGTATTGGGGTTATGTGATTACCTATTAATGTATATAAGTTGTGTGCATGCTTATTACTTGGAATATCATGTGTATGACATACCTAGGTACTGGCTATCGAATGGGGGTTAAAGCGTTGTGGAAGACCATATCTTGTGTGCCTTAAGGGGATTTCGAGTCGTACCACTAGAGCATGGAACCTAGGTACGGGCTATTTGTGAGAATGATAGTGTTGATGGTTGTATGGGTGCGTAGGTATGTGCGTATCCCATCGACTTGGGACTATTTTCGCCTCCAATATGTGTATATGTTTTATTGGTTCTTGAGAGATTCAACCTGTTGTCCTTTATGCATGAGCGTTGCAATGGGACTAGATAGGCGAGTATGCCTAGCACTAGGGATTTCTTAACCATGGGTGTTGTATAGATATATTTGTATGTATACATAATGAGATTTTATATATCTATAATGAGTTCCTATTCTGTGTTTCTTGTTGGTTACTTTATTAAAGTATATACTTATCGGGTCACCAGTTGGGAATAAAGAATACTATGAGAATGAATTATAACATCCTTAAGTATATTCCTAAATAATAGTAACATATTGACTCCGGGTTATTTAGATATTGTATCCAGTATAGTGATTATCCTACATATATTCAGGTAGAGTGGCGAGACTATTATGGGTAGTTAGACTCGCTAGGTGTGCACATTAGATGAGAGGTGAGCCTCTCAAGTGAGTACGCTAAGTTAACATGAATAATTTATGTGCCAATTAAATCAATTTAAGAACTTGTTATTTAAATTATTTTCTACTCGGGCTTTGACCCATTTTTCTGCAAATATCCTTTCTTGTTCTATTATTATAGGTTCTCAGCCACAGGAAAACCAGACTTAGGAGATTCCATTCATTTGCTGAGCTATAGCTACTGTGGAAGCTATAGGATATTGCTAGTAGACATTTTTGAGTCTATTGCTCCTTTTCTACCAGTCATTTATTTCAGTTGGACATGTCGTCCCTCCTATTTTACATTCAGAGATTTAGAGCTATTTTATTCTATCATTAGACTTTTATTTCAGGTCATTGGATTATTGTATGGAATTTTTACCGGATGTGTTTATTCCAGTTCTTTATTTTACTTCAGTTAGTTCTTACATTATAATATTATGATGTATGGTGATGTTTAGATATTATCGTTAAATGTTGATGGTTAATAACAAGATAAAATTTTGACACCAAACTTTTTAAATATTAGGTGGTTAGTTTTTATTAAATTAAAAGTTGATTTTTTAACAGTGATGCATTATCTGAACCGAATTGAAATCTGAAATTATTTAATTAAGGACTGATCACCCGGTAATTAATTAGGCGGGGTATCACACCCCTCATCCAAAATTTCTCGAACAAAGTGGAAACAAACGTCGATGTGCTTTGTCCATGAATGATGAACCTGGTTGGCTAAGTGGATGGCACTCTAACTATCACAAAAGACATCCACGTGATCCTAAACAATTCCCAAGTGTGAAATCAAACCATGAAGCCAAATGGCCTCCTTAATGGCCTCTGTCACTGCCATATTCTCTGCCTCTGTAGTTAATAAAGACACTGTATACTGTAGTTTAGTTATCCAACAGACTGGGCCTCCAACTAGTGTAAACACATAACCAGTAGTGGACCGTCGTTTATCCAAATCACGAGCATAATCTGAATCCACATATCTAACCACATACTGACGAGCACGTAAATCCTTCTCAAATTTCAAATCAAAATCTACAGTACCATTGATGTACTGTAAGATCCATTTCACATACTTCCAATGCATTTTTCCTATATCATGCATGTATCTCCTCACCATACTAACATCTTGTGAAATATTGGGTCTCGTACACATCATTGCATACATCAAACTTCCCACTACATTAGCATAGGGAACACAAGCCATTTCTGAACGTTCCTCATATGTCTGTGGGGATTCCATGGCACTTAGCTTGATGTGTGGGGCCAACGGAGTACTTAGAGGTTTGGTTTTAGAATCCATACCCAAACACTGTAATACCTTCTTCAAATACTATTTTTGTGACAAACAAACAATGCCCTTGGAATAATTTTTGCTAATCTCCTTGCCAAGTATTTTCCACGCCTCGCCTAGATCCTTCATCTTTAATTCATGACTTAACTAAATTTTTAGTTTTTCAATATCCACCTTTCTCTTAGAAGCAAACATCATATCATCAACATATAAGAGCAAATAAATAAAGGATCCATCACAAAGTTTATAGAAATACAAACAATGATCTTAGTGGCTCCTTGTGTACTGTTGCCCAAACATAAACCGATCAAATCACTTGCACCACCGCCTTAGACTTTGCTTCAACCCATATAATAACTTTCTTAGTTTACAGGCCCAATTTTGTTTACCAGCAACCTTGTACCCTTATGGCTAAGTCATATAAATTTCCTCCTCCAAATCTCCATGTAAGAATGCAATTTTCACTTCAAGTTGTGCCAACTCGAGATCAAACTGCTCAACCAATGCTATAAAAATACGAATGGAAGAATGCTTTACAACCAAGGAAAATACCTCATTATAATCAATCACTTCTTTCCGTGCATAGACTTTCGCAACCAACCTAGCCTTAAATCTTACATTGTCTTTCTCCGAGGAGCCTTCCTTCTTTGCATATACCCACTTGCACCCAATGGATTTTTTCTCTTTTGGAAGCTGGACTAACTCCTAAGTTTGGTTCGTATGAAGAGTCTGTATCTCCTTATCCATCGCCTTCTTCCAATCTACACTTTTTGAGCTTTTTTGTGAATAAATGGAATGTTATCTTTAACCATGGGTAGTGCATACGCAGCCATGTTAGTAATAAGCCATCGAGGTTTCCTTTTTTGTCTTTCTGGTCTATTAGCTACAATAGAATATGGTTACTGAGGAGACTCATGGGCAGGCTCCTCCACCTCATATGTACTTGTCTCATTAATTTTTTAATATGTGATAATCCTGGATGGAACAATTGGAGTCTTAAGCTCTACCTACTGTGGATCTTCTTTGGTTTTTCTATCCCTATGAGAACTCTTCAACATTGAAGATTCATCGAATGTAACATCCCTACTATTTATGATCTTTTTCATCTCCGGTCACCAAAGTCTATAACCCTTCACACCATCACTAAAGCCTAGGAATATGGATTTCTTAATACTAGGATCCAACTTGCTTTCCCTAATATGGAAATATGCAGGGGGGCCAAAAATATGTAAAGAATCATAACTTGAATCAGGTTTTCCTGACCATACCTCCATGGGTGTTTTGCCCTCATTTGCAACTGCAGGTAACCTATTAATGAGGTGACATGCATAACTAACAGCTTCAGCACAAAATGGCTTGCCCAAACCAACATTAGACAACATGCATTGCACCTTCTCCAGTAATGTGCGATTCATACGTTCAACCACCCCATTTTGTTATGGCTTGTCTCTTACTGTGAAGTGTCGCACAATAACCTCTTCCTGGCATACTTGCAAAAATAGGTCTAACTTATATTCACCGTCGTTGTCTGACCTGAGACATCTAATTTTTCGGCCAGTTTGGGTCTCTATTATTTTTTTCCACTTTAATAAAATCTTTAATACTTCATCCTTATGTCGCATGGTGTACACCCAAACTCTTCATGAGAAGTCATCCATAAAATATACAAAATAATGCTTACCTACTAAAGATGAGACTTTGGTAGCTCCCCAAACATCTATGTGAACATAATCAATAGTCCCCTTTGTACGCTATACTGCTGTGCGAAACTTTACTCTTGTCTGCTTTCTTAGAACACTATGTTCACAAAATACAAGCTTACATGTCTTGGCACCTTTCAATAGACCTTGCTTCACTAATCCCTGTAAATCCTTATCTACTGCATGTCCCAAGTGTACATGTCATAATTCCGTAGCATCAGATGAAACCTCTTCTGACCTTTTTGAGACTGTCGCTGCACCTGTAACTAAATATCCAAGGATAAAATACAAGTTACTCTTTTTTGTTACCTTCATCACAACCACGGCTCCGTGTGACACCTTCAGACCGTCTCCTTTTAGTGTGATATCATAACCTTTAACTGCCAAAGCGCCAAGTGATATAAGATTTTTTTCAGGTCCGGTATATACCAAACGTCTTCCAGCACTCTGATTATTCCACTATGAAATTTTAATTGGATTTTTCCTATCCCTTTATTTGACAAGCATGATCATTGACCATCAAAATAGCTCCACCTTCTAGCTCCTTAAATCTAGAAAACCACTCCATATTGGGACACATGTGATAGGAACAACCCGAATTCAAAATCCATTCCCGGGAACTGGATCCAAATGGTGAAATAGACAAAGAAAATTCAGAATCTTCATCGTCAGTCTCTGTAACATTTTCAATGGGGTTCTTGGTGTCCTTATTTAAATTAGGACAAAATTTCTTCCAATGCCCTTTTGGGTGACAAAAGGCGCATTCATCTTTTGCAGGAATTCTCCTACCTGAAGTTGATGCTCCATCTCTGAATTTAGATCGAGATCTTCCACAGTTTCCATTCTTCCTTTCATTTATTCTACCACGAACTGTTAACGCTTCAAATGTTGAGTCTCTATATAACTCATTATCCTTATTACGAACCTTATTATTCATTAAGGTATTAGAGACCTCAACGTATTTTATTTCCTCCTTTCCGTACAATAGCATGGTAATGAGATGTTCAAACGAGTCAGGTAGAGAATTTAGCACTAACAGTGCTTTATCCTCATTGTCAGTTTCAGCATCCAAATTTTGCAAATCAGTAATAATTTTGTTAAAATTGTCCAGATGCTCAGACATAGAAATACCTTCTGCATATTGGAACCTGAAGAGTTTCTTCTTCAAATAGAGCCTATTTTCAATGCTTTTCGTCATGTACTTGTCTTCCAGTTGTTTCAATAATTTTTGTGTTGAGGTCTCGCACATATAAGGATATTTTTTATCCTTGATGAGATAAAGACGAATATGACGACAAGCCTTTCAGTTGATTTTCTTCTAGTCGTCTTCCTTCATGTTTTCTGGCATATCTCCAAGAGCAATTTCCAGCTCTTGTTGGACTAAGACATCCATAACTTCACATTGCCATATGTTGAAATTTCATTGCCCATTAAATTTTTCTACGTCAAATTTTGCGATTGCCATTTTTCAAACGATCACACTTAAAAAAAATGCGAACGAAAAAATTCCAAGTTTAGAAATTTTTTCGGGTGTGAATAGTAACCATATGAATAGTACTATGTGTATGGTTATTTCTCCACAAAAAAATATCCAAAATGCCTATATCAGAGGACCTTGGCTCCGCTACCAATTTGTTGGTAGGAAGCATGTTAATAAATTATACTGACTGTAACCCCAAATAATAATATGGCACACTCACAATAAAAGTATAATGAGTAAAAAGACACACACACAAGGGAAGACATAATATTTGAGTGGTTCACCAATTTGGCTACGTCCACTGACACTCGGATAAATTCACTATTGCAAATGAGTTTCAAAAGAGACTCTCACAAATACACTCCAAATAAAAAATAAAATGTGTATTTTTCTACACAAATGTGTATACTCAAAACTCCAAATGAAATCTTTCTCACTCTCTAACTCTTCTTAGTTTCTTTGTTGTGTTGATGTTTTGGTGTGTTTAATCCTTCTCAAGAGGATCCTATTTATAGCTTCTTGGCATTCACCACATCTATTGGATCAACAATGAGATGGATGGTAGAGATTAAAGTCGATTAAATACATCCCATCAACCACTTGTAGAAGCTTAGGTGGATGCACATTTAATGCATTCAACCACCACTCCAACAAGGTTTATATAGGAATTCAGCGAAGTTTCTTATGTAGATGTTACAAATAAGGTGTGTGTGGATGTGGAACGTCTTGAATTCCTCAAAATGCCTATGATACTGTAATATCCCTATCAATAATAATTTATATGATACTTATAATGCAAGTGTTAAGATATAACGTAGTGAATTAATACTATACAATTTTTTCACTTATTTTTTGTATGTTTTTAATACCAATGAGATTTATCTTTATGAGCATATATTATAATGTCGTGGAGGATTTGCATTTATGCTATAAAGTTGCCATCCATTTGTGTAATTCTATTCATTTTATCGTGATTTGTTTTTTGTATTTTTTTAACGCAACATATATTAGTGTTAAACATGTTTTTTACACGGGTTAGTTGACAATACAGTGAAGTTGTTTTGCAGTTAATAATGGATTGAATTCAAGCTTTTGATACTGGTGTCTTTTTTAAAATGAACCCAGTTTCAAATGATATGTTCTTTTGAAATTTTATATTTCGATGGTCGCTTGAATGGTTTTTGATAATATTTCCATCTCATTGGTTGTTTTCTTTTCATATCTATGTATCCATTATTATATCATGTCCGAGTTACATTTTTACTGCGAAACATTATATAACTATGTAAGTTAATCTTGGTATTTTGAGTTTATTTTTTTCATTACATTTAGTGAGGTATCACACATACTAGAGTTCAAGTATTATAGATAGGGGGATCTTTACCTATTTGTTTTAATTATGTGGATGTGATGAGATTATTATTTTAGGTTCTTTGTTGATTTTTGTTAGTGACCTCTTTTTAATTTTTTTCCTCTCACAAAACTTTAAACTCATGTGGGAAATTGTAGTTGACAGAAAACGAAGCAAAAACACATGGTAATATTTAAGAACATCTCTTATTTTTTAAAGATTTATTTATCAAATATGATTACAATTACCTATAAATAATACATAATTGCTTCCCATATCAGATTTTAAGCACTTAATATAAGAAAAATATATTTGGATCACTTTTAAAATGTAGAATTTAGTAGATCATAATGAAGATTCTATGGGCTTGAAGGAATGCAATGGTTGATGGTTGTAAACTAGTGCCCTATAGTTCTATATTTTATTTTTGGTTTGAAAGTTTATCTATGTCAAAGATGAAGTTGAAAAGTTCACATAAAAGAGTTGATTTTAGGATGTACAAAAGTTCTCCATTTTGATTCCAAACTTGAAATTGTTTTAATGTTATAATGATTTATTTTTTTCTCCCTTTGCTAATTTGTTTACCCCAACAATATTGCTTAGGTTAGTTTTTGGAATTTATATAATTCATAACCAAAGGCTTTTGATCTCATATAAACATTACGGGAGCAGGCAACACATATAAAATATGTGTTGAACATTTAATAATCAAATATACTCTGTTTCTCTCTCTTTTTGGAGTGTGGGGTTAGGGGAGGAATTTTTCAGTCTCAACTTTCATTTATGTATTGTATTATTCATCAACCAGATTCTTTCATCACTAGGATATGTGAAATCTTGATGACACCAGTTTAATACATGATTTTAGGTGATTATTGAATTTTGTAAATTTTATAACCTTATTCCTTTTGGGGGGACTGCTTTAGAAATTTTTGGGTTCATTTGGGTGTTGACTAAGAGTTGTCTCAGGCATGCGTTCACTCATATATAGGCTTTTCATCTTGACATTACTCTTTTTCCGTATTTTTAATTGATGTTATTCTTTATTTCAAATATTAATTGACATTGATCATTTTATTTTTTAAATATTAAATATTTAAAACAAAATGATCAATGTCAATAAAAATTTGTACTAAAGTTTGGTGTGCGGGTGATAAGCGTTAATATTATAATAGTGCCATTGGAATGGGTGGATTTGTATGTATGTCCACCTCTTCTATATTGAGTTGATATTTCTAACTATGTATGTTGTTTTCCAATCTGCGTCATAATGCCCAATAGTGTTTTTTCATTTAGCTAATTTTATATTAAATTACCCAATTGGTTGATTATGAAGTTAGACTAAGGAGAAATGTTTTGTAACCTATTGAGTTAGTCAAGTGATAATGTTGATGTAACTTGTAGAGTTAGTCACACTTTTATAAAAATTATTATATAGCAAAAACGATGCATTACTTTGTGTATTGTGATAGTTGATTCCTACCTTTTTGTGATTGGATTTAGATTTTTAAATTATCTTCTCCCATTGGAATTTTGTTAGTATTTCATTGGGATTAAGAATCTTATGTTTATTCAGTCTTGATAGTTTAGTTCATCAGTTTGATAAAAAAAATTTAATTCCGAGTCAAGATGGAGTTATTCCAAAATTGCAGCGGTTATATGTAGGCATAATGAACATATTAAGAATTAATGGATACGAGTGTTGTTTCGTATTTAGAGATTTCTTGAAATTTGAGGTTAACATTTTATTGTTTACATGAAATTTTTTGGTACGATAGTACAACTACAACTCATGTTATTGTTATTTGTTTTAGGATTTGGGCAAATATTTTTTGGATTTTAGTATGTCCTATGTTGTGTGGGTATTTAACAAGTTCGTTTATTTGTTAAAAGTCATCATATTTTTGTATGTTTGAATCATATATTTTATTTTTATCGTTTAAATAGTATTTATACAAATAATACAATTTCCTATTTGTCTAGCTTTATGAAAATTCAAAACATTAGTTCCCCTTCAATTTTGGTATGTACTATTTTGGATGTTTTTCCATTGTCCACAATTAGTTTTTCATTGTTCATAATTAGAATATTTCACCATCACACCATCATTGTATCAATGTGGGTGACTTTTATATTCCCACATTGTTGTGATTCTGGGTAATTTTGGAGATGGGCAATGAAACATTTTCACCTTATTACTAAAAGGTTACTTATAATTCAATTCTCAATAATTCTTATCATTTTGTTTTTGGATCCTAATGTGAAATTAACATTACATTGAAGGGATTGCCCATGGGAAAAAATCACTTATCGAGTTTCATGTTTTACTATACTTGATGACAATGGGGTTTTGGAGAAAATTCCATTACGAAATTAAGTTTACATATTGGTGTTATTGCCATGAAAAGAGTTAAATCGATGATGTTGTTTATTAAAAAACAAAACATGATGTTGTTTATACGTGGTCTAGGAAGGATTATTAGTATTCTTGTTTCAATATTTTTTATTTTTTAAGCAGGGTGGATAGTCATATAAATAGAGGAAACTCTACCTTAATTTTTATAATTTTTTACAATTATTTGTGTTATATAAAAATATTTTTGACTTAAATTATAGATGACTTAATACTTTGAAAAATCATCTTCGGGAAATAATATATATATATATATATATATATATATATATATATCACACACTCAACATTTCATTCAAAAACACATCTGATTTCTGCTTTCGCACCTTAATCTCAAACTTCTAAAGGGTCAGAACTAGGTTAATCCTTATAATATTAATCACTTTGATTTTGAATAATATATCAGCCAAGTGAAGATGCATAGGAATAAAATTTATATGATATATGTATAATCTTGTGAGATTATTATTGTTAAAATGAAATATCACCTAATTTAGCATTGTGAGGCAAAAGATGTTCTTATTTATTAATATTTTCATGAAGGATATAGAAATTATAATACATAGTATATTTGAGCCCTTCAGAAATACCTTCAAAATATATAGGAGTTAAATTTAATACTGCTTAATTGATCACAATAAGCGGTTGCTTATCATAGTAAAGTTTAATCATGATTATTTGATTATATAAGTTAATATAAATATATATTCTTTCATATTTCAAAAGATTGTATTCAATGGATAAGTCTTCCATAGATGACAAATCTAAATTTCATATTTAAAATAGTATTTAATCTTAACACTAAAAAAATAATGATTAAAATTGGATTAAACACTAGTCAACTAATAAGAAAAAATTATTGTATGCGGTAACCTATTTTGAAACACGTTATAAATGGTAATATTGTGAGTTCTTTGGCGTGAAATTACACTCCCAAACACTTTCATTTGTTAAATCCCTAACACTCGTTATCTAGGATATGTTTTCTAAAGTTTCATGGGAAGTTCATTTCTCACATATATTAGGTAGAGATTTGTTTTTTTTATTAAACGATCTTTCACATTGAACGAAGTTTTATTTTTCTCCAACAAACAAGTCACGGTCCAAGTAGTGAATGGATATCAAGAATTGAGTGTAATATATATGTAATTTGTGGTAGATTTTCTCATCAGGTTACATAAAGATCAGTATACACTAGGTGGTATACAATAAACACATAGAATCATAATATTAAGGAAGTTTTAGGCTTTTAACTTTGATTGATTTGTGTGTAGCGTTGTCGTAGTCCGACTTTCTGAGTTTGTCTATGACACACCCCAACCCAGTTACTTATAATTAAGTTTGAAAGTCAAAGTGAGTCAAACCATAATTAATCTAACCAAACCATAATCACGAGTTTTGATTTCAGAGTCATCATTGTTAATCCATATAACTGAAAACCTTTTTACAACATCAGAGTAGTCATACTTATACAAACTTGCTTGAAGGATAATTTAACTTAATTACATCATTTACATTTAAATAAAATCTTTGTTTCTCCCATTCCTGGCTAACCCAGCCCGACTTCCTAGATTTGGCAGTGACATCGCATTACCTGAAAAATGTGAACATAGGAACCATGAGCAAAAATAGCCCAGTGAATGCATCACTACTAAACTACAGCATGAATTTAAATGCAATAATTCATGTCCATATACTTATGTATTAACTTATCCGGCTCATTCATAATGAATGACCAACTTTTCCGAATCATAATTCACATATCCTGTCTAAATAGACAATTCTCCCCCATTCCTGGTCGAGGAGTAACCCCTTGTCATTAATAGACAAATCTCCCCCATTCCTGGTCGAGGAGTAACCCCTCATTTCGGTAAACCGAAATGAACAATTTCATATTCATTATATTATGATCATATCAATAACACGATACAAATATCTCTTTCCAGTGAGTACACTCACCTTGGTTGACAACTATGTATTCACGTTTCCTTCTGGTGGAGCTGAACTTGGTTGATTATACCTTACACTTGTCAATCCAACTAAATCAGTATTGAACCTCAATCATAAATATTATCCTAACATAATTCTGTAACTTTCCATGACTATACATCAACAATATAATTCCAATTAAGTCACATGCCATAAAATATAAGTAAAGGCAAAACAATGATATACATATTGATAAAGTTATGGACATTCAACCGTAGGAAATAACTTATAAGGAATTTATAACCATAGTCAAGTAAACATGGAATTATACTTCTTAATGTATATACACATGAAATATGTACTCAAAGTACTCTTTGTAAGGACGAAATACAAACATTCATTCAAGGGGTATCCAGTATAGCCTGAAATTATTGTCCTACATACTTAACTATCCTATATTCCTAAATTGTATAAATACAGGGGTCTAACCTTATCAATATGAAAACATATATGAATATACTTTCCAATACAAGTGACGGTGTAAATTTTTCAAGCTTCCAAGAGCAAGTTATGACCATTTCTTTACAACACAAGAAATCTGCCCTACAAGCTCCTCTATTGTTCCTTCAACTTGCAAGAATTTTCATAATTTTTCTACAACATAACTTTCCATCATTGTTTGACTTCATTTGCTATCTCTAAAGCTTGACTAAACTCATGGCATACCGAAATCAAGTATACAAACATCAACTATGCACCAACTTTAAATCATCATTACCGCCTAACCACAAGGAGATAAATTCTAATTTTCGGATATGATATGAATATATGAGTCTAATTTCATATCCAATTTGAATATCTCAATTCCAGTAAGCAAACAAAGAGATATGTAAGTTTGAATACAAGGGGTTTCAATACAAAGCAATTTTAAGGGCTTCTACACTCAACTTAACATAAACTTGCATCTAACCATAAATATATATAAAGGGATGAAAATTTTCTAAACCTATGATGATTTAGATCATATAAATCAGTAATATAAGATAAATAACTAGAATTGTAATTAGGATTACCTTCAGGGCTTTTTACATAATTTCTACGGATTTTTCTACACCTTTTCTCCTCACTTTTCCTTCCTAAACTCCCTAATTCTCTTTCCTCAAGGTGATACCCTTCCATGGCTGATTTTGGCTGAAGGATAAAGATATTTCAAGGGTATAAGGTCGGCCAAGGCTGCCTCCCAAGCCAACCAATCAAATTAAACCATTTGGTTTAATAAAAGACAAAATACCACTTAAAGGGAATGGACAACTTTTCCCTTTGTTCGTAATTTCGGTATAACTCTTTACTCGGGCATCCATTTGATGATATGTTTATTGTATTGAAACCCTAACTCACATGTCTACAACTATCTAGTTTTCACCTCAAGTCATTTATAATGGTATAAAGGTCAAAACTAGTCTCCAACAGGAACCTTTCCACCGAAAACAACAAAATTTGTGTTTGTAAGTAATTCGACCTTTCATGATTTATGAAAGTAGGATTATAATAAACATAATCACTTAACATTAGATATAATAATATCACATTATTCATATCACATAAGATAATCATGATTTAAATATAATTTATCATAATTATATTCGGGTTGTCACAACTCACCCACCTTAGAAAATTTCGTCCCCGAAATTTAATATAAAGGTCACTTACCAAACAAATGGGGATACTGTTTCCTCATGCTATCCTCCGTTTCCCAAGTTCCTTCTTTCACTCCATGGCTCATCCACATAACCTTAACTAAGGGAATAACTTTATTTCTCAATACTTGTTCCTTACGATCAATAATTTCCATTGGTTCCTCGATGTACGACAAGTCTTCCTTCAGTTCAATTGGTTGAGTTTTCAACTGATGAGATGGATCCGCCAAATACTTACGAAGCATCGATACGTGAAACACATCATGTAAACGGGATAAATCTGGAGGTAATGCTAATCTATAAGCCAGGGGCCCAATTCTTTCCAACACCTCATATGGTGCAATGTATCTTGGACTTAGTTTCCCCTTTTTCCCAAATCTCATAACACCTTTCCATGGTGAAATACGCAGGAATACAAAATCTCCCTTCTAAAATTCCAATGGATTCTTCCTCTTATTGGCATAAAATTTATGCCTGCTTTGCGCTATCTTTATTCGTTCCCGAATCATTTTGATTTTCTCAGTCGTCATATCTATCAATTCAGGACCCAAAATTTTCCTTTCACACACTTCATCCCAACACAAAGGCATTCTACATCGCCTCCCATTTAAAGCTTCATAAGGAGCCATACCAATAGTCGACTGATAATTATTATTATATGAAAATTCCATCAATAGCAAATGATCATCCCAACTACCTTTGAAGTCAAATACACAGGCTCGTAACATGTCTTCTAATATTTGAATCGTCCTTTCTGATTACCCATCAGTTTGTGGATGAAACGCAATGCTGAACTTCAAATTTGTGCCCATGGCATTCTGGAGACGAGGCCAAAACTTAGAAGTGAACGTTGGATCTCTATCTGATACTATTGACACTAGTGCCCCATGTAAACGAATAATCTCATCAACGTACATACGTGCATACTTGTCAACATTGTAGGTGGTCTTAACTAGGAGAAAATGAGCTGACTTCGTCAATCGGTCTACAATCACCCAAATAGAATCATGCCCCTTTGGTGACCGGGGTAATCCCGTAACAAAGTCCATCGTTATATGCTCCCACTTCCATTCCGAAATAGGCAAAGACTGTAATAATCCTGCCGGCTTCTGATGCTATGCTTTCACTTGCTGGCATACTAAACATTTAGCTATGAACTCTGCAATCTCACGTTTCATATTGTTCCACCAGTAATATTCTTTCAAATATCTGTACATTTTGGTACCTCCCGAATGCATAGAGTAAATAGAACTATGTGCCTCTTCTAATATATCTTTCTTTACGGGTGGATCATTCAGTACACAAATCCTATTTTTATAACACAACGATTCATCATTATTAATTTCAAAGTCACTCTCTTTACCATCCAGGACATCTTGTTTCTTCTTCTCAAGGAATGGATCACTAGTCTGCAAATTTCGTATGCGTTCAGCCAATAAAGGTCTCACTGTGGCATGTGCTAATAATCCTCCACTTTTTGAAAACTTCAATTCAATCCCCATCGATGCCAATTCAAGAATAATTCCAACTCGGGCACACTGTATGCAACCAAGCATCCCTGATGATTTTTGACTCAAAGCATCTGCTACTACATTGGCCTTCCCAGGATGATGATGAATGGTACAATCATAGTCTTTAATCACCTCTATCCAACGCCTCTGTCTCATATTCAGTTCTTTCTGTGTAAATAAGTATTTCAAACTTTGATGATCAGTAAATATCTCACAAGTTTCTCCATACAAGTAATGTCTCCACAACTTTAAAGCAAAAACAATGGCTGCTAGCTCCAAATCATGTGTAGGGTAATTTCATTCATGCGTCTTTAATTTCCTGGAAGCATATGCTATTACCTTCCCATTCTGCATAAGAACGCATCCTAACCCCTGAAATGAAGCGTCTGTATAGATCACAAAAGACTCATTCCTGCATGGAATAGTAAGTATAGGGGCTGAAATCAATCGATTCTTTAATTCTTTAAAACTCCTCTCACATTCTTTATCCCATACAAACTTCACTCCTTTACGAGTCAACTTTGTCAGTGGTAATGCTATTGCTGAAAATCCCTTAATGAATCTGCGATAGTAACCTGCCAATCCTAGGAAACTCCTAATTTCTATCACATTCTTAGGACTTTCCCATTCGACGATTGCTTCCACCTTCTTTGGATTAACATATATCCCATTTCCCGAGATAACATGCCATAAAAACACAATTTTATTCAACCAAAACTCACACTTGCTAAATTTAGCAAATAATTTCTTCTCTCTCAAAATCTGCAATACAAGTCTCAAATGTTTCTCATGTTCCTCCATGCTACGCGAGTAAATCAACACATCGTCTATGAATACAATCACAAATCAATCAATGAAACGGTGGAATACCCGATTCATCAAATCCATAAAAACTTCCGTAGCATTAGTCAATCCAAATGGCATCACCAAAAACTCATAGTGCCCATATCGAGCCCAAAAAGCTGTTTTGGAAATATCGATATCCTTCACTTTCCATTTGTGGTAACCCGGTCTCAAATCAATATTTGAAAATACTATGGCCCTCTGTAATTGGTCAAACGAGTCATCGATAAGAGGTAGAGGGTACTTATTTCTAATGGTCACCTTATTTAACTACCGATAATCAATACATAATCGCATTGTCCCATCTTTCTTTTTCACAAATAACGCTGGTGCTCCCCATGGCGAAACACTAGGCCGAATGAAACATCTGCTTATCAGAACTTGTAATTGCACTTTTAATTCTTTCAACTCCACTGGTGCCATTCTATATGGAGCAATAGAAATTGGACCAGTACCTGGAATTAATTGAATAGAAAAATCTACTTCCCTATCGGGTGGCAATCCTGGCAATTCTTCTGGGAAGACATCAGAAAACTCTCTAACCACTGGTATATCTTCAACTTTAAGTGCTTCCTTAGTAACATCAACAACATAAGATAAATACCCTGTACAACCTTTACTTAATAACTTTCTACTCTTAATGGTTGAGATAAGACAATTAGGGATAACATCCCTTTCTCCTATAAACTGGAACTCGGGTTCACCTGGTAGATGAAATGTAACTTCCTTTCGAAAACAATCAATGGAATCATGATACGAAGATAACCAATCCATCCCCAATATAATATCAAAATCCTGAATGGCCAACGGTATCAGGTCAACATAGAAATCTCTCTCACCCATTCGTAAGACACAATCTTTATAAACATGCTCCACCAGAATTACACTTTCCATTGGGGTTGAAATATATAAGGAACAATTGAGAAATCAACATGGTCTACCCAAATATGAAATAATATGTAATGCCACAAATGAATGCGTAGATCCAGGATTAATGAGGGCATATAAATCTTTGTTTGCAATAGAAAGTTTACCTGTAACCACTTCAGGTGTAGCATGGGCATCTTGCAACGTCATCGCAAACACTCTTCCTCCTTCCTTCGATCCACTTGCTTGTCCTGTATATCTTCCCTTGGTGGCACTGCCTGGAGAGGATCCTTTATGAGGCTCCACACTACTGACTGAAATTGCTCTTGATAACATCGGACAATTCTTTCTCAGATGGCCCTTCTGATGACAGTTGAAACATTCTATACTCAGTAACTTTGGATAATTTCTTTTTATATGGCCCGATGTACCACAAAAGAAACAAACATTCAGATCTCCTTGTGCTGAAACTCCTGAACCTCTTCCACCACTAGCTTCACCCCTTTGAAAACTACTTCCCATGCCCCTACCATGCTGGAATTTTTGCCCTCCAAACCTCGAATATTCTGTACCACTACTCTTTTGATAATTTGGATCAAATCTGCTTCTCTTTACACCTCGTTCCCGATTCCCTCTAGATCCATTCACGTCCTTTTCTACCAACATGGCTTTGTTCACCAAGGCTGAATAATTAACAGTCTCTAAAACCGACAATCGTGATTTAATGACTAACTCAAGCCCATCGAGAAATCGACTGCACATATCTTCCTCATTTCGTATAAACCTCAAAGCAAATCAAGATAAGGCTATAAGTTGAGCTTCATATTCTCTAACTTTCATACTTTCCTGATTCAACATGAAATATTCCTTCTCCTTTTATTTTCGATACATTGGGGGAAAATATTTTTCATACATGGCTTTAACAAAATCATCCCATGAGATCACATTCCCGCCTCCTGGAGTAATCAACAAATGTTTCGTGGCATCCCATCAGTACTTAGATTCTCCTTTCAGCATATACGCCGCCAAAGTTACCTGTTGATTTTTAGGCATCCTCATTACCCCAAAGATAAGTTCAATTTCTTTAACCCATACTTCTGCCTCTGCTGGATCAACTGATTCTTCAAATGAGGGTGGATTCATTTTAATATATTTCTCATGTGAAGTACTTCTTTCTTCCCGGTGTATCACCTCCTCAGCCCTAGCTAAGGCTTGTGCCTCCAGTTGCCTAGTCTGTTGTTCTTCCATCTGAGCCATAAATCTAGCTTGCTTCTCTGCCATTAGTGTCATAGCACGTGCCATTTTTTGCATATATATCAGTTGTTTTGGCTTGGATTCCACATTTATCTGAACAGGTTGCTCAACCTCCGCTTCTGCTGGAATATTTGAAGCCTCATCTTCTAATCTCACATTTACATTCCCTCGTTCCATTCTCTTATATCTAAAATGAATCAAAGATATAACAACATGCAGATATACATATCTTTCGTAACATAATCGTTAGTATAAAATAAAATATATTTCTAACATTCACTGCCAAATCTAGACTCTTCTCACTCCAGAACCTCTAAAACCTAGGCTCTGATACCAAAAGCTGACACACCCCAACCCAGTTACTTATAATTAAGTTTAAAAGTCAAAGTGAGTCAAACCATAATTAATCTAACCAAACCATAATCACGAGTTTTGATTTCAGAGTCATCATTGTAAATCCATATAACTGAAAACCTTTTTACAACATCAGAGTAGTCATGCTTATACAAACTTGCTTGAAGGATAATTTAACTTAATTACATCATTTACATTTAAACAAAATCTTTGTTTCTCCCATTCCTGGCTAACCCAGCCCGACTTCCTAGATTTGGCAGTGACATCGCATTACCTGAAAAATGTGAACATAGGAACCATGAGCAAAAATAGCCCAGTGAATGCATCACTACTAAACTACTGCATGAATTTAAATGCAATAATTTATGTCCATATACTTATGTATTAACTTATCCGGCTCATTCATAATGAATGACCAACTTTTCCGAATCATGATTCACATATCCTGTCTAAATAGACAATTCTCCCCCATTCCTGATCGAGGAGTAACCCCTTGTCATTAACAGACAAATCTCCCCCATTCCTGGTCGAGGAGCAACCCCTCATTTCGATAAATCAAAATGAACAATTTCATATTCATTATATTATGATCATATCAATAACACGATACAAATATCTCTTTCCAGTGAGTACACTCACCTTGGTTGACAACTATGTATTCACGTTTCCTTCTGGTGGAGCTGAACTTGGTTGATTATACCTTACACCTGTCAATACTACTAAATCAGTATTGAACCTCAATCATAAATATTATCCTAACATAATTATGTAACTTTCCATGACTATACATCAACAATATAATTCCAATTAAGTCACATGCCATAAAATATAAGAAAGGCAAAACAATGATATACATATTGATAAAGTTATGGACATTCAACCATAGGAAATACCTTATAAGGAATTTATAACCAAAGTCAAGTAAACATGAAATTATACTTCTTAATGTATATACACATGAAACATGTACTCAAAGTACTCTTTGTAAGGACGAAATACAAACATTCATTCAAGGGGTATCCAGTATAGCCTGAAATTATTGTCCTACATACTTAACTATCCTATATTCCTAAATTGTATAAATACAGGGGTCTATCCTTATCAATATGAAAACATATATGAATATACTTTCCAATACAAGTGAAGGTGTAATTTTTTAAGCTTCCTAGAGCAAGTTATGACCATTTCTTTACAACACAAGAAATCTGACCTACAAGCTCCTCTATTGTTCCTTCAACTTACAAGAATTTTCATAATTTTTCTACAGCATAACTTTCCATCATTTTTAAACTATTTCCATTACACATACTGAATAGTACAGAATTAAAGTTTCATAATTGTTTGACTTCATTTGCTATCTCAAAAGCTTGACTAAACTCATGGCATACCGAAATCAAGTATACAAACAACAACTATGCACCAACTTTAAATCATCATTACCGCCTAACCACAAGGAGATAAACTCTAATTTTCGGATATGATATGAATTTATGTGTCTAAGTTCATATACAATTGGAATATCTCAATTACAGTAAGCAAACAAAGAGATATGCAAGTTTGAATACAAGGGGTTTCAATACAAAGTAATTTTAAGGGCTTCTACACTCAACTTAACATAAACTTGCATCTAACCATAAATATATATAAAGGGCTGGAACTTTTGTAAACCTATGATGATTTATATCATATAAATCAGTAATATAAGATAAATAACTAGAATTGTAATTATGATTACCTTCAGGGCTTTTTACGTAATTTCTACGGATTTTTCTACACCTTTTCTCCTCACTTTTCCTTCCTAAACTCCCTAATTCTCTTTCCTCAAGGTGAAACCCTTTCATGGATGGTTTTGGCTGAAGGATAAATCTATTTCAAGGGTATAAGGTCGGCCAAGGCTGCCTCCCAAGCCAACGAATCAAATTAAACCATTTGGTTTAATAAAAGACAAAATACCACTTAAAGGGAATAGACAACTTTGCCCTTTGTTCGTAATTTCGGTATAACTCTTTACTCGGGCATCCATTTGATGATCTGTTTGTTGTATTAAAACCCTAACTCACATGTCTACAACTATCTAGTTTTCACCTCAAGTCATTTATAATGTTATAAAGGTCAAAACTAGTCTCCAACATGAACCTTTCCACCGAAAACAACAAAATTTGTGTTTGTAAGTAATTCGACCTTTCATGATTTATGAAAGTAGGATTATAATAAACATAATCACTTAACATTAGATATAATAATATCACATTATTCATATCACATAAGATAAGAATGATTTAAATATAATTTATCATAATTATATTCGGGTTGTCACAGTCTAGGTTCGGCAAAGGTATGTGATTTATCCATTGTATATTCTCTATTATACTTTAAAATTTCTGTATGTGGAGAGAGATTGTTCCTTTTTGTGGATGTTGACAAATTGGTATACCATGTATATCTTGGTCTTCTTATGTATATTCTCTATTTATTTCATCCTTTTTGTGCTTGTTATCTTTATGATTACATCTTGATTATATGTGAGGTTTTTATTGGTTATAGGTTTTCCAAACATATCTATATAAGAGCTTTTGGTTCAAAAAAGGTATTTGACGGAAGTCCAAAATATGATTTTAGTGTTAAATCACCAATGTTTGAATTTCTTAGGTTCTTTTTATTCCATGGTCAAATGGGATATTTCTTTATAAGTTTAGGTGGCTGGAATTTCTTATCTCTTTATAAGTTAAAGTGTGGGTCAATCATGATGAACATGGGGCTTGTACCAAGTTTAAGTAAATAATGAAAGTCAGATAAAGATAGATGGTGTTATTTCTCTCTTGAAATAGAATTAGAAATAGTGCACTATCCATGCTCAAGGTTAATTTGTATATATCTATCTTCACCTAAGAAAAAAATTGATTATTGAGGATGCAATCATAGCAAGTCTATATCTAAGGACATTGTGTAATGCTAGAGGTGGAGGATAATGATTTGTTGCTTAGTTCGATATCGTAGTTATAGCAACTCTTGACTTTTGTTTGGGATGTAGTAATAACACAAATTTATTTTTTTGTAATTATTTTTAACATATATCCACCTCATCCACCATCAAGGAGAATTATTTGATACGTCCATTATGACCCCTCTCAGTGGTGGGTGCACTCTATTTACAGAGGTTGTAAATTCCTCGCATACGGGGTAAATGGACATAAGTTGCCATCGTCGGTGATGTGGTGTCTAAAGTGTAGAGATCATAGTCTCCAACCTATTTTACTCAAAAGAGGAAACATAAAGAGCCACCTCTAAAGACATAGATAAAATACAACTAATGTATGTTATTAGCCATGAATATTGTATTTTAGACCCCTTTATTCTTATTCATTTTATCCCCATCGAGACCTGAATTCGTATCTTTATGCTCTTTAACCAAAAATAACTATTTTATATACACTATTTGAGGTATAATTGTGCTTTTGTAATGTTATTAGTGATTATCATGAAATTTTATTGCATAATGTGACAGTTTCGTCATTTAGTGCACATTTAAGGTCATTTTAGTCATTTCAGCATTTAGGTTTATGGCCCAAAGTCTTTACAAAATTTAGTGCTATGATTTAGCTTTATGCAACCTCCGATTGCAGGTCATTCCAATCTATAACGAAGAAGTCATGGAATTTTTCGTGGGATGAATCATCTTTTAAAGGAAGAGAAAGAGCTTCAGAAAATAGAGCATCGATTGATCAACATTCTCTCATCGATCGATCTATGATTGCATTTTTTCCTTGGCTCGAGACGAGCATGCATTTTTCAGAAACATCAATCGATCGATGACTTGATCGATCGATCGATTTTAGTAGATATTTGGCAATTTAAGATGTTATTTTCCTTTCTCTTTTATTTTAATCCAACTTACTATACATATGTAAGTTGTATATTCGTTCATTATCTTTGTTTTTTTATTACTCTTAGTATAGTCTAGGGTTTTATTGGTGATTTGGAAGCTTTTCTCTCCACCCTCTCTCCTATAGTTTATTATGTAAGGTTACTATTCATCATCTTCTGCAAATAATTAAGCTTTCTTTCTTTGTTTTCTTACTTTTTTTTAACTCAGTTTATTACCTTATTTTTAGCATTCCTTAGATACATGATTTACCATTATATCTAGCTAAATTAGATTAGGTTAATATTATTGAACTTAACATGGATTAATTAGTTTCTTTCCTTTGGTAGTATGGTTTGTGAGAGTTTTAATGGGTTAATTGTTCTTGGTTTTACACCTACTATATTTAACGAAGTATATCATGTATGCGTCATGTTTAGGACCTTGCGTGTGTTATTTCGAGAGTATTTATTGACAACAAACTCAAATTAACATTTTACAAGAATTTAGGGGGTGACAACTCTAGGTTTTATTTAATTTTCAAATAAGATTAATCTTTTTAACGCTTTTCTCCCCATGGAACTGTTCATGCTAATTAGTTCATCTCGAGGGATATAACTATATCTTTATTACTTGTCAATTAATATAGTTTTTAGATTGAAAGTAGTTTGTAATGTTTTAGAACAACAATCAACTTTTACACTTTTATTTTTTGAAGTAATAAATCAATTTAACATCTTAAAATCATTCCCCATGAATTCAATACCCGAACTCTCCACTATAGTCCCCAAGATTGTAGTTAAAGTGTAAGTTTCTGCATTACGTGTTAGTCCGATAACTATGACAATTGGCCTTACAAGACCACTTAGTTTTAGCACAAATCAACATGCAAAACCAAGTGAGATATCATTTCGGAGACTATGTTACTAAGTGGAAAGGTTTTAGGTGCCCACTCTACCCTTTCGGTGTCTCGTGGGATTAACAAAATGTTCTCCATCTTCTAAGCTCATGCATATGTGCATATGTTGAAAATGTGTCATGTGTAAAAAATGAGAAAAGTGGAATGAAAATGAATGTATAAATGAATGTGCAAGTGTATGTGCATGTGTGCATATGGAGTGAATTCATCGTATCCATACCATGGGAAAATGTGTATGAATCCTCCTAAGGAGATTAAATGTAAGTGGAGTCCCAAAAGTTTAATATCATTATAGAAAACTGATTATGATAAATGAGACCGCTAGAAAATTATAAACTAACTAAAAATGAGTAATATTTATAAGAAATGTATAAAATGACTAATAGTGTGAGCGACGCCACCAAAATCGTAATCTCAATACGAAAAGTGAGTATGTATATATGGGAACACTAAAAGGATAATAAATGTAAGAGAACTAACTACATGAATAAAATATACTAGCTACATTAGTGAGGTAATAATATATTGAAATAAAATATATGAATTAGGTCTAAACAAACTTGAATTCTAAAATAACTTCGGGATGCCTATGTAGCCAAAAATGGCATAAAGTCCATGTAGATCGCAATATGAAACCCATAATCCAAATCTAGGATGTCTCTTTTTATTTATGAAAAGTAAGTGAAATGTGGGCAAAGTGTCGAACAATGTGAGAACACTCTAAATTGGGAAGTATGGTTTAAAACACCTTTTTGGGTTCTTGATTTATAAATATAGACTTGAAGATATATATAATAGTAAAAAGGTAGTGCTAGTGTTAAAAATAGTATATAACAACTATAAATGGAATTAGAACACTAAAATATGCAAAATGGAACTTCTGGAATTAGTAAAATGTAACAGTATATGGACCTTCAAGCCATTTGGATTTTTTTGTATCTCTTTGTTTACTGATTTCTAGTCCGTGGATGATGTTAGTGGAATTATGGTTAATGTTGGGTCAATTTGTGTAAGAGATTGTATGAGAGAATGTTTGGAAAATGATGTATACTAATTTTTAAATAGTTATCAGAATAAAATTGAGGTCTTGTGCAAAATAGGTAATGGTTTCCTTATATTAGAAAACCCTAACGAGAAAAAAAACCTTCTAACCTCAGGGACCTGTCGAAATGAAAGGTACCAAGACTTTCTATCATTGTGTGGGCCTGACTTTCTTACTAAGATATCCCTACCTACCTATAGGCAGGTGAGCTGTCCTGCCTATAGGAAAGCATAAATGGTTATTTAGCCATAAATTTTGAACCATAATCCTGATTTGTTCATCGTTAATACTGCCAGAAAGAACATTCATAGATCTATAATTTTATGATGGAGAGACTCAGGTTTGAAATTTGACAAATGTCAAATGGGCTCGATGAGATCATTGTTGTTCTCTAGTTTGAGTTTTGAAGGAGGGTTGGAGATCCTAGATTGAAGGAACTTTGTTTAGACCCTATGAAAGAGTGTAAGGGTGTCGATATAGTGTGTCTATAGAGCCCCTCAATGGGTGTTCTTTGAATAATTGAAAGTTCTTCGAAACATGGACACTCGATAATTGTTATTAGTGTTGAGTCCCTTTACATCGGAACTCTGTCGGGTATTTGTAGTTGCAAAGAGGATTGGGGCTTTGTTAAGAGCACAAGATGAGTTATGACCATGCTAAGGTTTGAGGCCTAATTCTGGGGGGAAAATTTTGATTATGAGGACCTAAATAGTGTATGTAAGGGTTATATACCGATTTTGAGGGCCTAGTGTGTTCACGAAGAATGGGGGCCTGATTATAAGGATTTAGAGAGCATACAGTAAGGATGGTGGCCCATTTATGAGGGCTTAGAGAGAGAGTATGATGAGAATTATGAAAAATTATGTTCTTAAAGAGTGTATGATAATTGTGGCCTAATTCTTAGGGCTAGAGAGTGTGTGTTGAGGGTTGTGGTCTTATTCTAAAGGCTTGAAGAGTGAGCGATGAGGATTGTGGTCACATTATTATGGACAAAGGTCTATATGCAACCAACAAGGGGACCACAGACTAATTATAAGGGCCAAGGTCTATTCTGAGAACCTGAAGAGTGTATGCAACTGATTGGGCATAAATATTGTATATTTAGTCCCCTAATTTCAGTATATTTGTGAACCCGAGTGATGTAACATATATAGATTTGATGCACAATTATGCTACTAACCTTCGTTGGCGAGTATTTCATGTTTCGTGCTTCTCTTATTGGTTTTACAGGTTAATTATGCAAACAGTGCAAAAGAGGAAGCAAGACAATGCTAGAAAAGCTAAGAAGGCAAGTTCAAGGGAAATTTAGTAATTTTTCAGCCCGATCCGGAAGGAGAAGTCAACTGGAAAGTTGACGATCTCAGAACAACGAGAACACTGAAAGAAACGGCACCCAAATCCGAGCTACGGTTGATGAGTTATGCCCAGTTGAAGTTGAAGAAAAATCCAAGAAAGGAAGAAAAGAAAGCAAGAAAAAAAATCTAAGTGTAGCACTCCAGGCCAGCACACATTCGCGAACCCAGGCCGAACCGGTTTCGGGGGGTGAATCGGTTCGGGGTACATGCGAACTGGTTCGGGGTCCCTGATGCGCGAATTTGCTCCCCAAATATGATTGGTTCCCAAGACTCCTTTTATGTTAAAACTCTCAAAAATAGTAGGAAACGTAGGCAACAACCTAGGGGCAGCCATTAGGGATAGTTTAATCAGTTTTTGATAGATAGAAAAAGAAAAGAACATCTAGGAACATCAAGGGAATTAATTGCTTCAAGATTTAATCATTACGGGTTTGTTTTTCAAGTTTTAATTCAAAGTTCAGAATTCTTGTCATTATTCTTGCATGTTTATTTTTTATATTCGATTCGACTTATTACTGCGTTCATAATACATATTTACATGCTTCAATCTAGTTTCATCATGAATTCTTCCACATGCAACGTTACTATTTCATGCGTTAGTCAGTTTAACATGTCCGGCTAGGGTTTAAAGGTTGGGATGAATGAACCCAACCTGATGCGTTAGTGCATGTGCATAACGTTCATCCAATGAATTTAACGATTGATTTTGATCGTATCACGTAATTACATAATAATTGTGGATCTTTATATCTCATTTACCTTTGGGTACTCGTGATGATTTAGAATACAATTTGAGTGCAATTACCGCGATACCGATTTACTCATCCTCAGATTAGGTATGACACGGGCTTGAACCTCGTATAGATAATGCTTGGGAGTCCTAAATTCTGAGTTCTGATTAATCGGATAAATTTATGATTGACGTTGTTACTGCACTACACTGGGTTGGGGGATTGCATTCCCGTCCTGTTTTCTCATCATTTAAGTTTAAAAAGTTTTGATTCAATTTTTCATTCATAATTTAGGTACTTCAGTTAGTTGCATTTTTCATCATAATTTCATAATTACAGTTAGCTTAGTCAATCCCAAAAACCAAATCAAATTTTCCTTTTCTTCTTAGAGTCAAAGTTAGGATTCCTCCGTCTTGTCCCGTCGTTACAACTCCGTTGTCCTTTTTCCCTGAGGATCGATACCCGACTTGTCGGATTATTACTTGAGCGACAGGCTTGCACTTGAGCCTAGAGAGTACGCACTTTAGAGACACATTCTGAGTCGTGTCAAGTTTTTGGCGCCGTTTCTGGGGAATTAGGTAGACTTAGGATTAGAGAGAGTCAATCCAAAGCTTTGAAAAAAAAATTTAAAAAAAAAAACATAAAAAAAAAAAGATTCACCATCTTCTCTCCTAAGCGTTAATGCAAAATTCTGAAACCACTCCCACACCTCATAATACTCCAACCAGTATTAACGAAAATCCACTTGTTGAGTATAATCCTAATAGTCCCCGCACTCCAAATGCCCCATAGTTCTGGATCAAACCTCCCACACCGTCGCACTCAATCTCCGATAACACTCCCTTCCCTTTCGTAGGACACACTTCGAGCACACCTAGTGAGAGCGCCGAGTCATCAAGTGAGAGAGAGATGTCACAACACGGTAGTGCACCCGTCGGTGAGGAAGAGCCTCCGTACCGCCCGTTGAGAGAATTCTTATATCCCGAGCGCACTGTCACTCCGGGATGCATTATACTCCCGTATAATGTCGGGCAGTTCCGTTTCAAAAATGGAATGATCCAGATGCTACCACATTACCACGGTATGAATTCTGAAAACCCATACCTCCATATAAGGGAATTTGAGGACGTGTGTGATACTCTCAATGATCAAACCTGCACACAAGAGGTAATTCGCCTCAAACTCTTCCCCTTCTCGCTAAAAGATAAAGCTAAAGCCTGGCTATGGTCTTTACCTCCAAGATCGATTCCATCCTGGAATGAGCTCCAGTCAAAATTTCTCAAGAAATTCTTCCCACCACATTGAACAATCTCTATCAAGGCTCAAATTCAAGCGTTTAGGCAACATGAAAATGAGCCATTCCATCGATGTTATGAACGTTTCAATGAGTTAGTTGCCTCATGCCCTCATCATGGATTTGATCCATCGCAAATCATCTCCTTTATCTATAATGGGTTGAATCTTAACTCTAAACAACTTGTTGAAACTATGGGAAGTGGTCCGTTTGTCGATTTAGATGCCCACGATGCGGATCTTCACATGAGGTATGTCGCCGAGACTACCCAATCCTGGGATACCTCCGATCCGAACGCTCAAAATAGAAATCGACAATCCACCACCGCTCCGTCAGCGTCCGGCCTATTCCACGTAGATAAAAATTCTATGACGGATAGTCGATTGGACACCCTTGAGAAAGGATTGCGAGATCTATGCGAGATATATGGAAAAGGACTAGCTGGACCCATTCTGAACCCTGTCGTGAAGGTGTGTCCGATTTGTGAGGCGGGACATTCAACTGAGGAATGTCCTATGATACCCGCCTACAAAGTAATGTTGCAGGAGCAAGTTAGTGGTATAGGAGGCTTTAAGGGTAATTTCGGTGCCCCACACGGGAATTCATACAACCCTTCGTGAAAAAATCATCCCGGGTTTAGCTACGAGCAACAACATGCCGCAATGAACCCTCCTTCGCATGTTGCCCCCCTCCACCACAACAATTTCAATATGCTCCACACATGCAAGGACATGTGCAAGCACCACCACCTCACGGAAATTATATCCCGCCACAACGGAGAACTCTCGAGGATACAATGAATCAATTCATTGCAACCCAGACTACAATCAATGCCAAATATGATCATCTGATCGGCGACATAAATGCAAATCTGTCAAAGATACAATCCTCGTTGAGTGTTCAAGAGAAGGGCAAGTTCCCTGCCCAAGGCCTATGACCTCCCCAAGGTCAAACTAGTGTTAGCTCCACATCCACTGAACATCAGGAGCAATGTCAAGCAGTGACCACTCTTCGTAGTGGAAGAGTCGTTGATTTATCACCTCCTCCACACGACATAATAAAAGGCAAGGAGATTTCGCCCGGCACGAAAGAGGCCGAAGATGTCCCCTTGAACGAGAGTGACAAGGAAGACACTAGTGAGTCTGAGGTGGTAGTGAAACCACCCTCCGCAGCACCATTTCCTCGAAGGTTGATTCCCGATCAAAAAGGGAATTCACGTGATGAAGTGCTAGAAGTACTTAAGCAAGTAAAGCTGAATTTACCCTTCATTGATGCCATCAAGCAAATTCCATCTTATGGCAAAGTTATCAAAGATTTGTTGATGGTGAAAAGGAAAATGAAGGTCAAAAAGAATGTCTTTCTAGCCCAGAACGTGAGCTCCATTCTACTAAATGATCTCCCGTCTAAATTCAAAGATCCCGGTGCACCCACTATATCCTGCATCATTGGAGATAATAAAATTGAGAAAGCCTTACTTGACTTGGGAGCAAGTGTAAACATACTCCCTTCCTCCATTTATAGGCAACTTGATTTGGGCGACCTCAAGCCCACAAAGGTCACTCTCCAATTAGCGGATCGATCAGTGAAGATCCCACGAGGCATAGTCGAGGACGTGATCGTCCAAGTTGACACTTTCTACTTTCCGGTAGATTTTGTCATTTGGGACACAGAGCCCTCTTTCAACTCGAGCAATCATGTTCCCGTCATCCTTGGGTGCCCTTTCTTAGCTACAGCTAATGCAATCATCAACACAAGGAATGGGCGAATGCAACTCACCTTTGGGAACATGACCTTGGAAACTAACATCTTCCACATAGCCAAAAATGCAGGAGAGGAAGATGATCTTCACGCGGTGAGCCTCATAGACGAGGTAGTAGAAGAGTACTTTGAGGAAAATTTCTGTGGAGACGCTTTAGAGTCCTGTTTAGCGACGAGATATGAGTGTGAGGGGACGTATACCCACTTCGAGAGGGAGGTTGGAAAGTTGAGAGAATTACTCGATGAGAGTACGTCGGACGAGGACGTGAGAGAGGTTAATTGGGTTTCTAGATTCGAGGAATTACCTCCGAGGGATACACACCTGGCTCCCTCCAGTGAAAAATTTCCAACCCTCGAATTAAAGAAACTCCCCTCCCATATTAAATATGCATACCTAGGCGAGGATGAGACATTTCCTGTTGTTATCTCCTCTAGCCTAGATGAAGAGTAGGAGGATAAATTATTGAGAATTTTGAGGAAGCACCAAAGTGCTTTTGATTGGTACATCGCTGATTTGAAGGGGATAAGTCCTTTGATTTGCACTCACAAGATTCATCTCGAAGAGGATGTCAAGCCCTCTAGAGAAATGCAAAGAAGAATGAACCCCAACATGAAAGAAGTTGTGAGAACCGAGATCATTAAATTATTGGATACCAGGATTATCTACCCAATCTTGGATAGCAAATGGGTGAGCCCTATTCAAGTCGTCCCGAAGAAGTCGGGTATGACTGTGATTGAGAATGCTAAGGGAGAGCTTGTTCCCCAACGCACCACCACCGGTTGGCGCATTTGCATTGACTACCGGAAACTCAATGCGAGAACTAGGAAAGACCATTTTCCCTTTCCATTCATTGATCAAATGCTTGAGAGAGTTGTGGGCCACCCTTATTATTGCTTCCTTGATGGTTATTCCGGATATAACCAAATTGAGGTGGATGTACTTGACCAAGAGAAGACGACCTTCACTTTCCCTTTTGGTATGTTTTCCTACAGACGTATGCCATTTGGCTTGTGTAATGCACCCGCGAATTTTCAAAGGTGCATGTTGAGCTTATTTAGCGACATGGTCGAGAGAGGACTCGAAGTGTTCATGGACGATTTCAGCGTTTTTGGCACCTCTTTCGATCATTGTTTGGACAAGTTGGAAAAAGTACTTACCCGATGTGTGGACAAAAACTTAGTGCTGAATTGGGAGAAGTGCCATTTCATGGTCACTGAGAGAATAGTTCTTGGCCACATTGTATCATCCAAAGGCATAGAGGTTGATAGGGCTAAAATAGATGTCATAGCTTATCTTCCCCCACCGAGATCGCTTAAGGACGTGCGCTCATTCTTGATCCACGCCGGGTTTTATCGAAGGTTCATTAAGGACTTTAGCGCCATCGCTAGACCCTTAAGCAACCTGCTCATGAAGGACAACCCATTTGAGTGGACAGAGGCATGCCAAAGCTCCTTTGACAAATTAAAGAACATGCTCGTGTCTGCTCCCATCATGCAAGTTCCGGATTGGTCCTTACCATTCGAACTTATGTGTGACGCAAGCGATTACGCGATTGGGGCCATTTTGGGCCAACATAAAGATAAGCAAGCTAATGTCATCTACTACGCTAGTCGGACCCTTACCGGACCTCAACTCAACTACTCTACCACGGAGAAGGAGTTGCTAGCGGTAGTCTTTGCCCTTGATAAATTCAGGGCGTATCTCATTGGTTCTCCTATTACTGTCTTCACCGACCACGCGGCTTTGAAATATCTACTTGCGAAGAAAAACGCCAAGCCGCGCCTCATAAGGTGGATCCTACTCCTACAAGAGTTCAATCTCTCCATCAAAGATAAGAAAGGAGTAGAAAACGTCATTGCCGACCATTTATCTCTGCTTTCGTCCGACGTACCTAGTGATCCCATATCCATAGACGAGCACTTTCCGGATGAGCAACTATTTGCTACTTCTTCATATCCTTAGTTTGCAGACATAGTGAACTATCTTGTCACGGGATCCGTCCCTCCCGATTGGACACCGCAAGATAAGAATAGGTTTCTTAATTGGTCGCGCATGTTCTTTTACGATGATCCCTTCCTTTTTAAATATTGCGCCGACCAAATCATCCGACGATGTGTACCGGATGAAGAGATCCCGAAAGTCATCCAGTTTTGTCATTCAGAAGCGTGTGGAGGCCACTTCTCGATGAAAAAGACGGCCGCTAAGATTCTGCAATGCGGCCTCTATTGGCCCACAATCTTCCGGGATGAAAATGACGCTTGCAAGTCATGCAACAGGTGCCAATGGATGGGAGCCATCACTCGACGAGACATGATGCCTTTTACCCCTATACTCATCATTGAGATATTTGACTGTTGGGGTATTGACTTCATGGGTCCTTTTCTCTCGTCCTTTGGTTTCCTATACATCCTAGTCGTGGTAGACTACGTTTCTAAATGGGTGGAAGCTATAGCTACCAAGACCAATGACAACAAAGTGGTGATAAAGGTCCTACAGGAACACATACTTTCTCGCTTTGGTGCACCGAAGGCGATAATTAGCTATAATAGCACACACTTTTTCAATAGGCCATTCGAGAAGCTCATGAGAAAGTATGGTGTCGTCCACAAGGTTGGGACGACATATCACCCGCAAATGAATGAGCAGGCCGAGCTAGAGAATCAGGAGATCAAGAACATTCTTGAAAAGACCGTCAATCCTACCCGGAAAGATTGGTCCCTTAGATTGACCGATGCACTATGGGCCTATCGTACCGCATTTAAGAATCAACTTGGCATGTCACCTTTCCGTTTTGTGTATGGAAAACCTTGACATCTTCCTGTTGAGCTCGAGCACAAAGCGTATTGGGCAATTAAGCAATTGAACTATGCCTTGGACAAAGCCGGTGAAGGCCGTAAGCTTCAATTGAATGAGCTAGAAGAACTACACAATGATGCGTATGAGAATGCCAAAATTTCAAAAGAAAGGATGAAACTCGCTCATAATAGCATCATTTGACGAAAAGAGTTTCATCCCGGGAAAAAAGTTCTTCTCTACAACTCTCGGCTTCATCTCTTTCCGAGCAAGTTACGGTCACGATGGTCTGGCCCGTTCGTCGTGAAGAACGTTTTTCCCCATGGAGCTGTTGAACTTGACGATTTAAAAGGGGAAAACACGTTCAAAGTAAATGGACAACGCCTAAATCCATATCTAGAGGCGTGTGAGTATGAGGTTGACACAATTTGGTTGTCGGACCCCGTTTACGGGGTCAATTGAGATGAGACCGTAAGGTCGTCGCACCCCCAACGCGTATGGGGTGAGTTTGTGTGTATAGTAGTCGTGTGTGAATAGGTTAGTTAGGAGTCAGGATCCTGAGTTACAAAAGAGATCGATTAGCACGCACTTTGAGGGAGCTAGTACGCAATACGAGGTTAAATTCGAGGAAGTTTTAGGGAGCCCGAGGGCCTAGAAAGTTTTTAGGGTCCTTATGCACAAGTTAGAGGATGAGAGAGCACCTTGAAGCGGAGAGAAGAGTGAATTCTAGCGTTCGGACCAGCATGTCACCCCGAACCCCATCCAGAACCGGTTCGGGGGGCGAACCGGTTCGCGGTACACCCCAGACCGGTTCGGGGTACCTGGCAGGTTCTTCCCCCCTTAATTCCAAATTCATCCCCTTCCCTCCATTCTTTTCCCCCTAATTCCCCCTTCGTTTTTCCTCCCTCCAAATACTTCCCTCCTTCCCAAATTCATCCCAATTCACTCCCTCCCTCCTCTCCTTCCCACCCATTCCCATTTCCCACCAAAACCTCACCCCTTCACACCTATAAATACCCCCTACCCCTCCTCCATTTCTCACACCAAAACAATCTCCCTCACTCTCTTCTCTCCCATATCCTTTTCCTCTACCTCTCTCTTTCCTTCAAAATGCCGCGCCCTCGCCGCACCAATCTGAGCCCCAAGAAATATGATGATACCACCGTCCTTGATGACGTGGGTAAGGGGGTCTTTCTAAGTGTCCAAGAACGTCATTGGGCCGAGCAATACTTCTCGGCTACGCGCCCCATTCACATCGAACGCTTCGTTGATTGGGGCCAACTTCCGGGCGATGTCACCGCCCTATTCGACCGCCGCGGGTGGTGCTCTTTCCTCGCCCCAACTAGCACTAATGTGTTTGATGCCGCCATTCGCCAGTTTTATGCGACCCTGGTTCGTAAATCCTCCGCGCTTCACGAGGCATACCTTGACGGTATCACTATTCCCTTCTCGGCGGCCATCATCGCACGTAAAATGCGTGCCAAAGGGGTGATCCTCCCCGTGCCCTTCCAATACCCCAACAATGGTACCCCCCCACACCAAAGACGAATGCATTGCACGCATGGAACCCGAGGTGGAATGGGTGCGCGAATCCTTTCCTATTGGTGGTTTGGCCGCTATGGTGTGCTTCACGCACCTTATTGCTTGTGGGACCATCCACCAAACCACTAATGACTCGGTGGTCCGGTTATGTCACGCTAATTTCCTCTATTACTTTTTGGACCCCGAGAGCACCATCAACCTTGCCCAGCACTTCTACGCGGATATCCTCAATGCCGCCTACGACGAATGGGGCAAAACTGCCCTACCTTACGCCCGTTTCATCACGGATCTATTGATGGAAGTTGGAGTGGATGACCCCGGGCAACAAATTCGACTTCCTCGCCCCATTGGCGGAACTTCTACCACTCGAAGCGAACGCCAAATGCGCGTAGCTCACCCCGACCGTCCCATTCTCGACGAGGATGTGGACGAGGAAGCTCATGATGCCCCGATGATGGACGTCGACGAGGACGAGTTTGATGATGAGGAGGAGGATTCCGATTTCGAGCCCCCGAGGGCAAACTTCGAGAGTCGCCTTTCGGCGGTTGAATCCCGTCTCGACGGGTTCATCAACCAATACAATCAAGATCAAGCGGCTTACCGAAGGGACACCCGGATGATGTACCAACTCCAAGTCCACCTTCACCAACTCAACTTCGGCAGTCCTCCACCCCCCTTCTTTTATGACCCGTATGATCCAAATGCACCCGACACCTCCCACCCACCTCCACCATGACCTATGATTGTTTTTATATTTTGGTGTGAATGTCAGTTGTTGTAGGAATTTCACATTGCTCACCGTTGGTCTCCCATTTCTTATGTAACACAGGCTTCTCATTATTTTTATACAAGCTTGCATTTTTTCATATTTGTTTGTTTTATTTCTCCGCACTTATTATTCGCTTTGAGTTAGATTTTCGTCCTTTTTTCTTGAGGACAATGCAAAAGTCTAAGTTAGGGGGGGTCACAAGTGCGTATTTATAAAACTTCACAAATCTTCAAAATGCCCAAAATTTCCAAAAAAATCATAAATTTTTGAAAAATCCAAAAATATTTTTTGTTCAAAATAAATAAAAATTGGAATTCAAATTTTTTAAAAATATCATTAAAAGTCAAATTGGAGTCTCAAATTGTAAACATCCAACATACACAAAGCCGAAATTGACCAAAGGTGGAAATTGAGAGAAAATTGACGACTTAACGAATAAATGTGGAGATTAACAAACCCGGTGAGATTCGAGCCTATCACGTTTTGCGAGTTTTTAAATCAATCCGAGTTAATTGTTAACTCAAAGTTCTTTTTAGCGCTTAATAAGTTGTCAAGGATCTCAATCCTTTCATTTTGATCGGTTTTGAAAAATGTGTGCAATATTTCCTTGAAAAACGTGCCAAATTAGTCTCTAAACCTAAATTCACCTCGAAACGCATGTGGTAACGCAATTGGCATTTTGGACAATGAAGTAGGCCGTCATTTGTCACCCCAAAAATATTGGCCATAAAAACTCATGAAAAATCACTCTTTTTGCAACCCAAATTGAGCCTAATAATTTACCTTTTCGTTTGACAACCCGAAAAACCCAAAATAGCCGGAATTTCGAAAACAAAAATGAGAGAATTTAGAATTTAAGTCTGAAAAGTGCAACAAAAAGGGCAAGAAAAAAATAGAAGAATGCTCAACAAAAATAGCAAGAAAAGAAAAAAAATGAGCAATAGCTCAAAAAAAAAGCACAAATGGACATCCTAAATAACTTTTCCAATTTCGAATTTCCCGACCATTTCTATGTTACCCAAAATACCTTAAACCCCGAAAAAGTCCTAACCGAGTCCAAATTGCGAAATTGATTACCTCGTGGAGAGTTAAGACACCAAAAGATAATATAGGAGGCGCGAAATAGAGGCAATGTTCCCATTTTTAAAACCGTAATCCATTGATGAGATCCTATCACCATGAAATTTTCGTCTTTCTATTATATGCGTGAATTTGTTTCCCTTACATTTACTCTTTATATCACGCATACCGAGAGAATAGCCATAATCCGAGAGATTCGTTTGTGAGAGCGTTTCGTGAGAAATTGAAATCAAAACGAATTTTCGGATAAGTAACGTAATGATCAATCGGTGGAAATTGGCGGTTATATTTCAGGCTTCGCACACACACTATGGTTTGAGACTTGTAAATATGACTTGATGATGACTATTTTCTGGAAAAGTTTGAATTGCACAATTTTTGCGTATTTTGAAATTTCTTTGAGTCGAATTTTGTGGGTATATTCTCTGCAAACCCTCACGAAACACAACTCGTCCTACTAGGGTGACCTAGGGGTTTAAAGGCTTGTTGCATGCGCTAAATGCAATCTCTTTACTGCGAAAGAGGTATTTTATCCCAATAAAGTCTTTGAAGGATCCTTAACTCATACTTTCATTCTTTTACACTGCTCGGGACGCGCAAAGTTCTAAGTTAGGGGGGTTTGATTGGGCAAAAATATTGTACACTTAGTCCCCTAATTTCAGTATATTTGTGAACCCGAGTGATGTAACATATATAGATTTGATGCACAATTATGCTACTAACCTTCGTTGGAGAGTATTTCATGTTTCGTGCTTCTCTTATTGGTTTTACAGGTTAATTATGCAAACAGTGCAAAAGAGGAAGCAAGACAATGCTAGAAAAGCTAAGAAGGCAAGTTCAAGGGCAATTTAGTAATTTTTCAACCCGATCCGGAAGGATAAGTCAACTGGAAAGTTGAATAGCTCGGAACAACGAGAACACTGGAAGAAACGACACGCAAATCCGAGCTACGGTTGATGAGTTATGCCCAGTTGAAGTTGAAGAAAAATCCAAGAAAGGAAGAAAAGAAAGCAAGAAAAAAAATCTAAGTGTAGCACTCCAGGCCAGCACACATTCGCGAATCCAGGCCGAACCGGTTCTGGGGGGCTAACCGGTTCGGGGTACATGCAAACCGGTTCGGGGTCCCTGATGCGCAAATTTGCTCCCCAAATCTGATTGGTTCCCAAGACTGCTTTTAGGTTAAAACTCTCAAAAATAGTAGGAAACGTAGGCAACAACCTAGGGGCAGCCATTAGGGATAGTTTTAGTCAGTTTTTGATAGAGAGAAAAAGAGAAGAACATCTAGGAACATCAAGGGAATTAATTTCTTCAAGATTTAATCATTACGGGTTTGTTTTTCAAGTTTTAATTCAAAGTTCAGAATTCTTGTCATTATTCTTGCATGTTTATTTTCTATATTCGATTCGACTTATTGCTGCGTTCATAATACGTATTTACATGCTTCAATCTAGTTTCATCATGAATTCTTCCACATGCAACGTTACTATTTCTTGAGTTAGTCAGTTTAACATGTCTGCCTAGGGTTTAAAGGTTGGGATGCATGAACCCAACCTGATGCGTTAGTGCATGTGCATAACGTTCATCCGATGAATTTGACGATTGATTTTGATCGTATCGCGTAATTACATAATAATTGTGGATCTTTATATCTCGTTTACCTTTGGGTACTCGTGATGATTTAGAGTACAATTTGAGTGCAATTACCACGATACCGATTTACTCATCCTCGGATTAGGTATGACGCGGGCTTGAACCTCGTATACATAATGCTTGGGTGTCCTAAATTATGGGTCTGATTAATTGGATAAATTTATGATTGACGTTGTTACTGCACTACACTAGGGTTGGGGGATTTCATTCCCGTCCTGTTTTCTCATCATTTAAGTTTAAAAAGTTTTGATTCAATTTTTCATTCATAATTTAGGTACTTTAGTTAGTTGCATTTTTCATCATAATTTCATAATTACAGTTAGCTTAGTCAATCCCAAAAACCAAATTAATTTTTCCTTTTCTTCTTATAGTCGAAGTTAGGATTCCTCCGTCTTGTCCCGTCGTCACAACTCCGACTTGTCATATTATTACTTGAGCGACAGGCTTGCACTGGAGCCTAGAGAGTACGCACTTTAGAGACACATTCTGAGTGGTGTCAAGTTTTTGGCGCCGTTGCCGGGGAATTAGGTAGACTTAGGATTAGAGAGAGTCAATCCAAAGCTTTGACCAAAAATTTAAAAAAAAAACATAAAAAAAAAAGATTCACCATCTTCTCTTCTAAGCGTTAATGCAAAATTCTGAAACCACTCCCACACCTCATAATACTCCAACCAGTATTCACGAAAATCCACTTGTTGAGTATAATCCTAATAGTCCCCACACTCCAAACGCCCCACAGTTCTAGATCCCACCTCCCACACCGTCGCACTCAATCTCCGATAACACTCCCTTCCCTTTCGTAGGACACACTTCGAGCACACCTAGTGAGAGCGCCGCGTCGTCAAGTGAGAGAGAGATGTCACAACACGGCAGTGCACCCGCCGATGAGGAAGAGCCTCCGTACCGCCCGTTGAGAGAATTCTTATATCCTGAGCGCACTGTCACTCCGGGATGCATTATACTCCCGTATAATGCCGGGCAGTTCCATTTCAAAAATGGAATGATCCAGATGCTACCACATTACCACGGTATGGATTCTGAAAATCCATACCTCCATATAAGGGAATTTGAGGACGTGTGTGATACTCTCAACGATCAAACCTGCACACAAGAGGTAATCCGCCTCAAACTCTTCCCATTCTCGCTAAAAGATAAAGCTAAAGCCTGGCTATGGTCTTTACCTCCAAGCTCGATTACATCCTGGAATGAGCTCCAGTCAAAATTTCTTAAGAAATTCTTCCCACCACATCGAACAATCTCTATCAAGGCTCAAATTCAAGCGTTTAGGCAACATGAAAATGAGCCATTCCATCGATGTTATGAACGTTTCAACGAGTTAGTTGCCTCATGCCCTCATCATGGATTTGATCCATCGCAAATCATCTCCTTTATCTATAATGGGTTGAATCTTAACTCTAAACAACTTGTTGAAACTATGGGAAGTGGTCCGTTTATCGATTTAGATGCCCACGATGCGGATCTTCACATGAGTTATGTCGCCGAGACTACCCAATCCTGGGATACCTCCGATCCGAACGCTCAAAATAGAAATCGACAATCCACCACCGCTCCGTCGGCGTCCGGCCTATTCCACGTAGATAAGAATTCTATGACGGATAGTCGATTGGACACCCTTGAGAAAGGATTGCGAGATCTATGCGAGATATATGGAAAAGGACTAGCTGGACCCATTTCGAACCCTGTCATGAAGGTGTGTGCGATTTGTGAGGCGGGACATTCAACTGAGGAATGTCCTACGATACCCGCCTACAAAGTAATGTTGCAGGAGCAAGTTAGTGGTATAGGAGGCTTTAAGGGTAATTTCGGTGCCCCACACGGGAATTCATACAACCCTTCGTGGAAAAATCATCCCGATTTTAGCTACGAGCAACAACATGCCGCAATGAACCCTCCTTCGCATGTTTCCCCCCCTCCACCACAACAATTTCAACAAGCTCCACACATGCAAGGACATGTGCAAGCACCACCACCTCACGGAAATTATATCCCGCCACAGCGGAGAACTCTCGAGGATACAATGAATTAATTCATTGCAAGCCAGACTACAATCAATGCCAAATATGATCGTCTGATCGGCGACATAAATGCAAATCTGTCAAAGATACAATCCTCGTTGAGTGTTCAAGAGAAGGGCAAGTTCCCTGCCCAAGGCCAACGACCTCCCCAAGGTCAAACTAGTGTTAGCTCCACTTCCACTGAACATCAGGAGCAATGTCAAGCAGTGACCACTCTTCGTAGTGGAAGAGTCGTTGATTTATCACCTCCTCCACACGACACAATAAAAGACAAGGAGATTTCGCTCGGCACGAAAGAGGCTGAAGATGTCCCCTTGAACGAGAGTGAAAAGGAAGACACTAGTGAGCCTGAGGTGGTAGTGAAACCACCCTCCGCAGCACCATTTCCTCAAAGGTTGATTCCCGCTCAAAAAGGGAATTCACGTGATGAAGTGCTAGAAGTACTTAAGCAAGTAAAGCTAAATTTACCCTTCCTTGATGCCATCAAGCAAATTCCATCTTATGGAAAAGTTATCAAAGATTTGTTGATGGTGAAAAGGAAAATTAAGGTAAAAAAGAATGTCTTTATAGCCCAGAACGTGAGTCCCATTCTACTAAATGATCTCCCGCCTAAATTCAAAGATCTCGGTGCACCCACTATATCCTGCATCATTGGAGATAATAAAATTGAGAAAGCCTTACTTGACTTGGGAGCAAGTGTAAACATACTCCCTTACTCCATCTATAGGCAACTTGATTTTGGCGACCTCAAGCCCACAAAGGTCACTCTCCAATTAGCGGATCGATCAGTGAAGATCCCACGAGGCATAGTCGAGGACGTGATCGTCCAAGTTGACACTTTCTACTTTTCGGTAGATTTTGTCATTTGGGACACAGAGCCCTCTTTCAACTCGAGCAATCATGTTCCCATCATCCTTGGGTTCCCTTTCTTATCTACAGCTAATGCAATCATCAACACAAGGAATGGGCGAATGCAACTCACCTTTGGGAACATGACCTTGGAAACTAACATCTTCCACATAGCCCAAAATGCAGGAGAGGAAGATGATCTTCACGCGGTGAGCCTCATAGAAGAGGTAGTAGAAGAGTACTTTGAGGAAAATTTCTGTGGCGATGCTTTAGAGTCCTGTTTAGCGAATAGATATGAGTGTGAGGGGACGTATACCCACTTCGAGAGGGAGGTTGGAAAGTTGAGAGAATTACTCGATGAGAGTACGTCGGACGAGGACATGAGAGAGGTTAATCGGGTTTCTAGATTCGAGGAATTACCTCCGAGGGATACACACATGGCTCCCTCCAGTGAAAAATTTCCAACCCTCGAATTAAAGAAACTCCCCTCCCATATTAAATATGCATACCTAGGCGAGGATTAGACATTTCCTGTTGTTATCTCCTCTAGCCTAGATGAAGAGCAGGAGGTTAAATTATTGAGAATTTTGAGGATGCACCAAAGTGCTTTTGATTGGTGCATCGCTGATTTGAAGGGGATAAGTCCTTTGATTTGCACTCACAAGATTCATCTCGAAGAGGATGTCAAGCCCTCTAGAGAAATGCAAAGAAGAATGAACCCCAACATGAAAGAAGTTGTGAGAACCGAGATCATCAAATTATTGGATACCGGGATTATCTACCCAATCTCGGATAGGAAATGGGTGAGCCCTATTCAAGTCGTCCCGAAGAAGTCGGTTATGATTGTGATTGAGAATGCTAAGGGAGAGCTTGTTCCCCAACGCACCACCACCGGTTGGCGCGTTTGCATTGACTACCGAAAACTCAATGCGAGAACTAGGAAAGACCATTTTCCCTTGCCATTCATTGATCAAATGCTTAAGAGAGTTGTGGGCCACCCTTATTAGTGCTTCCTTGATGGTTATTCCGGATATAACCAAATTGAGGTGGATGTACTTAACCAAGAGAAGACGACCTTCATTTTCCCTTTTGGTACGTTTGCCTACAGACGTATCACCATTTGGCTTGTGTAATGCACCCGCGACTTTTCAAAGGTGCATGTTGAGCTTATTTAGCGACATGGTCGAGAGAGGACTCGAAGTGTTCATGGACGATTTCAGCGTTTTTGGCACCTCTTTCGATCATTGTTTGGACAAGTTGGAAAAAGTACTTACCCGATGTGTGGACAAAAACTTAGTGCTGAATTGGGAGAAGTGCCATTTCATGGTCAACGAGGGAATAGTTCTTGGCCACATTTTATCATCCAAAGGCATAGAGGTTGATAGGGATGAAATAGATGTCATAGCTGATCTTCCCCCACCGAGATCGCTTAAGGACGTGCGCTCATTCTTGGGCCACGCCGGGTTTTATCGAAGGTTCATTAAGGATTTAGCGCCATCGCTAGACCCTTAAGCAACCTGCTCATGAAGGACAACCCATTTGAGTGGACAGAGGCATGCCAAGGCTCCTTTGACAAATTAAAGAACATGCTCGTGTCTGCTCCCATCATGCAAGTTCCGGATTGGTCCTTACCATTCGAACTTATGTGTGACGCAAGCGATTACGCGATTGGGGCCGTTTTGGGCCAACGTAAAGATAAGCAAGCTCATGTCATCTACTACGCTAGCCGGACCCTTACCGGACCTCAACTCAACTACTCTACTATGGAGAAGGAGTTGCTAGCGGTAGTCTTTGCCCTTGATAAATTCAGGGCGTATCTCATCTACTTCCACATGCAACGTTACTATTTTATGAGTTAGTCAGTTTAACATGTCCGGCTTGGGTTTAAAGGTTGGGATGCATGAACCCAACCTGATGTGTTAGTGCATGTGCATAACGTTCATCCGATGAATTTAACGATTGATTTTGATCGTATCGTGTAATTACATAATAATTGTGGATCTTTATATCTCGTTTACCTTTGGGTACTCGTGATGATTTAGAGTAAAATTCGAGTGCAATTACCGCGATACCGATTTACTCATCCTCAAATTAGGTATGACGCGGGCTTGAACCTCGTATACATAATGCTTGGGAGTCCTAAATTCCGGGTCTGATTAATCGGATAAATTTATGATTGACGTTGTTATTGCACTACACTAGGGTTGGGGGATTGCATTCCTGTCCTGTTTTCTCATCATTTAAGTTTAAAAAGTTTTGATTCAATTTTTCATTCATAATTTAGGTACTTTAGTTAGTTGCATTTTTCATCATAATTTCATAATTACAGTTAGCTTATTCAATCCCAAAAACCAAATCAATTTTTCCTTTTCTTCTTAGAGTCGAAGTTAGGATTCCTCCGTCTTGTCTCGTCGTCACAACTTCGTTGTCCTTTTTCCCTGAGGATCGATACCCGACTTGTCGAATTATAACTTGAGCGACAGGCTTGCACTTGATCCTAGAGAGTAAGCACTTTAGAGACACATTCTGAGTCGTGTCAGCAACCAATATGATGATTATAGTCAAATTCAGGCAGTCAATGCCTTTTCTGAGAACCTAAGTGTATACAACCAATACGGGGATCATGTCCTAATTCTGAGGGTCAAGGTCTATTATAAGTACCTTAAGAGTGAATGCGACTAATATGTGGATCACGACCTAATTCTAAGGGACACAATTTATTCCAAGGATCTAAAGAGTGTATCTGATCAAGTACAAGAATTGTAGCCTAATTTTGAGGGTAAAGGTCTATTTTAAGGACCTAAAGATTGTATGCTCCCAATACAGAAATCATGGCCTAATTATGAGGCTCAAGGTATATTTTGACGACCTAAAGAGTGAAAATATGGTTTGCAAAGCAGACATGATGATATGAGAGTATTTTGAAAGGTTTTATATTTTTCCAAGAGATTCAAATATTATTTACAATTTTTTAATGGTTGTGTAGTCTAAGATCTTAATGATTTTTGTAGTGTTTATGGATTTTGATATTTTATAATTTTATGAATTTTTAAATAATTTTTGGAGATTTTTTGTAGGTTTTAAAGATTTTTTGTAACGAAAGTCGATGGGGGTTCTTGTCGGCATGGGCATCCAAGTTGAGGAGTCACACAAATTTCTACGCAGTACCTATCCATAGACAGGCACCCACTAATTAAAGGGGGCGAGGGAAGTTTATTTTTCAATATCTCAATCATTTTCAATATCCTGCTCTCTAGACTAAATTGCTCTTAAAAGTCTGTGTGAAATTTGGGAAGAAATAAATTTTGTGAATGTATCTCATGATGATGATTGGGAAAACATTGAGGTGATTACTCATGGTGCGAGACTATCGGGGGTTGAGAATTTATATCATGGATCTAGGATAGTGGAGGATACTTGGATTCTTAGGAGGGATCCCCTGAGCCATCTTTCGAGTTTTTTTATAGAACCCTAACAGTTATGTAAGTGATTTATTTTTTTTTTGGAATGAGTATTCATAATTATTTTTTTGGATTTTGGAATTTTTGAACTTATTTGAGGTGCGTTTTGTAGGTGTTTTTTTCTTAATCCTTCCCTAGATGGGGGTCGGCAGGGGTGAATAATGTGTTGGAGCACCTTCTTGTGCAGGTGTAGAATTTGGTGCGAGGCATGAGTTTTGGTGCTTTGGCAGACTCTTCGGACGAGACACCACGATCTTCTACAGTTTGAGTTCTCTAGGCGAGAGGTGGTGGGATACCACCCATACTTTCGATTTTAGAGGAAGGGATATGATTTTGATACAATCAGTAGTGTATTAGATAATGAGTTTTCCATATGAGGGGTGCATGTAGTAGTGGACTATTCCATGCGCTTTACTAGTGAGGTAATAGAGGAGGCTTTAGGGCTTTTGAGTGAGTCGGCTCTGATGAGTCAATTAGTATGGTGGGATTGAAGGAGTCCTTGGTGGGTTGGCCGGTGGATGTGATGAACGCGTGACAGGTACAAAAAATGTCATGAATTTTTATCATGTTTCTAGAGGGGACCATTATTCTAGAAGAGTGGTTACGAGATCCATTTATGGTTATTGCCTTACTTGTGGGACTTTACTTGGATCGCAGTATGACTAAGGGATATTGATGTCAACATCGCTATATTCTTCCTTGGATACTTTTAGGCCAGACTCTTGGTCTACCTCCATATAGGTGTCGTATCTCTTGAAGGTATTTTTATTTTTGTGCCTTTTGTTTTTCTTGCATTATTTTTGTTTTTTTTTTGTTCTTTGAATGTTTTTGTATTTATCTTGCATTATTAAGGTATGGTTTTATGAGTTGATCAGGGTTAATATCCATTTAATGAACCTATAGATATTAGAGGTCGGTGTGTGGCCAGGTATGAGGATATTGAGGAGGGAGAATAGGGCCTCAAAAATCCTTTCCAATTTCAAGGGCGTGAAGAATCTAATGAACACACTTACGAGCACTTAGATTGCTTATTATTGCTATTGATTTTTAAAAAAAATTATTCTTTTATTATTTTTGTATTGCATTTGAATTCTTTGGATGGGAGATGTTCTTCCCTTGGTGTCGAAGGATATAGAACATGGGGACCACCGACATGCATACAAAGATGCGATGGCTATTGTAGCATGATTTTTTATACAACTGGTACCTATGAGAGATGGTTATCAATCAAGTTATGGTGGGAGAGATGGTGGCTCTAGCAGTTGGTCCTCTAATCCATATCTGGGATCTAGAGAGAATGTCAAATGAATCAAGGGAGAGAACTATGATTGGCGAAGACTATTAAGTCTACACATACACGATAGTGATATACGACTACCTGGATTTTATGGTAAGTCACCATCGATCTACAACATGGATAAGGCGGCGCCCCCAGAGGTTAGAGTCGGATGTAATGGGTACTTGTTTAATCAATCCAAGCCTTGAGTTATGGTGGTTGAGTTGTGGACCCTCTTCAACTTCGTGAGTATGTGATGCCTTATCGGTGACTTTTGATGATAGGAAGGGAGGGCGCAAAGATCCCTTACTATCTTCATGTTGAGTTTGAAGGCTCCCCCCGTTGTCGATTGAGGACGCTCATATAGGGGCAACTATGCTCACCTTTGCTTAATTTTTTCATTTTGAGTTATACTCTATATTTCCTATCTTAAATGTCTCTTCTTGATTTTCTTTTCATACTATATCAGAGAAGG
Organism: Sambucus nigra; assembly: GCA_949130495.1. NCBI lineage: Eukaryota > Viridiplantae > Streptophyta > Magnoliopsida > Dipsacales > Adoxaceae > Sambucus > Sambucus nigra. The sequence continues at coordinate 351,614,466 of OX422208.1, read as the reverse complement.
CATCTTGGGTGAAAGGTGTTCATGATTGGATGGCTTCAATAACCTAAAAAATTTATACATTGACTTCTGCTTGTACTGAACCAACAACCTCTTCTGATTACGCCTCTTATTATTTTATCTCTAGTAATGAAGAATACACTTCATGCCATCACAGGAAGCGCGTCTATCATGAGTAGTGATGGATGATGGTTAAGGAGAAAAGTTTGGGATGTGTCTCAACAACTTTTGCTTCTTTTTTTTGTTATTTTCTCTTTTTCGCAATGAACTTCAAATTTCAACAAAAAACTATATACGAATGGTGATTTTTTATTTAATTATCTTTATTAAATGAATTTTACTACTTAAGCTTTTACTTTTCCACTGAGGATTTTATGGTATTTGAAAAGGTATATGGTGTATTTGGAATTATTGAAGATTTTTTATGAGAATAATCGGGATATATTATGATAAAAAATCATTTATATAAGGGTCACTTTAATGAAAAAGGTGATAACGAAAGAAAAAGTAAAATTCCTATCGTCAGCATGCCCTCTGGCCTACCTATAGGCATGTTAGTGTCGAGTACTTCCTTTTTCTGAATTTTGTACTCTCTTGATGCTGTAATGGCACAATGATTTTGTGAGTAGTTTTGGCATCTTAGCTTCTTTGTCATGTTGTGAGAGATTTTGTCTATTAAAAGGGGAATATATGCGATCGTTAGTGTCACCACTCCCCTTTAATTTATTTTTCTTTCCGTTTAACGACTTGTTTTCAATTGATTGTTCTTCGACCGAGGAGTATTCTACGTATCTCAACTGTATGAAGGATATGCATTTTTTATGAAGTTGATTATGCATCTTTCAACTTGTGCCCAACCACTTTGTGGGACAATCGTCAGATTAAGTGGGGCCTTTTGGATATGGCCTTGAAATTTTGGTACCAGAAGGACCACATGTTTTGCTTTGGGATGGATGTGGTATGTCCTACCAATGAAGAGTTTACTGCCATATTTCCAGCTATCATGCTAGATTTTTCATTATCTCTACGAGATATACTGTAATATCATGTATTTCTGCATATTTAGAATTTAATTAATTGAGTAATTAAATAGAAAATACGGTTTAAATTACATTAAGTGAGTGAAGTAATTTAATGTGATTTAATATTTAAATTACGCGAGTGAAGTAATTTAATGCGATTTAATGCTCATTATGATTATTAAGGGATTAAATAGTAATCATTATTATTAAATATTAATCGAGAGATAGACACTGATTAATACTATGATTCAAATTTACTAAGTGTGAATAGTAAATGTTGATAGTTAATTTGTGCGACATAGCGAGTGATATGGACGTACTTAATTATATGTCAAGCGAGTGTCGCGTGTAGACTAAAATGAGGATGAGATAGGAAATTATTTTAAGTGATTGATTCGTCACTTTTATTGTATTATATACTCCGTTAATTTATACATTCTAGCATTCATGTGCATGTATTCCCCGGTTCTTATACTCATTTATTGACTAACCCCTGAATTCCTCATATATATTTTTTATGTATCTTTATTGAGCTTTTATAGGTCTCGGTAATGCATATTGGGAAGTTTGGTTTTGATCCGGAGAAATTTCGTAGACACTTGCACAGTCAAGGGAATTTTAGTAATTCTAGCATTCGAGTTTTGATCCGATTTCTTCACAAAAATGGTAGACCTTCTTCTCATCTTTGCGTGGCCTCTAACAGTGCTTGAATCTGATCTCGAACAAAGAAGTTACAGAAGTTTCGGTGAAACTTGGGGTATATAAAGCCAAATCTATGCAGCCATCATTTTGGATCAGAAGCGAATCGATTATCCCTTGTTGCGAATCGATTCGATTTCAGATAGTGCAGCATCTCTACATATCCGAATAGATTCGGATTTTCCCCCGAATCGATTCGGCCCTGCATTTCCAGCTTTCTTCTTATTACCAGTTTGCCATTGGACAATTTTTTTGGTATTTATCCTTGTTTTCTCTTTCATTTGAGGGAATAGAATTACTTGGGATATTTGTTCAAAATAGAAAACACTCTCTTCTCTCTCCTAGGTCAAAAGTACTTATTGTTTTTACCTACTTGTAAAGCTTGGATTATTAGTTGGTTAATGGTTATTAATGCAAGAAAGGTTCATTTACTTCATCTCTACTTGTTCTATTAGCCTTAATTTGCATTTATTACCATCTCTAGTATAGTGGTCTGTTTGAACATTATGGATTGCTATAATATGTGGTTTCTTAGCATATGTAGTTTAGTTCTTCTTATGAGTAGCTAAATTTAAGGTTGAGGATCATAATCCCACTTAGGATGCTAGTACTTCAAATTTAGGGTTTGGTTTTGAATTTCCCTAATTGAACTTTATGTGTTTGTATTGAAGTATCCTATCTTCTTAACTTCTATTGTCATGAAAGGGATGGTTTGTGAAGCTTTACTTCAAACCAAACCCACTTAGTAATAACTAATTAATCCTTAGTCCTCCATTGATGAGTTAGTATCTACATGGTTGATGTTCGAACCTAATTAGTTGTGCTCGATTAGACGAAGTTTCAACCAAATCCTATTATCCTTTTAGTGCATCCAAGGTGGAAGAATGATCCTTAATCCCCTTACAATCTTGAACTCAAAATTATCTTAGTTCCTTTCATAGTTTCATAATTATTCATTAATTAATTATTCATCAATAGCATGCTAGTTTAGAGATTACCCTCAATCACTTTTCCAAACAATTAAATCATCTTTTACACTTTTACCATTGTGACATTAGAGAATCCTTTTTAACCTATTTCTATTCTCTAAGGAGTGTTTCAATTCATTTGGTTTACTATTCCGTAATTATCGGATATTACTTGTTGTGATAGATTTACGCTTGAATCATAAGCTTTATTAAGAGTACACTAAGTTTTTGGCGTCGTTGTCGGGGATTAGCAACAATTTTAGGTTTAAGAAATTCTCTTTACACTATATCGTTCCCTGTGGTCACCGTGATAACACGGTTTCCAAAAAAATCAAACCAAAATTCCGTAAATGCAAGATGTGAATAGTAGCAATTTAAATCCTATTCGTGAACCATCGAATTACTGGAGTCATTTACCATCTATTTCTCGTTCTAGTTCAATATCTTCTTCTGATAACTAGGCCCACTTCAAACCCACAAAAATGGCCGATAATTTAAGTGAACACGGTAGTCAAGGTGTGGTACCCGAGCCTCTATATAGACCGATGCGAGATTACTTACAACTTGAGAGGACCACCTATACCTCTTGTATCTTCTTTCCATATAATTCCGCACAGTTCCATTTTAGAAATGGACTGATTCAATTACTACCTACTTTCCATGGCATGGAAAGTGAATAACCTTACCTTCATGTTAGAGATATTGAGGAGGTGTGCGCTACTTTTAGCGACCAAAAATGTCCTCTGGATGTCACATGACTCAAACTTTCCCCTTTTTCTTTAATGGATAAAGAAAAAATTTGGCTTTAGTCTCTGGCTCCTAATTCCATCGGGAGTTGGCGCGAAATGCAACTGAAATTTTTGAAGAACTTCTTACCAACTCTTCGCACCAACTTTCTAATGGGGCAAATCTAAACCTTCGTTTAAATCGAAGGTGGATCTTTTGAGATATGTTGGGAACGATTTAACGAGCTACTCCACAAGTGTACTCACCATGGATTTGAGAAATGGATATTAGTCTCCTTCTTCCATAATGGGCTTTCCTTAAACACTAAACAAATGGTGGAGACTATGTGTTCAGGGGAATTCTTAGGGCTTGACCCTGATGATGGATGGGCTCACTTTAAATATTGTGCCGAAACTACGCAAGTTTGGGACACTTCGGACCTTAGAAAAACAAATGTACGTTCATCAAATCCTCTTTCCTCTAGCCATGGGATATATAACCTTGCCAAAGGAGATGATATGTCATTAAGAGTATCCCAACTTTCTAAGCGTATCGAGGCAATGGATGCCAAATCTCGGGAACCCTCTAATCCTCCCCATCGTATATAGAGGAGTCTTGTGCCATTTCGGATGTTGAAGATCACTCAACACGGGATTATCCTACAATCCTGACATATAAAGTGATGCTTCAGTGATGCTTCACGATCAAGCCAACGCGATTTCCACTTACAAGAAACAGTTCATGACTACTTTAGGTAAGGGGTATAATCCTTCGTGGAGAAACCACTCGGGTTTCTCCTACGGGCAACCCCAACAATCTCAAAATCCACCTCCCCCGCATTATCAAAATCTTCCCCTACCTCAAAATTTTTAGCAACCATATAATCAAGTTTCTCCAACCCAAGTTCAAATAAAAGGTCCCCCTCAGGGACCATCTCCTCTGATTATACCACCGTATGCCCACCCAGACAAGAGGAGCCTCAAAGAGGCTCTTCAATATTTAATGACTTCTTAACAAGCCACAAATTCTAGGCTTGAAAAATAAATCTCCAAGTTGACTTCGGCATTGAGTATCCAAGAAAAGGGAAAATTCCCTTCACAATCTCAAAGGATCGTGGGGCAAAATAGTGTTACGAACACTTTGAGTCCCCCTCCTGATAGAGAAAAACCTATGACCGTTCTAAGGAGAGAGAAAGTCATTGATAAACCCACTCCTCCTTGTGTCCCCACCGTCGTTAAGGAAGTTTCGTCCAATCCATTAGAGGTCGAAGATGCCTCCTTAAAACAAAGAGAGGGGAAAGCCCCTTTAGAACTGTAAGGGATTTCGAAGTGTCCTGTCCCCGTGCCTACCCTCAAAGGATCCTTCCTCCAAAAGGGAATGTTAATAATGGAGACTTATTAGAAATGTTCAAAGAAGTCAAGATTAGCATACCTCTTTTGGATGCCATCAAACAAGTCCCTACTTATGCTAAGTTCTTAAAGGACTTAGTCACTGTTAAGCAGAAGTTGTTTGTAAGGAACAAAGCCTTTTTGGCCGAAAATATAAGCTCGATAATTCAATACAAATTACCTCCCAAATACAAAGATCCCGGTTGTCCCACCATTTCGTGTGTGATCGGAGACTTTAAGATAGAGCAAGCTTTGCTAGATCTAGGCGCGAATGTCAATTTGTTACCATACCATGTGTATGATAAACTCGTTTTAGGTGACCTCAAACCCACGAAAATAACCCTCCAATTAGTGGATCGCTCCGTTAAGGTTCTGAGGGGTGTTGTAGAAGATGTCATAATACAAGTTGATAAATTCTATTTTCATGTGGACTTTGTGGTGTTGGACACTCATCATACTTCTCCTAGTAGTAAGACTACCCCCATTATCCTTGGTCGTCCTTTCCTAGCCACATCCACTGCGTTAATCAATGTTAAGAATGGCCAAATGAATCTTACATTTGGAAATATGACTTTGGAAATGAACATCTTCAATGTTTCAAAACAAATGGGTGATAATGATGAGGTCCATGAAGTAGACCTTTTAGAGGAGGTGGTTCAGAAGAATTTTAATGCTACGTATTTTACGGATCCTTTATAGGGATGTCATGTAAACTCGAGTGACTTGGATAATATATACTCTCCTTATGATGATGAGGTTAAGTTCATGAGCTTGTTGTTAGAAGAGGACGAGAGCGTTGATGAGGTTATTTGGTGTACCGCCTTTGAGGACTTACCCCCTTGTGATTTGTATGAAGTTCCCTCAGATATGCGATTTCCCAAACTTGAATTAAATCAATTTCCTTCCGAGTTAAAATATGCTTATTTGGGTGAAAATGAGACATATCCCGTTGTTGTCTCATCTAGTCTCTATGGGGGTGAAGGCAAAAAATTGATAGACTTGTTAAGGAGATATAAGGGTGCATTTGGGTGGACAATAGTGGATTTGAAGGGAATTAATCCCTTAATTTTCACTCACAAAATTAGTCTTGAGGAGGATGCAAAACCCTCCTGTGAGATGCAAAGGAGATTGAATCCGGTGATGAAAGAAGTTATGAGGGCCGAAGTGATTAAGCTTTAGATGCCGATATCATATATCCTATATCTGATATCAAGTGCGTTAGTCCAATTCATGTAGTTTCAAAGAAATCAGGGGTCACCGTTGTAGAAAAATGAAAGGGGAATCGATCACTAAATGCACCACCACTGGGTAGTGTGTATGCATCGATTATATAAAACTTAATGCAATGATGTTGAAAGATCATTTTACCCTTCCATTAATTGACCAAATGTTGGAATGCATGTCTGGCCATCCTTACTACTGTTTTCTCAATGGGTACTTGGGTTACAACCAAATGGAGCTTGATCTCAAGGATCAGGACAAAACTACCTTCACTTTCCCTTTTGGGACATTTGCTTACAAAAGGATGTCCTTTAGATTATGTAATGCGCCTGCCACGTTCCAAAGGTCCATGTTGAGCATGTTTAGCGATATGGTAGAGCGTGGTCTAGAGGTATTCATAGACGATTTCAGCGTCTTTGGCAACACTTATGACCATTGTCTTTCCATCCTTGAGAAGGTGTTGTCTAGATGTGTCGAGAAAAAGCTCGTGTTAAACTGGGACATGTGCCATTTTATGGTCACTAAGGGGATTGTCCTAGGTCACATCGTCTCCTCAGACGACATTGAGGTAGACAATACAAAGGTTGAGGCCATTGCTAACCTACCCGCCCCTAAATCACTGAAAGATGTAAGGACTTTCATTGGGTATGTAGAATTTTATTGTCAATTAATAAAGTACTTTAGTTCAATTGCTAGACCCTTGTGCAATCTCCTTTCCAAGGAAACTCCATTCGAATGGAGCGATGGGTGTCAATAAGCTTTTGAGACTTTGAAAAGTATGCTTACCACCGCTCCCATAGTTTAATCTCCTTAAGAAGGTGTTGTCTAGATGTGTCGAGAAAAAGCTCGTGTTAAACTGGGACAAGTGCCATTTTATGGTCACTAAGGGGATTGTCCTAGGTCACATCGTCTCCTCAGACGACATTGAGGTAAACAATACAAAGGTTGAGGCCATTGCTAACCTACCCGCCCCTAAATCACTGAAAGATGTAAGGACTTTCCTTGGGTATGTAGGATTTTATTGTCAATTAATAAAGTACTTTAGTTCAATTGCTAGACCCTTGTGCAATCTCCTTTCCAAGGAAACTCCATTCGAATGGAGCGATGGGTGTCAATATGCTTTTGAGACTTTGAAAAGTATGCTTACCACCGCTCCCATAATTTAATCTCCTTAATGGGACTTACCCTTAGAGTTAATGTGTGACGCTAGCGACTTTGCGATTGGAGCTATTTTCGGACAAAGAAATGATAAGAAGCCCCATGTCATTTATTACGCAAGTCGAACTCTTAACGGTGCTCAGTTGAATTATTCAACCACCGAGAGAGTTATTAGCGGTTGTCTATGCTTTGGATAAATTTCGGGCATACCTCATGGGATCTCCTATAATCTGTTTTATGCATCATGAGACACTCAAATTCCTTCTGTCTCAGAAGGATTCCAAGCCGCGCTTAATTACGTGGGTGCTCTTACTCCAAGGGTTTAATTTGACTATTAAAGATAAAAAAGGAGTAGAAAATGTTATCGCAGATCACTTGTAATGTTTAACATTTGAGGCACCCAAGGGCCAACTCTCGATCATTGAATTCTTCTTGGATGAACAGTTATTCTCTGCTTCCTCTATACCGTGGTTAGCTGATATTGTGAACTACCTCGTGATGGGTTCAATTACATCGCATTGGACCCCCCAAGAGAAGAGTAAGAAGTTCTTTTGTTGGGTTCGTAGGTTCTTTTTCGATGATCCATATATGTTTAAGTATTTCCCCAACTAGATCATCCGGAAATATCTCCCGGATGATGAGATAGAGAGCATAATTCGATTCTCCCACATAGAAGCATGTGGGAGGCACTTTTCTTCCAAGAAAACCGCCGCAATATTTTTTAATTTGGCCTTTATTGGCCCATGCTTTTTAAGGATGAACACAAATTCTGTGTTTCGTGTGATCATTTCCAGAAATTGGACATAATAACCCGTTGGAACATCATGCCAATGTCCCCCATTATAGAAATTGAAATCTTTTACTGTTGAGGAATTTATTTCATGGGACCATTCCCGCCATCCTTTGGTAATCTTTACATCCTTATGGCCATCGATTATGTATCCAAGTGGGAAGAAGCCATTGTGTCCAAAACCAATGAGCACAAAGTGGCTTTGAAGTTCTTTAAGGAACAAATACTTTTGCGTTTCGAAACTCTGAAAGTGATCATAAGCGATAACGGAACTCTTTTTTATAATTCTCCGTTTGCAAACTGTGGTGACAATTATTACGCAACACAAATAGATAAGAAAAAAACAATCACCAAGCAAGAATAAGGAACATAAAATGACAATCACACAATAAAGGATGTACGTGGTTCAGTAAAGATCTGCCTACGTCCACGGTGGTACAGTCAGTGTTATTTCTATATACTCCAGGGAGTGGTAATAGAGAATACAACTTGTCCTTTGCCCCGGACCTAGGGTTCAATACATACATGTTAATTTTAGTAAGTGGGGGAGTTGGACTCCCTCACGTCTTCCATCTCTCCCTTGAACCTCCCTTAATGGGAACGTGGGAAGAGATTGGATCATAATCAAATAAGAGATGGGGCGTCTAGACTTTGGGCGGCCAGAATTGGGCTACTCGTCTAGGCCCATCATCTTAATTTTGGGTACCCACAATTTCCCCTAAGTTTGTTGGGCCATGTTTTGGGGCTCAATAAATTTAAATGATTTTCCATAATGGCTGTTTCGTATCTCGTGCAACTCTTCAAAAGTTGGAGAACTGATTTGGCGGCATCCGCTTCGAGGTCTGTGCGTTATGATTAGCATCACTTAAAGGTTTTCTAGAACAGCTACTTTTCGTCCATCGTTTCAACCTTCCCAACATTCTTCCCTTCCCTGTAAGCTCTAGCGATTCATACTTTCTTCTCTCAGTCTCCATTCTTATTACTTCCTTATTATTTGGGCTCATGATTCTTCATCGTTCGAATCGAACTTCCATCTTGTAACTCTCCTGTTCCTTCTCTTTGTACTTTTCCACCATTAATTTGTAGTTTTCTAGGGTTTTCCAATGACGAAGATTGGGAATAGGTCGGTCTATGAATTTAGGAAGTTTTATAACATCCCAGAGTGGATAGATATTTAATGCTGCGCTTCCCGCCTTAGAAATGTTAGAGAGATAGAGGATGCCCATTGGATTCATGTTTTGTTTCTTTCCCAAAGCGGAATCACTTTTCCTCCCAATGATCTGCTCTTGCACTTCTTTGGCTACTTTAATATTGTTCATGCACAGTGTTCACCCAATGCGTGGAAGATAATTAATGGCGTCCATAGAATAAATCAGTTATATGGCACTAGATTAGGGCTTGTCGAGGTCTGTTTTTGCTATTCTTTTTCTCGAACTAGTTATGGCGTCCTCTACCTAAAGGCTAGGAGACCTGACAGGGTATTGGTGGTGAACCTACCTGATTCCCATAAGGACTACTGGCAAGAAGGTTTCCTTGCTATAAACTGGCAGTTTTCTCCCCAGTTTGAAGGGTCAAGGTCTGATAGGTTCTCTGTTCCCTTTCATGGGGAAGAATATATAGGTAGATTTCGCTCTGCTCTTCTAATTTTTGTTGATTTGTGATCTTTCTAATTTTTCTCTGCTTTTTTCTACAGCGAGGTCAAAGAATTTAGAACCTTCTCTCAGCAAGGTTCGTCTCTCTGAACTGGTTAAGGCTTGGAACATCATGGAGCCTTTGGGTGACGGCGAGCATCCCAGGTCTGCTGCTTTTCTGCTTGAGTACAAGAATATTGGCTCCACTTTTATAGCAAGGCCTATGGATAGTATCCCTGAGTTTGATACCTCTAAAGAGACTGCTGAGGATCCTATCCAGTTGGACGAGGAGGAGAGCAGCTCTGAAAGCAATATCGCATGTGCTGTAAGCAATTTGGGTGGAGGGAGCTCCAGTAGTAGCAGTTCCTCTGATCGTGGGGAGGTTCCTGAAGCTCGAGAGTCGTCGAGCACATCCAGCAGTTCGAACGAGGAGATGGTTCCTCCAAGGAAGAATCTAATTCGGGATGATGATGATGATGAAGACCACATGATTCTCACACAGAGGTCGAAGAAGCAGAAGTCTAGCCCTGGGGCCGTGGCTACTGGTTCTCGGTCTTCTGCTCAGGAGTAGGAAAAGAAGAGGAAAGAAGAAGAGAGAGAGAGAGAGAGAGAGAGAAAAAAGGAAGAATAGAGGAAGAATATGGAGGAGAAGAAGAGGGTAGAGGAGAGGAAGAATATAGAGAATGAGAAAGAGGAGGAGAGGGGGAGGGGGAGGGTGGAAGCGAGGACGAAGGCTGGGCAGGCCTTAGTCCCGGTGTTCACGCTACCCGAGGGGGCTTTTATTGCAATTTCTCCTCAGTTTGCCCCCGAGCTGCTCGAGAGAGCTGTCCTCCCTGTTGATCGCCAAAAGGCGCTGGGGTCTGATCAACTGGCCCTATAGGCTAGACAGAGGATGGCTTTGGTAAGATTATTTCTTTTCTCCAATGTTTTAATGAATTCTATCATTTTCTTCTTCTAATGTCTTCTTCTTCTTTCAGTTTATGACCGACTTCGTCGTTCTCTATCGTTCTTGCGATGAGCTGGTGAAGAGAAATGGTGAATTGGAGCAACAAAATAAGGCCTTGAAGTTAAAGGGTGCAGAGCTTGAGGCTGGCTTTAGAGCCATTGACGCTGCTCGAATATCATTCGACCTGGCTCTTATTACTGCCAACTGGGAGAAGGACATAGCAGTTAAAGTGTTGAAAGAGCTGCGACAAGCCTATGACCTAGTTTGCTCGAGCAAGTTGGCTGTCGTAGAAGAGAATAGAGTGCTATCTGAGGAGCTGAAGAAGAAGGAGTCTGAGGTTGTCACTACCAAGGAAGACTCATATAATTCTGGTTAGGCTGCAGCATATGAGGATAATGAGGTTCAGATAGGCTATATTAGCCGTCTGAACTTCAAGAAGGACTGGAACAAGGCCCTCTTGGCTGCCGGTGTTGACATCGACTCTCCTATGTTCGACGGGCATGACCCGGGTCCAAAGACGACCGTGGATGAAGTCCCTGCCCCTGCTATCGAAGTTGCTGACCCTGTCTCCCAGACAATCTCTATTGACGTTCCTCTTGCTGCGTTGACAGAGGTTACCCCTACTGAGGGCGGTGCTCCTGCTGATGCTAACAAAGGGAAGCAACCATCAACTTCTGAGCAACCTGAGGTTGCTAGTTAGTTTTTACTTCTAGGACTACCTTGTATTTTTGCTTTTTCTGTTTGTAAATTTTCTTTTTGCTGCTCGATGTACTTTTAACCCTTATTAATGAAAAGGTTTCTTTTTCTCAGTGCACTGATCTGTCTTTCTATCTTCCTTGCCCCTTTATTTCTTATAGTTGATTGATGTTGATGATTACATTCCTGCCACTTCCCAATTGGGAAGGATGCTGGGTCCCGATGTGAGCTCCGAAGTTCATCACACCTTTGTGAGGAACTGCAAATCTCTGCGACTGAGGAACAAGCTCTCTATAGAGTAAACTGAGCTCGTCTCCAAGCTGAAGGACAGGCTTCAAGAGATGGAGGATATTGCTGCCTCAGTCCAAGAGGAGGTAAACGCGTTGAGAGCGAAGCTATTAGAGGCTTCTGAGATCAATCAAGTTGGGGAAGTTCTTCAGTAGGATAATGAGGCTCTGAGGAGAGAGGTTTATCGACTTAGGGAGCATGCACCGAGCAATGCTCCAGTAGTATTACGAGGTTCCTCGCCATCTCGAGCTAGAGAGGGTCAGAGTGATGTGCCTCCTGCACTGTAGGGTTCTTCTCTTCCAGTCATTCCGCGAGCTCGCAGGAACACCAGAGGTTCAGTTAGAGAAATGAAGGAGCTTCGTGATGATGTTCAGCGAGCATATGTGATTGCTGCTGGGCTCCAGAGGGATGTTACTCGGCTACGGAACCAATTTGAAAAAGGATCTCGGCGAGTATGGGCCGACGGGTATGACTAGGGTTGGCAAGATGCTCCGACTAGGCTGACAGAGTTTGAGGAGCTCGCCTTCATCGGGGGTGGTTGAGTGCATTGAGGGAGATGAAAGTTCCAAGGAACTCAATGCTCTGGTATCGCCATGAAATCTCCCCCTCCACTCGGATGCCCAATCCCTTTCAGAGAAATGATCAGTGGATACCCATCGATGCCATCCCTTGGCAGCTGTTGGAGTCGGATTCTAACGAAGTTGAGGAGGGGTTGGCCCCTCATCCTAATGATGGCCTAGGAGCCCAAGTGGCTGATTACCTTGCTCAGAGGCCTTGTCCTCACTAGGATTTTGATAGTAGTTTCTCTGTGTACTTTTTGTGGTGTAAATGCTTTGGGCGAGTTCGCCGACTAAACATGTATCACCATTGTTGTAAATATGGTGGATTAATAAAATTTATGTTTTGGGCTAATTTAGCCAACTAAAAAAGTGCATTATATTCTCCAAGTTCTTACTCCTTTGTGATCTTCTAAGTTTGTATTATCACGCAAGTATCCTCCCAGTCTAGCATAACATCAAGATACCATTGTGCACCACTTTACCTTTTAGGTTGTGTTGTCACACTCCCTTAGGCCTAAGTGTGGCAATTGGCGAGGACACACCTGGTATTGGATGTTCCATCCGATCAGGATTTTATTTAACCAAAGAAGGTTTGGTTACCAGTTTAGATTTGTCCATTTTGCCTAAGGATTTCCTGTAAGGCTTCATATATTGTAAGGAGCAATCTCAAGAGGTCTTTTGTGTTTCATAAGGACAACCTGAGGAGAGACAATTCCTTGCTATGGTGTGATGATCAATGTGCCTGTCATTTGGAAAAGATGTACGATAAAGCTCATATAGCTGTTACTCATTAGAATGCAATCGTTTAAATAATTTTCATTAATGACAAGGTAAATGAACTGTTAGTTCCATAAAAAAAGAATAAAAGAAAGATCTAAAAATAAAATCTCTTGAGATTGGCTACGTTCCATTCTCGTGGTATTTCTCTGCCTTCCATCGTTTCCAAGTGATAGGCGCCCTACAGATCGTCTCTTGTTATCTTGAAGGGTCCTTCCCAATTTGGCCCTAGCTTTCCATCTGATGGTTTTACTGCACTGCCCAGGACTTTCCTTAGGACGTAGTCCCCAACTCGGAATGTCCTTGGGTTGAACCTTTTGTTGTAATGTCTTATGAGCTGTTGCTGATAGCTCTCTAGTTTTACTAGGGATAACTCTCGGTGCTCGTCGGCTAGGTCGAGCTCAGCGAGCAATGCTGAATCATTATGGCCCTAGTCGACAAGGTTGGACCTCATTGTCGACAAACCTTCTTCTAGTGGGATGACTGCTTCCATCCCATATGTCAGCGAAAATGGGGTTTCTCCTGGTTCTCGCCGTGGAGTGGTTCGGTAAACCCATAGAATATGTGGTAATTCATTTACCCATGCGCCTTTGGCTCACTCCAATCGCTTCTGTAATTCATCGATCACAGTTCTGTTAGAAGCCTCAGCTTGTCCATTGCTCTGAGGGTAGGCTACTGAGCTGAAGTGGTGTCTGATTTCGTGTTCGTTACAGAAACTCTGAAAAGAGCTGCGTTCGAACTGTGTTCCATTGTCGATGATGATGGTTCTAGGGATGCCAAAATGAGTGATTATATTTCTCCATATGAATCTTATCATATCTATATATTGAATGTTTTCCAGGGGTTCCGCCTCGATCCATTTGGTGAAGTAGTCAGTTGCAACCAATAGATATTTACGATTACCGGTGGCGATGGGCAATGGTCCCACGATGTCAATTCCCCATTGGGCGAATGGTCAAGGTTTGGTCAGTGATTTTAGGTCGCTAGCTGGTTGGTGGATCATAGGAGCATGAATTTGGCATTTCAGGCACTTGCGAACATACATCGCAGAGTCCCTTTGCATATATGGCCACCAATAGCCTTCCTTCATTTCTTGGAAAGCTAGAGACCTTCCTCCGATATGGCTTCCACAGACTCTTTCATAAAGCTCATGTAGTAGTTTCTCGATATTCCCTGGGTGAACGCATTGGAGGTAGGGTCCGAAGAAGGATTTCTTATACAAGTTGCCCTCTGGGGATAAGTGAAAGTGAGCAACTTTGACTCTTATCTGGTGGGCAGTCTTCTTGTCATCCGGGAGCGTGCCATCCTTTAAATAGTCCCTTAAGGGGTCCATCCAGTTGGGAGTTGATCCCACCTGGAGTACCTGTTCCACGTCTGGTGGCTTACTGTCGCGGTTAATGCTCAGATGAGTGAGGAAATCGATGGGGATGGTTCTTTTTAGGTCGGAGTTGACTGTCGAACTCAGGGATGCTAGGGCATCAGCATGGTTGTTTTGCCCTCTGGGAAACTACTGGACATTGATCTCTTCGAAGCTCGCTATTAGTTTTTTCACTAAGGCGAGGTAAGCTGCCATTCTTTCATATTTTGCATTGTAGTCTCCACTTATCTGATTGGAGACTAATTGGGAATCGCCGAACACCTGTAAATGCTTTGCCCCCAAAGTGTGTGCCTTCTGGAGGTCGGCTATTAGGGATTTGTATTCTGCTTCGTTGTTGGAGGCTACAAATCCAAGCCTGATTCCTTGTTCAAGGATTGTATTCTATGGAGTAACGAGGACAATGCCTATCCCTGCCCCCTTTGAGTTGGAGGCTCCATCAACAAATAGTTTCCAGGTTTTCTCTGTCGTTTGGTTCTCCTTTTGCCTTATTAATTGAGGATGGTTGGAAGGTTCCTCGCCCGTGAATTCGTCTATGAAATCAGCTAGGATCTGGCCCTTGATTGCGTTCCTTAGTTGAAATTGGATGTCAAATCGCCCGAGCTCGACTGACCATTTAGACAGTTGCCCGATAAATCCTCTTTCCTTAGGATTGCCTTAAGGGGGTGCGATGTTAGGATGATGATAGTGTGGGCTTTGAAATAGTTCTTCAACTTCCTCGAAGCCACTACTAGTGCAAATGCGAGATTCTCCAGTGGTAGGTACCTCTGCTCAGCGTCTAGTAGGGTCTTGCTCGCGTAATAAACAAGGTGCTGGATTCTCGCAACCTCGCAAATTAACGCAGAGCTGACAGTGTGGTTGGAAATGGAGAGGTACAGGTACAAAGAATTTGTTTGCCGTGGTATCACGAGCAGTGATGGAGAGCTTAAGTAAGCTTTGAGCTCGACCAATACTCGCGAGCAATCTGGGCTCCACTCTACCGTTTTGTTCCCCTTTAGAAGCTTGAAAAAAGGCTTGCATTTCTCGGAGGATTTAGAGATGAAGCGATTTAAGGCAGCGAGCATACCAGTGAGCTTATGTATGTCCCGTATTGTTCGAGGAGGTTGTACCCTGTTAATTGCATCGATCTGGTCTGGGTTAGCCTATATGCCTCTCTTGCTTACCAAGTACCCAAGAAATTTTCCAGACTGTACACCGAAAGAACATTTGTTCGCATTAAGTTTCATTCGTTATTTCCTAAGGATTTCGAAGGTGTTTGACAGGTCTGAGAGGTGGTTTTCTTTCTTCTTGCTTTTAACGAGCATGTTATCTATGTAGACCTCCATGGTGTTTCCCATCTGGTCCTTGAACATCTTGGTGCCAAACCGCTGATAGGTTGCCCCTGCATTCTTGAGCCCAAAGGGCATGACCTTGTAGCAGTATAATCCAACTGTCGTGATGAATGTTGTTTTGTCCTGGTCTGGGGAATATAATGGGATCTGATGATACCCTGAGTATGCGTCCAGAAAACTCATTCGCTCGTGAGCTGCAGCGGCGTCTACTAGTTGGTCTATTTTTGGGAGGGGGAAACTATCTTTAGGGCACGCTCTTTTGAGTTCAGTGAAGTCTATACAAACTCTCCACTTCCCATTGCTTTTTGGAACCACTACTCGATTGGATAACCACTTGGGGAATTGTACTTCCCGTATAAATCCTGCTTCCAGCAGTTTTTCAACTTCTTTTTCCATCGCCTTTGCCTTCTCGGGTGCAGTTCGCCTTGCCTTCTGGGTGATTGGTTTGAAGGTGGGGTCGACATGCAACTGATGACAGACCATACTAAGATCGATTCCAGGCGGCTCGCATAGTTCCCATGCGAAAAAATCTACGTTGTGTCTCAGCAGAGTTGTCAATTCCTTCTATTCCTGGTCAGTGAGAGATGCTCCAATCAATAAGACTCTATTACTGTCTCCATCTGCAGCTGTAACTTCTACGAGGTCCTCGACGACCCGATCAGAGGGGAGGCGCCTAGTCTCCTCTACTCCAGGTCTTTCATACTTTAATTACTATTTATAAGGTGTCGGACCTTCTTCAACTTTCTCGCTGGGCTGATCGGCCTTATTCTCTGGCTTTGGTCGGATGGCTTCTATGAAGAACCTTCTTGCCATCGTTTGATCGCCGTGGATCTTCATTACTCCTCGCTCAGTTACGTACTTGAGTTTCTAATGGTAGGTCGAGGAGACTGCTTTCATTGCGTGAAGCCATCCCCTGCCGAGGATGGCTTGGTATGGCGAGTCGATGTCCACCACCAAAAAATCAATCATCTTGGAGACGTTTCCCGCGCGTACTGGCAGTACAATCTTTACCAGGGGCATAGTTATTTTTCCAGCGAAGTAGACTAAAAGGACAGTATCTTCCTTTAGGTCGGCGAAGCTTAACTTCAATTTTCTGAACAGGTCGAGATACATTACTTCGGACGAGCTTCCTTGGTCGACGAATAACTTGTCGACGTCAAAGTTAGCTATCCTGAGGGTAATGATCAAAGCATCGTGATGTGGGGCTCTCACTCCCATAAGATCTTCATCTGTGAAAACAATATGCTTATTATAGTTGACGTCATCTGCTCGTCGATGCTTTCCTGATTGTGACTTTACTGGATCGATCTGAAAAGCTTGCATTAGCGCTGTAAGTTTCTTCATCTCCATTCGAGCTGAATTTCCTTGGATCTGCTTGGCATCAGATGCCCCGTGAATTACCGCAAACTCATGTCCAGCGTCATCTTGGAGTACGTTGTCAAGTCTTGCCTCTCTATTGGCAACCACTTTCTCTGCCTTTTTCTCCACAAACTCGTTCAAATGACCGAACTGGGTTAGCTTCTCGAGGTGATACTTAAGAGCTTTGCAATGCTCAGTCTTATATCCTCCCTCTTTGTGAAAAGCGCATCTCAGCGCATTGTTCCTCTTCGGAGGATCTCCTCCCATCTTCCTGGGCCACTTGATGAATGGCTCATCTTTGATTTTTGCGAGAATTTTGTAAATTCGTTCTTTGAAGATGGTGTTGACCGCATGAAATGCTTTCGATGCATCATTATTACCTCCATTTTTGGAGCCATTTTTGCCCCCGTTCTTCCCTCCCTTCTTCTGGTTCTCAGTTTTGTCACTGCCCTTGGCAGTGAGTTTAGCTCAATCATTTTCCCTTGTACTGAGGCGTGTGACATCTTCCACCTTAGAGTACTTCTCGATGCGAGCCATTAGGTCGTCAACAGTCATACCCTCCTTCTTCATCAGTGACTGGTACAGACGGGAAGAGCTGGGTAACCCAATTTTGAAAGAGGCCACTGCCACTTGCTCCGAGCAATCCTCGACCTCGTTGAATAACTCCTAGTACCTCTTTGCATAGTCTCAGAGGGTCTCTTGAGGCGTTTTCTTCATCGTCAGCAAAGCATCCATCCTTTTAGGATGGGAGCTACTAGTAATGAAACAGGCCGTAAAGAGCTCGGCCAGGGATTTGAAACTCCTGATGGATCGGTGGGGAAGCCTTTCGAACCACTTCTGTGCTATGTCATGCAGGCTAGAGGGAAAAATTCGGCACATTAGTGCATCCCGGTGGTTCCAGAGGATCATGGCCTGCCGGTACTGCCTGACGTGATCAATAGGATCAGTCTTACCATCGTAAATCTTGAACCTCGGAATGGAAAATTTCTTGGGGGCTTCTTCTTCTTTAATTTCCCTCGTGATAGGCGACTTCATCTGGGTTTTGAGAGCTCACCTAGCTAGTTCTCGAGTCGATCTGGTACCGTGGTGGGCAGGATATTGGTCCATCTCCCTGCGGACCAAATCTCGTATGTTCTCATTGCTGTGATTAGGGCTCTGGTAACAGTGAGCTTTTCATAGCTGCTCGCGTAGGTCGTCGTCTGATTCGTCTCCCTCCACCTTCTGGGATCCTCTCCTAGGGCTCCTCCCTCGACTGCGAGACTTTCTCGCCTGAGGGTTAGGAGTGCGTTATGGACGTCTCCTGGTGTTATGATGAAGCTCTCTCTCCAGTCTTTCTAGTCTTCTTTTCAGGTGAGCATTCTCAGCCTCGTATTTGCGAGAAGACTCCCTCTGCTCGTGCAGCCTTTCTTCGTATGCATCAATCAGTCCAGATATCAGCGTGGACCTCGCTGGTCCTTGGCTTTCTTCTGAGGCTGGCTTTTCTAAGAGAGCCCTCTGATCTGAATGTCGAACTTCAGATCTAATTCTGCGAGGAACAGGTGGTTCTTGAATATTCCGTGCCTGGGGAGCATTACTACTGTGACCAAACATTTTAAACTCCTTTCTTGGTGTGGTCTTTTCTCAGAGAAGATGAACGCTTCCCACAGACGGCGCCAATTGTGGTGACAATTATTATGTAACATAAATAGATAAGAAAAAAGCAATCACCAAGTAAGAATAAGGAACATAAAATGACAATCACACAACAAATGATGTACGTGGTTCAGCAAAGATGTTCCTACGTCCACGGTGGTGCAGTCAGTGTTATTTCTATATACTCCGGGGAGTGGTTACAGAGAATACAACTTGTCCTTTGCCCCGGACCTAGGGTTCAATATATACATGTTTATTTTAGTAAGTGGGGGAGTTGGACTCCCCCACGTCTTCCATATCTCCCTTGAACCTCCCTTAATGAGAACGTGGGAAGAGATTGGATCATAATCAAATAAGATATGGGGGGTCTAGACTTTGGGCGGCCAGAATTGGGCTACTCGTCTAGGCCCATCATCTTAATTTCGGGTACCCACACTAACCTTATGCGAAAGTATAGGGTAGTTCATAAAGTTGGAACTACCTACCACCCGCAAACAAGTGGCCAAGCTGAATTGGCCAATCGAGAGATAAAGCACATCCTTGAGAAGACGATCAATCCCGACCACAAGGATTGGTCTCTTCGGCTTCTCGACGCATTACGGGCTTATCATATGGCCTACAAAACTTCCTTGGGTATGCCTCCCTTTAGAATTATGTACGGCAAACCATGTCATCTACCCGTTAAAATCAAACACAAAACCTACTGGGCGATAAAAAAAAAAATTTGATTTAGATAAAGCTGGAAAGAAATGAATGCTCTAATTCAGTGAGTTAGAAGAAATCTGGAATGATTCGTATGAGAGCGCGAGAATCTATAAGGAACGGGTGAAAGAGAGGCATGACAAGAACATATCCCATAAAACATTTCAACCTTTTCAAAAAGCACTCTTGTACAATTCTAGATTACATTTGTTTCTGGGGAAGTTGAGGTCTAAGTTGACGGGTCCGTTTGTTGTTAAGATCGTCTATCCTCATGGTGCATTTGAGGTTGAGAATCCATCTGATGGGAAGTTATTCAAGGTCAATGGTCAGCATCTCAAGCCTTTCCTAGAACCATTTGACCCATGTTCGGACATAATTCCATTGTCCGATCCCGTTTACGGGGTTGCGTAGGACTCCGAAATGATGTATTTTTGTGACGAGCAACCCCCAGCACGTGTGCAGTTATAATTTTTATCTCGGACTAGTTTAATATCGTAATTGTATAATTTGGGTCGAAGAAATCCATGAGGTAGCAACCCAAATTGTGTAAATCATGTGTAAAGTGCAAACACTAAGACATAAAGTTTGGATCCTAGCCTCCGGATCGATTCGGGTTAATGCCGAATCGATTCGATAATTCCAAAGTTTGAAGTATCAATATCCAAATTGATTCGAATTTTCCCTCAAATCGATTCTCCCCTATCTTGTTCCCAAGTTTACATTTCTGAATCGATTCGGATTTGCCCCCGAATCGATTCGCTTATCCTGGGACTTATAATTCGGTAGGTCTTTTATTTCTTCCCACATTTTCCTTTACTCTCATCTATCTCTTGTGCTATGCGAATCCATGTCTCCCCCAACCTTTTTCTCTCCCAAAATCTTTCCTTCCATCCTATGATATCCTCATCCAAGGTAACAAATTCAACCCTCTTTACTTGATTTCAAAATTTTACCTAGTGTTCTTGGTATGGAAAGTAGGGTTAAATGGGTTCTTCTTAATTTCTCACATTTTATTCGTGAAACTCAATATTTTCTCCTTGTTTTTCTTGTGAATCCAATAATACAACTTATTTATGTTGCTTTGATGATTAAGTTGTATTTGTTGGGGATTTTTCATGTTGAAAATGCCATTTTCACCCTACTTTTCATACAATGCACACTAAGTGTTCGATAAAAAGCCCAAATGGGGATTTTGTGCACTAAAGCTCTATTTTTTCATCTTTCATCACACATTCTTATTGATTTTTCCTTGTTTGAGTATGGTGTGCGTCGGTTACGTCTACTCAACCGATTTTTCCCGATGCGCACCCTACGAACCTAGTTTCCCCAAATTTCATGATTACTTTGATTTTATGCATTGCACTGATGATGTGTGTATCAAATTAATATTTTGTAGGTTCCTTCGATCCTAAGCCCACATCCAATGCAATTTTGGGTCGGGGTGGTTTCGAATCCTTTCACTCGAAGAAAGAAAGGGAATTATTTTGGGTTGGTTTTCCTTCCAGTCTCCCAATTGCTATTGAGAGGCATGTGCATATTGAAGATTTACCAGCTTCTATTCGTCGTTATTTTCATAAGTTTAACTGGGAGGCCCATCTGGACAAGGGGGTGATATCAATGAAGAGCATGTTTGACGTTTCTATGCGTCTCTCGTCCCATCTAAGGATGAAAATTTTGAGGCTTACATGCGTGGTAAGCTAATTCCTATCTCTAAGCCTCTCTTGGCTTTGCATATTACCAGGGCTGATAACCCCGAGGATTTTTATTACCCTTTCTCTAACGAGGGGAAGTTATCGAATGAGACCTTGATCGCGCGTCTGGTGCCAGGGAAGGTTTAGGCTACGAATTCTTTCCCCGCCTCTCTTATGCCCGACAACCATCGTATCATCCATCTAGTTGCTGTTAATTCCATCACCCCTACAAAAACTAACGTTGTTCTTCGCTTCGCCCAGGCCCACTTCCTATACCACCTCTTAGATGCCAATTACATCGTTAACCTTCCCGCCTTAGTGCTTCAGTGGATGTTGAAGTCCGCTTACTGCGATAAGGGTATTACTACTCTCCCGTACGTGCGGCTACTGCCTCGAATTTATAGAGACGCGAAGTTTGAGGTACCGAGAACTGATAAAATTCCTCGCCTCCCCAAGTTTCTTAGAGAAAAAGAAATTAAAAAGATTTTAGAAAAGGACCATTGGGAGAGAAGGAAGAAGCATATGTTAGATGCCCCTGATGTCCCTATGCCGGATATTCCGGAAGTGCCTCTCCATGTGCCTCCCCCAGTCCCGCCACCTGTTCCACCTACAGTGGACCCCATTACATATCTAGGGGTGAAGATGGATGAGTTGAAGGATGATTTTACTGAGTTTTGGGGTGCCTATCTGGTGGACTTTGCATCATATTGGGATGACTATCAGCGAGATTTTTCTTTGTTGGCCCGGGCCCAAATGGATATATTTGCTCACCTGTGCGGGGGTGAGGCTGGTGTGCCTCCTTACATTTATGATCCCTACCCCCCACGAGAACCCCATGTGCTTGAGCCCTCGAGCTTCCATTCGGACCATATGTAGGGTGCTTTAATCTATTTTATCAGTTGCTATTTTTTGTGGTTCTCAATATGTATTTGTAATGTTGTTTTAGAAACAATGGCTTACGGCTGTTTTATTTTGATTTTTAGTTTGTAACATTTTGGTTGGGTAATTTGTGTTTAAGAAAATACAATTATGTTGTATTTTCTAATCTTGGGTATTAAAGCACGTGCACGTAACTCTTCTAATTATTAATGAAAATACTCAGTTTCATTTTCTTATTTGCTCTTGTAAATATCTCTTCTGTATATATTGCGGTTTTTCATACTAACATCTAATAGGTATGCCATTGCGCGGTTATGCGCTTTACTCCTTGGGGGAGAATATTTTCTCACCTTCTTGACATTTATCTCCCGATTAACATTGGGGACAATGTTTCATGCAAGTTGGGGGTATTGATTATATTTCTGTACTGGTTATCATGTTAGTATTTATATATATAAAAAAAGGAAAAAAATTAATTTCCTTTTCTCTCTCATATCTACTATGATTACTTATATGATCGGCCCATCCTATTATTTATCTATGAAGCATGCCTTAATTTATTGATTTATTAGCCTTTAGCCCGTTATTGTTTGCATTGTGAATATCCTCATCAAATTAAACTGTGAAGCTTTGAGAATATACACAAATAATTATTTATGATTTGGTTTAAAGTGTTTCAAATCCGTAATCATCTAGCGCATGTTATACCCTTACAAAAGTGAAAATTGAGACTTATCGTCATTTGTGAGCGTATATATCCACTCTATCTCTTTCTTGTCAATGAACTCGTTGTCAATCTCATTTTCTTTTTATTTGATTGCATATTAATTGATTTATCACTTGAACATGATTTTCAATGGTATTGAGTCCCGCAAATCACATGAAACTTTAGGAAAGGATTATAGGCCCCCGTTGTTGTTTAACCCATATGACCTTTACCTTAACCTTAAATGTTTCCCTAGTCAACCCCATGAGTCCTATTATCCCTTTCGTTTCGTCCCCAAATCCCTTGTCCAACTCCACATTAGAGTCTTAAACCCTTATTTACTTCTCTCGTACCTTGATTTGGGATTATTAACGGGATTGAATGATGTTGTTTATGGATTGTAATCAAGCTATGAGTGGGCTAAAGAAATCGTGAAAAAAAAGAAAAAGTTAGAAAAAGAAAAAAAGAAAAATAGAATTAATGGCTCATTGTTGAAGGATCCCATTTCTCCTTGTGCATTAAAATCAAAGTCCTACTCTAATGAATCCCTTGCTTTTGGAATTTGATTTATATTCCTAAATTGCCCATTAAATCCATTATCCCGCACGTTATTCCCTAATCTCCTTTGATCCTATACACATTCCTTTATTTCCTAACCCTAACCTAGCCTAAATTCTATACCCTAAAAGTCCTATTTGATCCTAGGGTGATGTGATTCAAAGGTCGACCATGAGTGATAATCTATTTAAATGCTCTT
Organism: Sambucus nigra; assembly: GCA_949130495.1. Lineage (NCBI taxonomy): Eukaryota > Viridiplantae > Streptophyta > Magnoliopsida > Dipsacales > Adoxaceae > Sambucus > Sambucus nigra. The sequence continues at coordinate 351,591,167 of OX422208.1, read as the reverse complement.
CTCTTGGTTAATATGTGATATCCTTTCATGAGACTGTATTTTTCACTTTTATATTGTGTTCTTCATTAATGACATGTGTGTGGCCTAGTTCCCCTTTATAATTACTCTTTATGCCCGCATGTTCCGTGTGTGTTATATCCCATTTCTGAGTGATTACATTTGTTGAGGGTAACAACCAGTGAGGTTTTGAGTATGCATGCTAACATTTAAATGGATTTTGAAAGTTTTACCAAATATAAATTACCACATGTGTCCACTTAGTTCGCATTTCAATGGCTTTGATTTCTATTGAAGTTATTTGTTTAATGTCGATAATTGTCGTCTTTGGTGTGAGACTTTTTCACTTTGTTAATAGATTGTGCTTCTTAGAAATTTGCTGAGCTACACATTGGTTTTTTCCGTATCATTGTATGAGTTGATTTTATGTTTATGGGTGTCATTCCTCGAAACCCTCACGAGACCACACTCATCCCTTAGGGCCACCTAAGGGTTTTACGGCTTATTGCATTCGCCAAATACAATCGTTCGCCTGCGAAAGTGGCATTTTCCTTCTATGTACATATTTCTTCTATTTTACTTTTGTTGATAGCCCTTGTTTCTTCTTACTTCATTGCTCGGGACAAGCAATGTACATGTTACGGGGTGTGATTCGTCACTTTTATTGTATTATATACCCCATTAATTTGTACATTCTAGCATTCCCGTGCATGTATTTCCCGGTTCTTATACTCACTTATTGACTAACCCCTGAATTCATCATATATATTTTATATGTGTATTTATTGAGATTTTATAGGTCTCGGGAATGCATATAGGGAAGTTTGGTTTTGATCCAGAGAACTTTCGTAGACACTTGCACAGTCAAGGGCATTTTGGTAATTCTAACATTCGTGTTTTGATCTGATTTCTTGAGGGAAGTAGTAGACCTTCTTCTCATCTTCGCGTGGCCTCTAACGTTGCTTGAATCTGATCTCGAACGAAGAAGTTACGGAAGTTTCGGTGAAACTTGGGGTATATAAATCCAAATCTATGCAGCCTTAATTTTGGATCAGAAGCGGATCGATTTTCCCTTATTGCAAATCGATTCGGTTTCAGACAATGCAACATCTCTATATATCCGAATCGATTCGGATTTTCCCCCGAATCGATTCGGCCTTGCATTTCCAGCTTTCTTCAAATTACTAGTTTTCCATTGGATAGATTTTTTGGTATTTATCCTTGTTTTCTCTTTCATTTGAGGGGATAGTATTACTTGGGATATTTGTTCGAAATAGAAAACACTCTCTTCTCTCTCCTAGGTCAAAAGTATTTATTATTTTTACCTACTTGTAAATCTTGGATTATTAGTTGGTTTCTGCTTATAAATGCCAGAAAGGTTCATTTACTTCATCTCTACTTGTTCTATTAGCTTTAATTTGCATTTATTACCATCTCTAGTATAGTGGTGTGTTTGAACATTATGGATTTCTATAATGTGTGGTTTCTTGGCATGTGTAGTTTAGTTCTTATTATGAGTAAATAAATTTAAGGTTGAGAATCATAATCCCACCTAGGATGCTTGTACTTTAAATTTAGGGTTTGGTTTTGAATTTCCCTAATTGAACTTTATGTGTTTGTATTGAAGTATCCTGTCTTCTTAACTTCTCTTGTCATGCAAGGGATGGTTTTTGAAGGTTTACTTCAAACCAAACCCATTTAGTAATGAATAATTAATCCTTAGTCCTCAATTGATGAGTTAGTCTCTACATGGTTGATGTTCGGACTTCATTAGCTGTGCTCGATTAGACGAAATTTCAACCAAGTCCTGTTATCCTTTTAGTGAATCCAAGGTGACAGAATGGTCCTTAATCTCCTTAAAATCTTGAACTCAAGATTATCTTAGTTACTTTCATACTTTCACAATTATTAATTAATTAACTATTCATCAAAAGAATGTTAAATGTAGAGACTACCCTCAATCACTTTTCCAAACAATTAAATCATCTTTTACACTTTTACCTTTGTGACATTTAGATAATCATTTTTAACCTATTTTTGTTCTCTAAGGAGTGTTTCAATCCCTGTGCTTTACGATTCCATACTTACCGGATATTACTTGTTGCGATAGATTTACACTTGAATCATAAGATTTATTTAGAGAAAACCAGTGACTCAAATGATAATTTGGAGGTCATAGATTATTCCCAAAGAGCCTAATTAGTCAAAATAGTATACTCGGGGGTACAAGTCAGGTACCGGGGCACTTTTGGGCTAAACCGGGAACGTACGGGGGCATTTTAATGTTTCAGCATATGGGGGTGAGGAGACCTACGGATTTTGGAGTGTTTTATCAGCTGCTTAAAACTGGGGTTAGGGTTAGAAACCTCAAAACACAAAGGAAAGCCATTAAAGAGAGAATATAGATTATTCTCAAAGCCTAAGGAAGAATTGGTGAAGGATTCAAAGGATTCTTGCAGCAGAAACTAGATGGGAAGGAAGATTGGAGGAGAAAGCCAATCAATCACCAACAACAATCTCGAAATTAGCTCATCTCTGAATAAGGTAAGTGGTTATTTGCAAATTATTTTGAGTTATTATATCCATGAGTAGGATTTTCGAATAATTAATTTTAATGAATATTCTTGGAGAAAAGGAATTGATTAATTACATGTCTGGGTAGAAATCACATGTAGTAAAACTTATATTTGTAGAGGATTGAAAAACAGGAAAATCGTGATGGTTAAAATGAATTAAAATATGGGTTGAAGATTGAAAACATGGGAAGAACATGTCATATTAGTGTTCTCGGATAATTAGAAGATTTATATTATTCTGGGCTAAATTGGAAGGATTTATAAAGTTTAATTCGTCGGAAATCATCCTAACATATGTAGAAATGGTTAGGTATCGTTAGATACATGTTTGGTGGATTATCATGGGAGTTAGATAATTGAATATTTTGAAAAACGCATGAAGAATAAGAATAACTATGTCTATCAGTGCTCGATTGATCCATCGACCCTTGAATGTCGATCAATAGATGGAGTCGATCGATCGATGATCCTGGTCGATCGATTGACCTTAGCTGATTTGGGGATTGCCGACTCCCGAGGGTAACCTTAGTGATGATATTTTACCTATTAAGGGACTTATAGATTACCATTAGGTGTATATTGGGGGCCCATTATAATCATTGAGTGTAAGATTGGAAGTGATGGATTGACGAGGATAATCGATCGAGTAGTGTATCGAAAATTCGGGATTTAAGTTACAAAGAGAGTAAATGTAATCCCCAGGGCCATATCAGTAGGTTAGAGATAGATTAACTACTGAAATGAATAGAGGGGTAACTAGGGCCCTTAGAGTTTCGTTAATACTCAATTAAAATACGATAGTGAGATAAATCGTAAATAAATAAGTAGGTAGAATATTAATGAGAAAATATTACGTACGAACACTATTATTAGCTTGTGTGTATACCTACTGAATTATATAGATAATTAGGTGTAGAGAATACCTAAAGTTTAATTGACTAAATTAGGGTTAAGGTAGGATTCCGAATGGGTTGTGATGAAAGAGATCTGAACCATTCTATGTATAAAATTTCATTAGTGGGGTCGAGGTGATTTTTCCGAACCATTGAATTTCGGGCCAAGGCGACATTCCAAACCAAAATCTTACTTGGTGTCGATGGACCATTCTGAACCAAGAGTCCTTGATGTGTGTTAAAAGGATATATTAGTAATGAATGAATTTATAAGTATATGTTGTGTGTGAAATGTATACTGTATTAATAATCTACTTATGCGAGTTAGTAGACAATGAGATGTCGTGATTACATCTAAAAGAAAATTAAGTAGGAGAACTTAATTATAATTTGGTTAAAGGTAACAATATGTGATATGTTATCTAAGTACATAAATCTTGAGATATGATTACCATTACATACTAAGTGGGCGGTATGGAAACTTAGTCGCATAGATGAGTTAAGTTGAATACTATGGTTCAGTTAGCTTGAGTAGTATAGTTAGGTTGTCTAAGTACGTGACGTTAGGCGTCCACTATAGATGAGGGGTGAGGTAACTCAAGAGAGTGTACGCAAAATCTTAACATATGTAATCAATAACTCATTTTATTTTGATCATCACTTGCTAAATATTTTCAAAATGTTTTGAGTACTAACTTTTGCTATCAAAATATTTTCAAAAACTTTTAGGTGCCCATCCACAGGGACGCCAAACTTGAGGATTTTGTCCACTGACTCGTAGTTGCAGCTTTGTGGAGGCTGGCAGGACTTTGCATAGATAATTCATTTATTCAGATCTAGTGTAGGATCTCATTTTAGTACTCTCTATTGGGACATGTTGTCCACAGTCATTATTTCATATTTTCAATTTTGGATTATGTTGGTTTTTTAAGCAGTTTTGGATTCTAGCCGATTGTTGACTCGACAAGAATTTATTCTTTATATATTGCTAAATGGTTTGATTTATAATTTATTGTGAATGTTTATCTATTAATTCCGCATGAGTAATTTATCTTGGGTTAATGAATGATAAAATTTGGCACCGGTCTAATTTCACTTAGGTGATTAGTAATTGAAAAGTTTTCGATGGTGATGCTAAGAATGAACTAACTGAGAAACCTATTTTAATTTAATTTTGGACTAATCACCCGGGATTTAATTTGGAAGGGTGTCACAGATGGTATCAGAGCATCAGGTTCTAGTGTCCTTAGGATCTGAGCGACTTAATATGATTTTAGTGTTACGTCCTTTTGATTTAGAGCCATATTTTAGGACTATTGCTTTAGTCTTTGTGTTCCTAAGATATCGTACTTCTGCTATTAGATTTTGTATAAACTATGTACTTATACAATTCGATATCAAGGAGACAACGAGCGAAGCAGGCCGAGGCTAGGGATGAGGTGACGGAGGCCGATCAGGAGCCACAGGTACCGCCTCCACCACCCCCACACAAACTGATTTCTACTACTCAGCTGGCAGTGATAGTGGCTCAGGTAGTTGAGACATCCATGAGAGCCATGGCAACCCATTTTTCTCAGCCCTAGGTATAGCCTCCAGTGGCACCAGCAGTTCAGGCGCTGGTAGGACCACCTTCTTGGCAGCTAGTTATGGAGACCTTTCAGAAGGGCCATCCACCCGAGTTTCAGGGTTGTACTGATGTGGTGGAGGCTTTCAATTAGAAGAAGAACATTCAGCGCCATATGCGTATGCTTGAGTGTACCAAGATGCAAAAGAAGATACTTGCTAATTTTCGTCTATCGGGAGCAGCTTTACAGTGGTGGGAGTCAGTTTCCACCGCAGAGGAGAGGGACTTGATGTCGATTTCTGAGTTTTGGGTGTGGTTTGACCGCAAGTACTTCCCGCCTATAGTAGCATCAGAAACGAGCAAGAAATTTAGTGAGGTGCTTCAGGGTGATCGATCAGTAGCTGACTATGAGGAGGATTTCACCTCACTAGATAATTTTGTGCCAGACGAGGTGAGCAATGAGGAGCAGAAAAAGTCCAAGTTTATAGATGGTTTGGCCTTGAGGATCAGGCAACATTTGATCGATAACCCAGAACTGATGACATATATAGATGTCATCAATGCCGCACTAGTGCACTATCAGTATCATCGCTTCCATGCAAAAGGAAGCAAGAGGGGCGAGCCTAGCCGGTCAGGCAAGGCAAATGGGGGTAGTGACAACAGCACACCGCAGTAACGGGCAACATTTCAGTAGGGTTAGGATTCACAAAAGGGAAATTTTGCTAAGAGATTTAGGTATGGGCAACATCGAGACAGGTAGGGATAGCAGGGTCCCCAGCAGTAGGTTCCTCAGGGTCATCAGGGCCAAGGGAACTAAGGGGGAGGCGAGTAGGGCCAAGGCTATCATGGCCAACGTTAGGGACAACAGGGTCAAGAGCAGAGAAAGTTCCAAGGGAAGTGTTTCAAATGTGGCCAGCAGGGTCACAAGAGTAGGACTTGTCCATAGAGAGACATGGCACAATAGTAGGGAGCCAAACAGGGGTAGCAGACTCCGTTAGACCCACCACTAGCACAAGCCCCACAACAGCAGCCGGGCCAGATGCACTATGAGCGTGTGTAAAACATTCGGGATTTGCCTTTTCAGCTAGCACCTTCGGCACCACCGACAGTTGCCAGTATGTTTCCTATCAATGAGCATGAGGGTAGTATTCTGTTTGACATGGGTGAGACACACTCTTTTATTGCCACTAGATTTGTACAAGCAGTCATCCTTTTAGAGACAGATGACACTCATCTTATGTGTGATGAGTCACCGATGGGTAGTGGGTCCCTTATACACTCGATCTGTAAGGATGTGGACAATATAATCAGGAGATTGAGTCTAGCAGCAGACCTTCTAGTGTTAGATATGGAGGGCTATGACGTCATCCTAGGCATGGATTGGTTGGCGGGTTATAGGGTAATGGTAGATTGTTATGAGAAGACGATCATTTTTTCCATTCCGAGATAGGAGATGTTCCTAGTGGCGATACCTCTTCCCAAGGGATGATCGCGCACTAACTTATATTATATCGAGGAGGAGACCTCATAGGAAGTGGAAGTTTCTCTGGACTCAATCCCAGTAGTGAGGTATTTCGTGGATGTCTTCCAACAGATACTAGGGTTACCACCTAGTAGGGAGACATAGTTTGTTATGGACTTAGCACGAGGTATGAGACCAATTGCTAAAGCACTGTATCATATTTCCCCTTCGAAAATGAAAGAGTTGATAGAGAAGATTCAACAACTCTTGGGTCAGGGTTTCATTCGACGAAGTACATAGCCATGGGGTGCACCGATGTTATTTGTGAAGGAAAGGGATGGTTCTCTTCGTTTGTGTGTAGACTACAGGGAGCTAAACAAGGTGACTATATGAAAGAAGTATTTTTTACTTAGGATTGATGATCTGTTAGATCAGTTGAGAGGGGATGCGTACTTCTCAAAGATGGATTTGAGGTCAAGTTACCATCAGTTGTGCATTCGAGAGGAGGATGTACCTAAGATCGTTTTCCTGTCACGGTACGGATCATACGAGTTTAGGGTGATGCCGTTTGGGCTCACTAATATGCATGCAGTGTTTATGAACCTCGTGAACAGGGTATTCAGGGACTTTTTGGACCAGTTTGTGATCATATTCATTGATGAAATTTTAGTTTACTCTCACATGGAGGAGGATCACTCTGAGCACTTATGTATGGTTATTCAGACGCTACGAGACCATCTGTTGTAAGCCAAATTCGAAAAGTGTGGATTTTAGCTTCGGGAGGTTCATTTTCTTGGCCATATTGTATTCGACAAAGGCATTGTTGTTGATCCGAGTAAGGTATCAGCGATGAGGGAGTGGGGACAGCCCACGACACTGACCGAGATTCGGATCTTTTTAGGATTGTTCGGGTACTATCGTCGCTTCCTCAAGGGGTTCTCATGGTTTGTTGGCCCTTTGATGAACTTGACTCGTAAGGGAGTACCATTCGTGTGGAATGACTACTGTCACTTAATGTTTGATGAGCTAAAGGACATGTTGACATCAGCACCAGTAGTTGGATTGCCTAAGAGGGGTTTGGAGTATTGGGTATATACTAACGCATCCTTATAGGGACTTGGGGGTGTGTTATAGCAGGAGGAGAGGGCTATAGCTTATGCGTCTCGAAAGATAAAGCCACGTGAGAAGAATTACCCCACCAATGACCTCGAGTTAGTAGTGGTCATCTTTGCTTTGAGGATATGTAGACATTATCTTCTGGGAGAGCATTTTTCTCTATTCACGAATCATAAGTCACTTCAGTATCTCTTCACCCAGAAGGATATGAATATGAGGCAGAGGTAGTGGATCAAATTTGGAAAGGACTACTAGTTTAATATACAGTATAATCCTGGTAAGGCTAACGTGGTGGCAGACGCATTGAGTTAGAGACTTAGAGGAGAGTTGGTAGAGGTTTGGAAAGCGAAGTGGAGTGAATTTTGACAAAAGGATGAGGTATCCTGAGCATACATGGCAGTTTTATCTATCACCCCCGAGAGTGTTATGCAGGTGGTGATGGAATAGGTAGAGGACCCATTTTATCAAGACAAAGTACGATAGTTACTAGCCGAGGGGGCAGAGTCCTACTCCATCAGCTCAGAGGGAGGACTTTAGTTTAATGGGAGACTGGTAGTACCCGATGATAAAGATTGGAGACATGCAATTATGACAGAGTCGTATGGGTCAAAGTTTGTGGTACATCCCGATGAGGATAAGATGTACTAGGTTATGCGATGATAGTATTGGTGGTTGGGTATGAATCGAGACACAGCAGAGTTTGTCTTGAAGTGTGCTACGTGTCAGCTTGTGAAACTTAACCATCAGAGACCTTTAAGGATGCTACAACCAATAGAGATTCTCATGTGGAAGTAGGAAATAATTTTTATGGGCTTTATTATCGAACTACTAACATCGCAGAGATGTCACGATTCCATAGCGGTGATAGTGGATCGGCTGACCAAGGTATAGCCCATTTCTTGTCGGTTCGTACTAATTTTGATAAAATGCAGTATGCGCAGCTATTCATTTCAGATATAGCTAAGCTACACGGGATTCCTATTAATATTGTGTCGAAAAGAGACAAAATATTTTGGTCGCATTTCTGGCAGAGTGTTCAGGGGACCATGGGCACATATTTGCAATTAAGTATGACGTATCACCCGCAGACTGAGAGGGTGAATTAAATGCTTGAGGATATGTTTAGGATATCTATCCTAGATTTTGGTGGAGGATGGGAGCGATCTCTCCCATTAGTAGAGTTTGCGAATAATAACTCTTACCAATTCACTATGGGTATGGCTCCTTTTGAGGCACTTTATGGGTGTCATTATTGTTTTCATGCCTGCTGGTTAGAGGTGGGGGAAAATAAGCTATTGGGGTCGGAGATGACACTGGAGAGTTCTGTCAAGATGGATTTGATTCAAGGACGTATTCGAATAGCTCAGGATAGGCAAAAGAGTTAAGATGATGTCGGTAGGAGACACGTGGAGCTAAAGGTGGGCAACCAATTATTGATTCGGGTATCTCCTAATTTCGAGGTTCAAAAGGAAATGGAAGTTAGCATAGAGATATGTGGGACCATTCCCTATTATTGAGGGGGTGGGATCGGTAGCATATAGATTGGAACTCCCAGAACATCTTCAGCGAACACACGACGTGTTCCATATGGCGTTGCTGAAGAAATATAGGAGGAGAGAGAGAGCCTTGTGGCACGTACCACTTAAGGAGATTGATTTTTAGCTAGATTTCTCATATGAGGAGAGACCCTTGGCTATTCTAGATCATAGAGAGCATAAAATTCGATCCAAGGTGGTACCGTTAATGCGAGTATAGTGGGGACACCACAATATTGAAGAATCGACATGGGAGCAGGAGGAGGATATGCGAGAGAAGTATCCAGATTTATTCACTGCAGGTATATCCTAATTTTGAAAGATAACCATCAGAGTTCTTCGGGGATGCTACCGCCACTGGATATTCCCATGTGCAAATGGGAGAGCATTTCTATTGACTTTATTATCGGATTACGGACATCACAGAGAGGTCACGATTCCATATGGGTGATAGTGGATCGACTGACCAAGGTAGCCCATCTCTTGCAAGTTCGTACTGATTTTGATACGATGCAGTATGCGTAGCTATTCATTTTGGAGATCGTTAAGCTGCATGGGATTCCTATTAATATTGTGTCGGACAAAGACAAAATATTTGTGTCGCATTTCTGGTAGATTTTTCAGGAGGCCATAGTCACAGACTTGCGATTGAGTAAGGCGGTATTACCTACAGACAGACGGGCAGACTGAGAGGGTGAATTAGATGCTTGATTATATGTTGAGGATGTGTATCCTAGATTTTGGGGGAGGATGGGAGAGATATCTCCCATTGGTAGAGTTTTCATATAACATCTCTTACCAATTCACTATCGTTTGACGTTTGACTGCTTGCTAGTTAGAGGTGATTACCAATTCACTATAGCTCGTGTGGGACATGCTTGATTACCAATTCACTATAGCTCATTTTGAGGAAATTTATGGGAGGCTTTGTCGTTTGACTGCTTGCTAGTTAGAGGTGGAGGACAACAAGCTATTGGGGTCGGAGATGATACATGAGACTTCTACCAGGATAGAGTTAATTCGAGGACGTATTTGAATAGCTAAGGATATGTAGAAGAGTTATGCTGACACCGGTAGGAGACACGTGGAGCTAGAGGTGGGCTACCAAGTGTTGATTCGGGTATCTCCTATGAAGGACCCTATGAGGCTCAGAAAGAAAGGGAAGTTAGCGCCAAGATATGTGGGATCGTTCACTATTATTGAGTGGGTGCGACCGGTAGCATACAGATTGGGACTCCCAGATCATCTTCAGCGAATACACGACGTGTTCCATATGGCATCGCGGAAGAAATGCAGGAGGAGCGAGAGATCCATCTGGCACGTCCCACTTAAGGAGATTGATTTGAAGCCATATGTCTCATATGAGGAGAGACCATGGCTATTCTAGATCATAGCGAGCATAAGCTTCGATCCAAGGTGTTAATGTTAGTTTGAGTACAGTGGGGACACCACAATGTTAAAGAGTCGACGTGGGAGCAGTATCCAGAGATATTCACCGCAGGTATATCCAAATTTTGAGGACAAAATTTCTTTATAAGGGGGAGTATGTAATACCCCGTATTTCTGCGTATTTAGAATTTAATTAATTGAGTAATTAAATAAAAAAATATGTTTTAAATTAAATTACGTGAGTGAAGTAATTTAATGCGATTTAATATTTTAATTACGCGAGTGAAGTAATTTAATGCGATTTAATGATAATTATGATTATTAAGGGATTAAATAGTAATTGTGATTATTAAATATTAATTGAGAGATAGACACTGATTAATATTATGATTCAAATTTACTAAGTGTGAATAGTAAATGTTGATAGTTAATTTGTACGACATAGCGAGTGATATGGACGTACTTGATTATATCTCAACTGAGTGTCGCATGTAGACTAAATTGAGGACGAGATAGAAAATTATTTTAAGTGAATCAAATTATAATTTAGAGGTCACAAATGATTCGAAAGGGCCAAATTAGTCAAAATAGTATACCTGGGGGTACTGGTCGGGTACCAGGGCATTTTTGGGCTAAATCGGGACCGTACGGGGGCATTTTAGTCTTTTGGCATTTGGGGAGGTGGAGACCTACGAATTTTGGAGTGTTTTATCAGCTGATTAAAAGTGGGGTTAGGCTTAGAAACCTCATAACACAAAGAAAAGCCATTAGAGAGGGAAGAAAGATTATTCTCAAAGCCTAAGGAAGAATTGGTGAAGGATTCAAAGGGTTCTTGCACCACAAACTAGTTGGGAAGGAAGATTGGAGGAAAAAGACAATCAATCACTAACAACAATCTCAAAATCAGATCATCTCTGAATTAGGCAATTGGTTATTAGAAAATTATTTTGAGATATAATATCCATGCGTAGGATTTTCAAATAATTGATTTTGATGAATATTCTTGGAGAAAAGGAATTGATTAATTGCATGTTTGTGTAGAAATCACATATAGTTAACTTTATAATTGTAGAGGATTGAAAATCGGAAAAATCATGATGGTTACAACAAATTAAAATATGGGTTGAAGATTGAAAATATGGGAAGCACATGTCATATTAGGGTTCTTGGATAATTAGAAGATTTATATTATTCTGGGCTAAATTGGAAGGATTAATAATGTTTAATTCGTTGGAAATCATCCTAACATATGTAGAAAGGGTTAGGTATCGTTAGATATAGGTATGGTGGATTATCATGGGAGTTAGATAATTGAATATGGTGAAAAATGCATGAAGAAAAAGAACTGCATCTGTCACTACTCGATCGATCGATCGATCGATGATCCTGGTCGATCGATCAACCCTGGATGATTTAGGTTCTTTTTTTGGTTTAGTTCTATTAGATTTCCAATGCCTTAGGAGAACCTTAGTGATGATATTTTACCTATGAGGGGACTTAGAGAGTACCAGTGTATAGTGGTGGGGGGGGGGCATTATAATCATTGAGTGCAAGATTGGAAGTGATGGACTGACGAGGATAACTGATCGAGTAGGGTGTCGAAAATTTGGGATTCGAGTTACGGAGAGAGTAAATGTACTCCACTTGGGTATATCGGTAGGTTAGAGATAAATTTACTACTGAAATGAATAAAGGGGTTACAAGGGCCCTTAGAGTTTTGTGAATACTCAATTAAAATACGACAATGAGATAAATCGTAAATAAATAAGTACGGTGAATATTAAATATGAAATAATACATACGAACACTATTATTAGGTTATGTGTATATTTGTTGAATTATATAGATACTTAGGTGGAGAGAATACCTAAAGTATAATTGCCTATATTAGGGTCGACGTAGGATTCTGAAATAATATAAGGAAATAGTAAGTTGGGGTCACGACAAAAGAGTTTCGAACCAATCTATGTATAAAATTTCATTAGTGTGGTCGAGGTGATTTTTCAGACTCACTATATGAAATGAATTTTGGGTGGACGTGAAGTTTCGAACCAAACTCTTACTTGGTGTTGATGGACCATTCTAAACCAAGAGTCCTTGATGTGTGTTAAGAGGAAATATTAGTAATGAATGAATTTATAAGTATATGTTGTGTGTGAAATGTATACGTTCTTAATAATCTACTTATGCGAGTTAGTAGACAATGAGATGTCGTGATTACATCTAAAAGAAAATTAAGTAGGAGAACTTAATTATAATTTGTTTAAAGGTAACAAGACGTGAAAGGTTAGCTAAATATATCAATCTTGAGATATGATTACTATTACATACTACGTGGGTGGTATGGGAACTTAGTCGCATTGATGATTTCAGTTGAGTACTATGATTTAGTTAGCTTGAGTAGTATAACTAGGATGGTTAACTATGGGACATTAGGCGTGCACTATAGATGAGGGGTGAGGTAACTCAAGAGAGTGTACGCGAAATCTTAACATGTGTAATCAATAACTCATTTTGTTGTGATAATCACTTGCTAAATATTTTCAATTTTTTTTGAGTACCAACTCTTGCTATTAAAATATTTTCAAAACCTTTTAGGTGCCTAGCCACAGGGACGCCAGACTTGAGAATTCTGTCCAGGAACTCGTAGCTACAGCTTTGTGGAGGCTGGCGGGAATTTGCCTAGACGATTCATTTATTTAGATCTAGTGTAGGATCTCATTTTAGTACTCTTTTTTGGGACATGATGTCCACAGCCATTAGTTCAAATTTTCAATTTTGGATTATGTTGGTTTTATTTACCAGTTCTGGATTCTAGCCGATTATTGACTCGGCAAGACTTTATTCTTTATATATTTCTAGATGGTTTGATTCATAATTTATTGTGAATGTTTATCTATTACTTTGGCATGAGTAATTTGTCTTAAGTTAATGAAAGATAAAATTTGGCACCGGTCTAATTTCACTTAGGTGATTAGTAATTAAAAAGTTTTCGACGGTGATGCTAAGAACGAACCATTTGAGAAACCTATTTTAATTTGATTTAGGACTGATCAGCCGGGATTTAATTAGGAAGGGTGTCAGATGTACCAGGTCAATTTTTGCATATTTCCCCTTCTGTTGCACAAACCTTGGTGCGTGAGGAGGAATTGACTTTCTAGTAGTTCTAGAGTTAGTACACTATCAAGATTTCTAATTTCGATGTATAATACAACTATTGCCCTGGGGTTAATTTCTAAGTTTTTGCTACAAATGGGTGGTCAGAGTGCGAATACCGAGGTTACCACTATAGTTCTAGATACCACTATAGTTCTAGAAATGGGATGTCATTGCAACCCTGAGATAACCATTCTATAGGAGACTCTAAATGGTATTACCGATTAAAAAGAAAACCCTTTACCTTTTTTATAAGGAAGACCTGTGATGTTGTATATGCGGTTGGTAGAGAGGTTCGAGTTGGCTACACCCCATCATATTCCTTATTCTAGTACAAAATGCTTTTTGAATCATCCTTGTGTGGACTTTGGCGCGTATGTGAATGATTGGTCTGACTGGATTATGGAAAATGGAACAAGTTCCCTTCATCAGTATATTCCTTGGTGGGGTGAGTTGACACTTGTGTTGCATTTTGATGATTGTCGATATGTTTGGCTCATGGGCCTTCATCAGACTCCATTATATATTTCTTAGAGACTTCTGTATCAAGTAGGTTGGGAGAAAAATATCCTTCCCCGTATAATCAACTTCATTCCTATGGAGGATCTAAATTAATTACTAAGAATTTCCTTGGAGAGCTTGTGGCAATGACAAACGTTTTCTTAATGCCCAATCTTCTTATGGGGGAGGTCTTAGTGGGGTTAGAAGGTTATTTTAAATAACTATGAAGGGATCTGGTTTTGAAGGAAAATGTGGAGAAATCCTATTAATGGTGGCTTATTGGGGCATAGGTAGTTAAAGGTAGTGTGGGTGACCTTTCTATGCTTTTTAAAGTGTACCTTCTTATCGAGCGTGTGCGAGTACGGTCCAATAGTGGAGCTTTATGGGGGCTTCCAGAGTAGAATGATGATGGAGATGATGATGTAGTGGGTCCTTATGGATCTATGCATGGGCAACTGGTAAAGTTTTGTGTGAATCTTGTTGGAAATGGTAAGGTTTGGTTATCATGGCTAGGTGTCAGTTCAGGATTGATGTAAGTTTGGTGTTGGTATGGTTCAGATGTAGGTATGAAGTCGGTGTTGAAAATGTATTAGCTTATATTGTGTTAAAATATTTTATTTTTTGGATGTTTTGTAGTTTCTATTTTAGTTAGGGAACAAATTCTTGGTAGTCTTTGTGTGTCTAGATACTTGATTTCCTTACATGCCTATATTTGCGTAGGAATCGTCTTACATTGAATCTCTTGATCGACTCAGACACTTTGATGGTATGTTAGACCTTTTCAGATATGGTATATGACCATTATAACTTAAGGACACCCTCTTCTTTCCCACATATTTTTCCCACAATTCTTGCACTTGTTCTCATCCTTAAAAAGTCTTATTTTGAGAATGTGTGCAAATGGTGCCTTTCGGTTGGGTAGTTATTTATTTATTTTTATTCTCTCCAAAACTGGGTGCATGGGGATCCATTGGCACCGTGCACACGGATATGACTAATAGGTTCCATATTGGCCCTTGTTATGTCTATGCTCATGACTAAAAGATCCTCCATGCGCACGAACTTAGCAAAAGAAAAAAAAACATGTTTTCACTACAAAAATCATTATGACTCCATTTTTGAATTATAACTAGTACTTACTTTTATGAAAATTTCAGATCTAATAGCTTCCCTTTCTCTCTCTAGAAACCCTTGATGAGATTTGATTTTAGCTCAATATGATTGAACTATTTTATGAGATATTTTTGAGTGATTCATCTAAACAAACTTAAAAAACTTATCCTTCATCGTTTTCCCTTGAAGATCTTCTGTTGAGAGTTCAACAAGAGGAACATCTGAAGAATTGGAGTGTATTTCCAAAATGGATATGTGTAAGATAATAAAAGTGTATTATTCGCTCTCCATACAAAAAACTTTGGTTTAGAACCTCTAGATTAAGTGAGTTAGAGAATTGATGGATTACAAGAGCTTGTAAATAGGATCTCAATATAGGTAAATGTTTGTTCTCTTGTAAAATCCTTCCATTTTTCTAATATATTAGATATAGTGTCTCAATGTTTTTCCCATATGTGGGGGTTTCCCCGTAAATCTTAGTGCTGTGATTATTTCTGCATTTAGTTTTATTCATAGCATACAACCTCACATAATCTCATATCTATAATTGATTTGGGTTTCTAGATGTTTGGATCTCACATAATTCCAATTGAATTGAACTAATTGGTTTATATCTCACCTAGTCTAAAATTGACTTGAATTTGACTCTAATTGGATATAGGTGTTGATTTCTCATATTGTTAAGTTGCAATTGATCTAAAAGTCTTTTGAATTGGAATTGAACAATCTCATAACACTCTCCTTGAACTAAAATTGGATCTAATAATTTTCAGGTTAAATGTTTTATAATTTGCCTTAGTGGGTGAGTTTGAAATTCATTGTATAAATCAATTGTTGGTGTTTTATTTTTGAAATAAGAAAATTTTAATTTGCAATGAATTTTGAGTATGTCCTATTCACCCCCTCTAGGACACTAACACATCGAGTTTGTATATTTTCAATTGGTATCAAAGCATGATCTCTCTTTTAAGTCTTAACATCTCGAGTTAGATCCTTGTCATCTATTTTTGTGCTAATATACAACTTTGTGCCTTACTTGTATTTTACTTGTGTTGGTTATGATTATGTGGCATGTTGATCATTATTTGTTATTACTTCATGGATCCTAATATCTGTGATTATCTTATAAATGGAATTTTTTTCTAGTTTTCCTAAACGTTCACATGATAGGACTTTTGTTATGAATGATAAGTCAAAATGTACGACTCCCCAAATTGATGAGAATCATAGCACTACGTCATATACTGAGAATTGTCACAGTTTTGGTCCATGGCCATTTTAAAGGTAACCATGTAAGGAATCACGGTCCAAAATCGTGACCATAATATGGAGTCACAATTTTTTGGGTGACATCAAGGTTATGGCTTGGTCAAGGCTGAGCTGAGGACCATGACCACATGTTCATAGTTCAGAATCGTGACTATTTACCGTGTTATTTTGATGGTCACTATCTCCAATTGTAACCATCAATGGTGGCATTTTTATGTTAGTCACAGTTTAGGAACGTGACCTTTGTTATAACGAAAATGGGCACAGTTTTGATGCGTGGTCAAAGTGGGTGACCAAGTAAATTATATTAATATATAGTCATGGTTTTAGACCTTGACCATATATTAATACAAGTTAAATGGTCACCCATTTTGGGAAAAGCACAAAACTGTGACCATTATTAAATTTAATTAAAAAATAAAATTTTATTTTATTCCTACAAAATATGTACATGTTTTCAAACCTATATACGTTTTCACAAATAAATATTAAACCATAAAATTATTCAACACAAATTAACTAATTATTAAGGAACAAACTAATCCATAAATCAAAAAATAATAATACAACACAAATTAACTAACTATTAAACCATCAAATTGTTCAATATAAATAATAATGCAACTCATGCTTGTGGATATCCACCTAACATACGTAGATATAATATAGTTAGATATAATGTCAATCTAATGTACATTGCAACAAGGCACGTATAGATGTAACTAAATTTGGAATCGTTTTTCACTCCTGTAACATCTGATGTAGTTTGTTATCCATGTATTTTCAAAATAGTCACAAATGATTTCATCACCACTACAACACAAAATGACAAGAACATTATTACAAAGTCACAAATATATTTTCACAAATAATTGAATTCTATAACCAAAATAAAAGAGTGAACATTATTTCTTATTATAAAGCGGGAAAACATGACACGAACAATAACATAATGACTTGAATCCCAAAATGACTAGGTCTGCAAATGTTTCAAATGTTAAGAAAGTAATTGAATCCTAAAATGACTTTGGGATTCCTACATTGCCGAAAATGGAAACAAAGTCCACATAGTTCATACGATGAACAAGGTTAGGTCTAGCATATAATCTTAATTGAGGGTGTCACTTTTGATTTATGAAAATATATGTCAAATGTGTTTGATGTTTTAATAATTGTGTGAACACTCTATATTGAGAATTGGGGTATAGGCCCCCTTTTTTGGTTTTTAATTTATGGAAATAGATTTGATTGTACATATGAAAATAGATAACTAAATATATGACTATAAGATGCACATAATTACAATATCATAAATCCTGAAAAATTAAACTTAAAATAACATATGATGTCCCACCTAATAAAAACATTACAAAATTGTTTCCAAAGAAAACATTGTTCATCGCCTAATCCTAACAAATAAATGAATTGGCCAGGCAATATAACAATTTCGATAAGATTTTAATAGGTCCCCTACATCGGAATCAAGATGCATATGCACATAACTACAACCATCGTATCCTTTATCAACAAATATCTAAGCATGTTCCACCTGCAAAGGGCGACCGTGGACAGGTGTTTCGTCATTCATGGAAATGACCATGAACTATATAGTACTTATTCTCATAAGATTTTTAATGGTCGTAGTAGATTTCATCTGTGAATTATGATTGTTGTGATGACGAAAATGGTGAAATTTTAAGTTCGGGATATCCCAAAATCGTGAAAAAGTGTTTTCAAATGCAAAAGAAGAACGATAAATTGGCTACTAAACTCAAGTTATTTGAAAATGAAAAGGATTCCTTAATCAAGAAACTTGATGATTCTAGCCAACTTTTCACTCAAGGAGATGCCTTAAGAGAAGAGGTAAAACATGTTGAAAAAGAAAAAAAATGAGATATTGGACTTTATATGTGTTTTAAAGAAAAATACGAACTCTTTGAAATAAGAAAACGAATCTTTAAAAAATCTAAAAATTCATAGTAAAACTATTTTTGAAAAGTTTGAGTTGATTGAAAAAAAGAATAATGATTTATTTTCTAAACATGAAAATGTGAATAAGGAATTTCAAATGTGTGAATTGTCAAAATTTTATTTTGAGAACAAAATTGTTTTAGCCTTGTTAAGGAAAGTTAAATTTGATCTTTAATGTCTTTCAAAGAAACTTGACAAAATTCTTTTGGAAACGACTCAAGTTAAAAATAACAAGTGTGGTTAAGGTTTTGATAATTTTTTGTCTTGTTCTTCTAAATCAAACACTACTTTTGTCAAATGTGTTTTAAAATAAGAACCAATAATAATGGTTCAAGTCTCTTTGGATGTGAATGAAAAAAAAATCAAGAATTGAGGGAAAATGTGCTTGTTACTCCAAGTGTTTTGAAAAACTGAAATGACCAAAATGTTTTCAAGGGCCATTGTTTTGAATAAGCTCAAAAATTTTAGAAAGAACTTTCTAATCCTACACTTGCAAATTTATCAAAAAAAGGTTCATTTGAGGAAATTTTATAAAAATTATTGAATAATCAACAAAATTCTAGAATTATTCTTAAATGCCATCTTAAGGTGGTTCACCGTTAACCATATGTGTTCACTAATAATCGCATATCATAGAGATTTTTTTCTTACTTAGGAATTCTTATGTTAATACACTTTCACATGCCCTTGATCCATTTCATTCCATCAAACATGAATTAAATGTGATTTTGACCAAAGTCAATGATTTGACCATGGATTGTGATAGGAATTTTGCTAGGGAAATAATTTTGAAGAGAGTGGTTTTTAGATCACATGGAGATATTTTTTAAAGAAACTTACTAGTTGTTCCTCCTCATTTACGTGGAAATAGGATATCTGGGGCAAAACATTTTCTTGTGAAGAGATAAAGTAATAAAAAAATCGAGGCAATGTTAATTTTAAGCGTCAAGTTGTTTCCAATGCTCTCACTAAACCCAAGAATCCGACTTCAATTGATATTTGAAAGAAGAAAAGTGATTTGGTTATTGGTATGTGTGTTTCCACCTCTAACGCTGAGTATTTCTTGAGTGTTCCCACACCTCTCATTGATATCAAAGAGGTTCATGTAATGCCCCGTATTTTTGAGGAATTTCATTTTAATTATGGAATTAGGATTAATTAATTTAAATAGAGAAAATTTATTTATAATTAATCCGGATTTAAATGTAACAATTACTAGCATGACGAGAGTTGGTATGTATTGGTGATAATTATGTTGAATATTACTTAGCGAGTAAAGTAATATATGATTACAAAAATATTATTATGGTCGGGAGTGAAAAATACGACAGTTGCAATACAATTAGTTGGGACACACGTATGAGTCGTGTTGGTATTACTTTATTGGGTTAAAAAGATAATTTATTTTTAAGTAACTCGTATGATCATTTTGAGTTCTCCGATGAGTCCGGAAGGGTCGAGATAGTTAGAAAACTCTAGTCGAGTGTTTTATTTGGATTTTAAGGCAATTTAGGCCAAACCAACACCCCGGGTGGGTATTTTGGTCTTTTGAGATTTTGGGAAATTAAAATGGAAGAAAATAGATAATTAAAAGGGAAGTTTACGTGGGTAATAGGTTATCTATCAGTTTCCAAACCTACGTGAGAGAGAGAGAGAACCAAAGGGGGAGAAGAATAACTCCATAGGTGCCCTGGGATAAAGACTCAAGCTCTCACACCAAAAATCACACCAACGTGTAGATCGTGAAGAGAGGAACACCCTTATACCATTTTCATTCATCGAATCAGAAGTTCACAAAAGGCAAGTGTTTATCTTGCTGGATTTTAAGGCATATATGATTCATGTTAATTTAGTTAATGGTTAAATCATAACACCATGTAATTGGGATTGAAATTAGGAATTCATTCATGAATGTGGTATAGTAATTGCATGTAGTTGAATAACTATGTGTTGGGGATTAGAAACTTGAATTTTATCTGTTCAAACCACAAAATCATATCTGAATTTAATGGGTCATTAATGGTGATTATATGAAATTAGGGCTTGTTGAGGATTTGAGAAATTGATCGAAGTACATGATAAAATTTAAGGAATTTGATGTTAAAAATGGATGGAAAACTGTTCTAATACTGAGGTATATAGTTTAAAGTTGTAGGATTTGAATTAGGATGAGTTTTTAAGGGATTTTGTTGTTGAAAGAATTGGGAAAAATGAAATTTTGGGAAGTCGGGATGAACTCAGAATTTTCGTTCGAAGACCTGCCCACGTCGTTCGAACAACATCGTTTGAACTAGAATTCCAACAAGATTACTAATGAGATTTGTCTTATAGTTCGTTCGAGGAGAGATCAACCTTGTTCAAACGACCTCGTTTGAACGAGAATTCCCAGATTCTAACGAGATGTCAGAAACTCTAATTTTTTTCCTTAACGAGTTAAAATCTTTCTATGTAGATTCCAGTGAGAGAAATGACCTACGTTAACAATGAGTGACTTTAATTATTAGTACAGTGGTGAGATGAGTGTGTGACTACTGAGGATATATGTTGGAATAAGATAGTCCTAAGGAATATTTAAACGATAGAGAGATAAATCGTATGGTTAGTGTATTATGAGTAATAGGGATGATAATACTACTTATAAACCCGGGGATTTGGGTTACGTGAATACTAAATGATTATAATAAGTTATGTGTATACTTATTTATTAAACTATTATGTGTATAACATACTTACGTTGCTTGCTATCGGGAGGAGGTTGTGCATTGTGGATAATCATGCCTTGAGGAGCATAGAACCTAGGTACGGGCTATCTTTATGGATGATAGTGATGATGGTGGTACGGGTGCGTAGGTATGACTATAGAACCTAGGTACGGCTTGGAATGATGTTCACCTCCAATATGTGTGTTTGTTTTGATGGTTAGCGAGAGATTGAACATATAGTCGTTTATGCAATGAAAGATGCACCGGACATGATTGCAGAGTATGCATGCACTGCAGCTTTGTCTCGGGGTGCAGTGTTTTGTATATATATATATATATATAATATATTGTATGTATATCTTTACTTGTGATACTATTTGCTGTGTGAATTAATTAGACCTGATTGATAATGAAATCTGAAATGAATTAAGTTAGTCAACACATAATTATATTAAATTGAAAAGTTCTTATCCATGTTAAAGAGAAATTAGACATATACATGTATTATGTATATTCCGAGAGAAACACATGGGAAAGACATTGGACTATGATTAGATATTAGACTAGAAAGAAATAGTTAGCATGGGAATAGAAACTAGTAGGATTTAAAAGTACGTTAGGAGTGCACATAAGATGAGAGGTGAGCATCTCAAGTGAGTACGATAAGCTAACATGAATAATATATGTGCTATCAACTCATTTTAAGCACTTTCTGATTTTTAAACTATTTTCAACTCGGGATCTGGACCATTTTCTGTAAATCTCTTTTCTTGTTAATTATTTTAGGTGCCCAGCCACAGGGACACCAAGTATAGGAGTTCCATTCACTTGACGAGCTGTAGCTGCTGTGGAGATTATAGGACCTTGGTAGTAGACGCCTCTATGTCCATCATTTTTTCCTTTTGAGTTATTTTATCAGTTAGGGCATGTTTCCCTTTTCTATTTAGATATTCAGAGATTTTAGATGTAGTTATTTACTTCTTTCAGTTGTTTATTTATTTCTGTCGGATTATTATATTTGGTACTTAGACTGGAAGTGTTTACTCCAGTTACATTTCTTATTGCAAATATTTCCTATCATATGAGATTGGTGTGAATGGTGAATGTTTAATTATTCGTTAAGCTAGTTTTATATTAATTAATAGATAAAATTTTGGCATAACCCATTTTAAATATTAGGTGGTTAGTATTTAATAATAAAGTTTTCGACAGTGATGCATAATCTGAACCAACTGGATATTCTGATTTAATTTAATAAAGGACTGATCACCTGATATTTAATTAGGCGGGGTGTCATAGGTTCTATCAAAGCATCAGGTTCTAGTATCCATTGGATCTATACGACTTATTATGGTTTCTGCTTAGCGTTCTTTGATTTAGAGCCCTAATATTAAGAATGTCGTATTCATCCTTACTCATTGGAAATTCATACTTAAATGATTTATTTGTATGAATGTTGAATGATAAAAATGATTTTTTCTTATATCTTTTTCTTTTGTCGTTGCTTGAAAAGTCCTTTTAATCGAAAACATTGAATTACCTACAAAATATAACAATCAAAAGTGCAGCGGTAAATAAGGGTATCAATCCACTTCCAAGGGGGTAAAGCGAAGGGAAAACAATTGTAATTCACTTTTTATTTTATTTTAGTGCTTTTTCACTTTCTAATTTTTTTAGCGTTTTCAAATATTAAAACAATTTTTGGGTGAGAAGAAATGAAATAACACTAAACTAAAATGTGAGATGAAAACAACTAACTAGAAAGTGACTAAAAGTGAAAACTAAAGTCTAACACTACAATAAGAGATAAAGTGAGGTAAATAATTGTGAGAACAATCAAGGAATGGGATTACACCTCAAATTTTAGCTATTATAATTAATTAATAGAATTAATTGAATTCTCCAAAATTAATATCAAACTTACAAATCAACTCTCATTGCAAATGTAATTTTAATAGCAATCTTTTAGAAATTTAAGTTTAACACCCCACAACTATAGAAAATAGATCTACACTCCTTTTAATTAATCACCCTCCAGGATTGATCGATTAAAATTCATGTAAATCTTAAAAAATAAATTTAGAGTTGAAATTCAAATAATAATACCCCACTTAAGAAACCCCTATATCTAGTTCGAATCTAAAATGAGTATTATAACTAGAATTTGGATTTTATCTAGAAAATCATTTACCCTCTCTCGAGGCGTAAATTTAAGGGTGAGGGATCAAAATTAATATCCAAAGGGAATTTTCAAGTAATAAAACTAATTAAACTAAAATAGCATCAAATAAGGGTTTCCCCCCACCCCTTGAAAGGGGATTTAGCCTAACATGGTATAAGATTTGACAAATTAATAATTAAAGGCATAAAATAAATGAGAAGAGAAGAGAGCAATCAAACTCAATCTCTTGAAGTGAAATTGAACTCTTATTTCCTTGAAATCAAGCACAATCCATCCAATATGAGCATTAAATAATAATCAACTCAATTGAATTTCTCACACATTTATCACTCACAAATATCTCTAAAAATAAAAATAAAAATAATTTACTAATTTATTTTCTAATCTAACCTATCTCTCTCTAGAATTCTCTCTACTAAATTGATTTCTATTCTCAAGCTCCTCTAAATGGGGTCTTCAACTTCTTTTTATAAAAGGCATGGAGATAGGGGTAAAAATGGTAGGATAAAGGTGCAAGAGGTTGTATAAGTTGTGAGTGAGGGTTAATTTAGGAAAATGCACAAATGTGCATGGGTTGTGTGAGGTCATGTGGGAAGTGAGGTGAGGGAATAAAATATGATTTGGTATAAGGGTTATTTGGAAAGTTGGGTTAAAATGGTAGTTGGGGGGCAGTTGGGTAAAATGGTTTTAAGGGAATAAGTTTGGTTTATTAGTCACATGTGGGATTTGTTGGTTTCATGGCTTTGATTGTGATACAATCGTGGGTATTGGGTTGTCGGCATCCGGGTTGGAAGGTCTAAAGGTTTGCTATCTTAGGAGAGGGAGATCGGGGCTTCGTGGGTTAGTAGCTGGGCAAGTGAGTTGCTGGTTCGGATGTGGGTTTTACAGGTCTAGCCGGAACCTAGGTCTCGTCGGCCTGGGTTCGTGGGATACCGTCGGGGTTTTCGAGTTTTGGGTGGGAGACGCGTCGGAGGTGCAGGACGTCGGGCTATGGGTTTTGGTGGATCGCGGGTGAGCAGCGGGTCTAGGGAGGTCCGGTGGTGAGATAGTGGCTAGACATGGGCTGCGTGGACAGGTCGACGGGTTTACAGGTGGTGGAAAGCCGAAAGGAGCGGTAGTCGCTGGATCGGAATAGGGTGGAGGTTCGATGGGGTAGAGAGAGGAGAGAGATAGCTCCGACAAGTGAGGATTCGAATGGGTAGTTGTCGGGTTTCGGCGCCAGGATGGATTGACGAGGGGGCTCGTGGTTATGGGTGGTTTGTGTAGAGAGTGGAACGAGAGGTGTTGGTTATGGAGGTTGGTAGGGGTGAGATGGGTTTGTGGAGAGATAAAGAGGTGGGAGGTAGAAGATGGAGTAGGGGGCATGTGGTGTGGTGGGGTGTAGGGGAAGAATGGTGTGGATAGGTGAGTTTTTTGTGTGTAGTTTAGTGTATGATAGGTGTGGGTGTGAGTGAGTTTAGGATAAGTGTGTGTGTGTGTGTTTAATTTGTGACTCTAAATAAGTAAAACTAAAAATATAAAATTAATAAAACTGAAAAAAAATAAAATCTAACTAAAAATAAAATAAAATAAACAAAATAAAAAATATTAAAACTTAAAAAACAAAATCCAAAGCTATATAAAAACTAAAATAAAACATAAGAAATTAAAACTTAAAATATAAATGAAGACTAAAGTCCTAAAAAAATATAAAATCTAATAAACTAAAAATAAACTCCTAAAAACTAATCCTAATAAAACTAAAAATTAATAAAAATCAAAATAAAATAAAATTATAAAAATAAAATAGAAAAATAGAAAATAAGCCTAAATAAATCTAAAATAAAACCCAAAAATAAAACGACTCAATTAAAAATCTAAAAAAAAATTTAAAAAGAAACAAACTAAACTCACGGGCTCGGGGTGAGTTTAGGCTAGGGTTATGGGACAAGGTCTTTATCACCATTCGACACGCATTTGCCTCGATATATAGCTTTTGACACCGCAAACAGACGTTTGACCTAAAAGATAAACATTTAACCACATAAGACCCATATTGTCGAGAATTAGCAACTAAAGTACGTCTTTTCGCAGTATAAAATGTACAATTTTGGGCGTTTATCACACCACCCCCAAACAGAGCGTTGCTAGGCCCCGAGCAATAAGATAGAGAGAAGGAGAATGATAAGAAACCAAAAGTTTACCACTTCCGCGAGCACTTGCGATTGCACTTAGCATGTGCAACAAGCCTTTAAACCAATAGGTTTCCCTACAGGACGAGTTGTGTTTCGTGAGGGTTTGCAGGGAATATACCCACAAAATTGTTATTTGCAAAGGGATTTATTAAAAGGAAGTCAATCTCTTATTAGACGTAGAATAATCGCACAATCCATCATGAGATAAATGATTTCAAAAATACAAGCTAGAATTTGTAAAAAGATTTAGCTAAGTAAATACACAAGGGACATCCTTCCTATAACTCAACGTGTGTAGTGTGAATCAGTCATAACGGGTCCAGTATCACAAGAGTAATTCCTAGATTGCCTCTTCATAATCAACGCTTCAACTCCAAATCTCACGAATATATCCCTCTCAAACGAACTCTCGAGATTAGGGTAAGTGTATCGCTCTTGTGTGTGAGGGGTGAGTAAATGTAAGAAAGTTCAAACGTATCACACACACATAAGAAAGAACGAACAATAAGAAAGAAAATTGATCTTATGAAAGAAATGTTAATCACTATAGTGAGAACGTCGAGTTATTCACCACGTAGACTTTCATTTTCCCGAACACTTAGGGGAAATGTTGATGTTTATGGGTGAGGGGAAAATGTGATGAGATATATGGGATGAGGTGAGGCAGGATAGGATGGGTGATATGATGGATGATGGATGAGTAATGGATATGCAATAAGAGTGTTCTATACATGAAGAACCAATGTCTTTATTACATAAGAACTAACTGCAAAACTCTCTTTCTTTTCTTTTCTCTCTTTTCGATTTTTCTTTTCTTTTTCTCTATATATTTTTTTATTTTTATGTTTGCTATTTTTCTGTTTTTCTTTTTTTTTTCTTTCACTTTTCAAACCAACACTAAAGACATTTAACCTTTGGAATCAACACTCTTTTATTTGAAATGATGGAAGATATATGAAATGAGTGGGGAATGATGGTGAGGGGAATATATGGGAAAATGGAAGAACATGGAAATGTAATGGGTGAGTGAATGGAAATGTGATATGGAAAATTGGTAAGTGTATGGATGAAAATCTAGTATTCAGGACAAATTTCAAGGCACGCGTTTCTTACAACTCGAAAAAAATGTCATTCTCAGTGATCAAGCCAAATTTTAATGAAGGATAATGAGATCATACAACAATTTAAAGTGCGAACCCAAAAGAAGTTGAATCAACTTGTGACTCGGAGATTGCGTAAAACACTCTGAAAGGGTGAAAGGCACGAATCTCACGGGCCAAAGTCTCCACTAGTGATCCTTGAGGTTCTCTTTAGAATTGTAGTACTCCTCAACTCTAAACCGTATTGAAGTGATAAGTGCTTAAATTTTATTGAGTCTAGAAATTCATGGTACAACATGCCTTGCTACGTATTACATAAGCTATTTAGAAAAAATATTCTCTAGCTTGATTCCTAGAATTTGAAATATGAATGAATGAAAATTCACATCAATGATCGAGACAAAAGAAACTGCACGAAAATTTTCAAAATCAGGTTTAAAGACTAAAAAAAATTCAAAAGAGGAACGATTTTGATAAAATTCCCCACCCCCAAACAAAAAGGAACATCGTCCTCGATGTTAAGTAAAATGATTTTTAAAATTGAGAGCATAAGTTAGGAAAGAGATTACTAGAATCAAACTCCAATGAAGTGGAAAGATGTAACCAAGAACAAACCTGAATAAATGATAAGAAAAAAAATGTGTACAAGTCTACAAAGAATGATATAGCACAGGGTGAGGTGAAACACCACCCCCAAACAGGATGAGACTCATACAAGAAACGCGGGCTGCCTCCCGGTAGTGATAAGTTTAATGTCTTCACCCAGATTGAAACATTCTCACCCTAAAGATAAGATCTATGAAAACGCGGGGCGACAGAAAAATTGGGGTGATGAGAATCACCCCCAAACAAGACTGAAGCGTTAGTCTTGATGGAAATAGGCTAAAGTGGTCAATGCACCTATATGGAAAAGTGCATCACATGATGCAAAGCATCGGTGGACCATGGGCGGGTGGGTATTAGGGTAAAAGTGAGGGTGAATAAGCACCGGTCACGGGCCTTGTTGAGCTTAAAGGTGAGGGCAACGAGTGCCCTATAAGCATGGTGCTCAAGTTGGTGAGGTAGGAAAAATGGTTTGGTAAGTGGAATGGGTTGGGGCTCATAGAAATTACACGACCATTCTATGAATGGGTGATGATAATGGTCGTGCCGTGACACACTAGAGAGCTGTCGAGAAGAAAAATCAACACCACAGGAGAGTGGCGGGCATAGAATAACAAGCTCGGTGTCACGGTGGAGAGTAGCACCACATATACTCTCATGGGTGGTGGATGGTTTCAGGTTAAAATCTAAATATATGGTTGAAAACTTGAAACATGCAAGATCAAGATCCAAACCAGGTGGTGGGGTAGAAGCGATAATGGGTGGGTCGGGTGGGATAATCGGTGAAGGAAGATGATCCAACTCAAGCATGGGAGACACACACTCCTTGGGAGGAGTAAATGAATACTCACAAGGGAGTGTGGTTTCTAAAGATGGAGTGGTCAACTTCTCCATAAGACTGGCATCGGTGAATGTGGTGGATGGGTAAGACGAAGAACCAATATCTAAGATAGATGAATCACTAGAAATATCAGGCTCAAAGGGAGCAATGCATGGTGGGATATCATCCATATCCGGATAGGTAGGAACTATCACGGATTATATCTCGAAAAAATGGTGAAAACTCGTAGCCAGAGCTAACCTAAAAGATATGGGCATGTCAGAGAGATATGCAATTGAGGCATAAGGTAAAATCTTGAGCATATTTTTGGATATCTCGGGAGTGGGAACCTCAAGTGTGGGTTCCTTTGGATATGGTGGAATTGGATCAGTCTCACTAATGAAAGGTAAGTCAACCCAATTGTCGACTTGGGGCTCGGACCATGGGAGAGTCCCAACTTCAAGATTCTCGGGGTGGTAGGGTTGGTCACACTCAAAATTCGTATCACAAGAGGACACATCATCATCACACTAGGTTGCAAGGATGGGTGGAGCCATTGGAATGTCCGACTCTCTAGCACACTCCAATTCATTAAAGCGTTGTTCAAGCTATTGGAGGGATTCATTTTCAAATTGAGTGGCTTGCTCTTGCTCGAGTATGAACTTTTGCAAGATGTTATCGAGAGCGGAGGTGGATGGTGGCGGTGGTGGAGTGATGGGTGGTGGTGGTGGTCGAGGTGGACACAACTCACTACGGATAGGACTATACAAAGAATACTCGTATGAAGTGTGTGGAGTGGGGCCAAGTTCATCATATACGAAAGGATCGCTTTTGTGACGAACAAATGGTTGATACTCATTGGGTGAATAGTGAGGGTATTGATCGTGAATGGGTGCACAAGGTTGCCATGCCGACTGTTGGAACGTGTGAGGATCCACAATATCGGGTTGGGATTCATATTGCGTGGAAGGTTGATCAGGCCTCCACGAATAGCTCGGGTACTCACACAACTCTGGATTAGGTATATTGGGATAATAGGCTGAGGTGGGTTCCGAAACAGTGTCATATGGATACAAATGTTCCACGGTGGGTTCGTAGGGATATG
The DNA here is from genome assembly GCA_949130495.1 of Sambucus nigra. Taxonomy (NCBI): domain Eukaryota; kingdom Viridiplantae; phylum Streptophyta; class Magnoliopsida; order Dipsacales; family Adoxaceae; genus Sambucus; species Sambucus nigra. The sequence goes on along the minus strand of OX422208.1, from coordinate 351,561,939 downwards.
ACAAGTAAGGACACTTATGGGACATGTGATCGGCATAATAACAGTGGGTGCACAACAAAGGATGAGACACGTCGACACTTGACACCGAGGGTGATGGAATATGAGGTGCATGCATGGATGGGTAAAGAGTATCAATGGCACTCATGAGAGAGGTGAAACCACTAAAAATATCATAAAGACACGGCTCGGGATCACTCTCACACGTGTCACATGTTAATGGAAAATGACCAAAGTAGTCACGTAGACGTTCTTCGGCCATGTGGAGAGAAATATTTTTTTGGAGTTTTTAAATTTTTCAAAGGGAAAGAAAATGTTTTTGGATTTTTTTTTTATAAAGAAAGAAAATATTTTTGGATTTTTCTAAAATGAAAGAAAGCAAATATTTTTGGATTTTTTGGAAGAAAAGGTGAGGAAAAATATGGACTCAGAAATTTGGGATGAACTAACTAAAATTGACTACCGAAAAATGAATTCGGCACACGCAAGTCAAGGAGAATTCCTAACTAGCACATAGATAATTTTTATCTTTGAATTTAGTGAAAGGGTAGTCAAATTTTAATTAAGTCCGCGGGCGATAAAAAAATCACCGAATAATCTGAGCAATCGCCTTTGCAAAATTTTCTCCTATTGGGCTACCTAGTTAATGAATTTTAAATTTAGTGATGGCTAGGGTAGAACACAATGGTAAGCGAGTGAGTCGGGTGATGAAATCCCTTCTCGTGAGTGACCGAGTGTAGGTCTTAGTAATTTAATTCATCACACAATTCAAAAAATAAATGCGAGAATAAAATCACATATGACAACACAAAGCACACAAAAGAATTAACTCGCTAAGAGGAGAGGCGCGAGGGTTGAGAAATGTACCTCCCACGATTTTTATGCTGTGGGGTGCCGAAAAATTTGATTCGACCGGGGGGAGATCACGCATATCTCAGTCGACCCCGGGTGTCCTATCGACCCAAGGTAGAGAGGCTTTGTTTCCTCGACTCTGGATGCCCTCTCTCTACCTTGTCCCGTTTCGCTATCATGTTTGTCTTCGATTTACAATTTTTTAAAAATGAAAAATAAAATAAAGGTGTCTCTATGCACCGCAATACAAGCCAAGGATAAAAATCATAATACAATCCTTCTAAAAATAAAGAAAATGGTACTAAAATGCAACAAAAGAGAGGAAATAAATGAACTACAAAATTGAATCCGCTCCGAGTACTTCACGCTCCCAAAAATGACAACGGCGCCATTTGATAGAAAAGACTTTTTCTTGTATCCTTTTCTTTTGTCGTTGCTCGAAAAGTCCTTTTAATCAAAAACATCGAATTACCTACAAAATATAATAGTCTAAAGTGTAGCTGTAAATAAGGGTATCAATCCACTTCGAAGGGGGTAAAGTGAAGGGAAAATAATTGTAATTCACTTTTTATTTTCTTTTTGTGCTTTTTCACTTTTCTAATTTTTTTTTAGCCTTTTCAAATATTAAAAAAAAATTGGGTGAGAAGAAATGAAATAACACTAAACTAAAATGGGAGTTGAAAACAACTAACTAGAAAGTGACTAAAAGTGAAAAATAAAGTCTAATACTACAATAAGAGATAAAGTGAGGTAAATAATTGTGAGAATAATCAAGGAATGGGATTACACCTCAAATTTTAGCTATTATAATTAATTAATAGAATTAATTGAATTCTCCCAAATTAATATCAAACTTATAAAACAAATCTCGTTGCAAATGTAATTTTAATAGCAATCTTTTAGAAAATTAGGTTTAACACCCCACAACTATAGAAAATAGATCTACACACCTTTTAATTAATCATCCTCTAGGATCAATCGATTAAAATTCATGTAAATCTTAGAAAATAAATTTAGAGTTGAAATTCAAATAATAATACCCCACTTAAGAAACCCCTATCTCTAGTTCGAATCTAAAATGAGTATTATAACTAGAATTTCGATTTTCTCTCAAAAATCTTTTACCTTCTCTTGAGGCGTAAATTTAAGGGTGGGGGATCAAAATTAATATCCAAAGAGAATTTTCAAGTAATCAAACTAATTAAACTAAAATAACATCAAATAAGGGTTTCTCCCCACCCCTTGAAAGGGGATTTAGCCTAACGTGGTATAAGATTTGACAAATTAATAATCAAAGGCATAAAATAAATGAGAAGAGAAGAGAACAATCAAACCCAATCTCTTGAAGTGCAATTGAATTCTTATTTCCTTGAAATAAAGCATAATCCATCCAATATGAGCATCCAACAATAATCAACTCAATTTAATTTCTCACACATTTATCACTCACAAATATCTCTAAAAAGAAAAATAAAATCTATTTACAAAGATAATTTCCTAATTTATTTTCTAATCGAACCTATCTATCTCTAGAATTGTCTCTACTAAATTTATTTCTATTCTCAAGCTCCTTTAAATTGGGTCTTCATCTTCTTTTTATAATAGGCATGGAGCTAGGGGTAAAAATGGTAGGATAAAGGTGCAAGAGGTAGTATTAGGTGTGAGTGAGGGTTAATTTAGGAAAATGCACAAATGTGCATGGGTTGTGTGAGTTCATGTGGGAAGTGAGGTGAGGGAATAAAATTTGATTTGGTATAAGGGTTATTTGGGAAGTTGGGTTAAAATGGTAGTTGGGGGGCATTTGGGTAAAATGGTTTTAAGGGAATAAGTTGGGTTTATTAGGCACATGTGGGATTTGTTGGTTTCATGGCTTTGATTATCTTATGTAGGAGATACAATCGTGGGTATTGGGTTGTCAGAATCCGGGTTAGAAGGTCTAGAGGTTTGCTGGCTTAGGAGAGGAAGAACGGGGCTTCGCAGGTTAGTAGCTGGGAAGATGAGTCGCGGGTTCGGATGTGGGTTTTGCAGGTCTAGACGGAATAGGGGTCTCGCAGGCCTGGGTTAGTGGGATGCCGTCGGGGTTTTCGGGTTTTGGGTCGGGGACGCACCGGAGATGTAGAATGTCGGGCTACGATTTTTGTGGATCGCGGGTGAGCAGCGGGTCAGGGGAGGTCCGGTGGTGAGATGGTGGCTGGACATGGGCTGCATGGATAGGTAGGCAAGTTTACAGGTGGTGGAACACTGGAGGGAGTGGGAGTCCCGAGATAGGAATAGGGTGGAGGCACGATGGGGTAGAGAGAGGAGAGAGAGCGCTCTGGCAAGTGGGGATCCGACGGGGTAGTCGTCGGGTTTTGGCGCCGGGATTGATTGACAAGGGGGCTGGTGGTTATGGATGGTTTGTGTATGGAAGAGAGTGGAACGGGAGGTGTTGGTTATGGAGGTTGGTAGGGGTGAGATGGGTTTGTAGAGAGATAAAGAGATGGGAGGTAGAAGATGGAGTAGGGGGCATGTGGTGTGGTAGGGTGTAGGGGAAGAATGGTGTGGATAGTTGTAATACCCCGTATTTTTATGATATTTATTTATGGGATTAATTGAATTAAATGTGTATTAATTGGTACGGAGTCGCATTCGGGTAGCTCAGGATCGACAGAAGAGCTATGCTGATGCGAAGAGGTTCTTTAGGGAGTTCCAAGTGGGGGACCAGGTTTTACTCAGAGTATCTCCTATGAAGGGGATTATACGATTTGGGAAGAAGGGGAAGTTGGCACCGAGATACGTGGGGCCATTCTCTATCATCGAGTGGATTGGGTATGTTGCATATAGACTTGGGTTACCGGAGCATTTGCATCGGATTCATGATGTGTTTCATATTTCCTCGCTAAGGAAATATCTTAGAGACGACTTGGCTCATTCTCACATTGCTTTGGAGGACATCGATCTCCAGCCTGATAGCTCCTATGAGGAGGGGCCGATTGCTATTTTGGACCGAAGTGAGCGGAAACTGCGGTCAAAGATAGTTCCGTTAGTGCGTGTTCAGTGGCGACATCATAATGTCGAGGAGTCCACATGGGAGCGTGAGGATGAGATGCGCGAAAGTTATCCAGAGTTGTTCTTACCAGGTACTTTCTAGTTTCGAATTTCGGGACGAAATTCTGTTATTAAGGGGGAAGTATGTAATACCCTGTATTTTTATGATATTTATTTATGGGATTAATTGAATTAAATGTGTATTAATTGGAAATTAATCCGGATAAAAATACTAGCGAGATGCGAGTTGGTATTTGATTTTAATGAATATATATGGCTATATATGAATATTGAATTATGAAATTTGTCGTGAGATCTAAATACGGCAATTTAGAAATTTTGTTGAGACGCGTGTGACAGTCGCGTCAGGAATATAATTATTTTAATTAAAAAGTGAATTTTATTTCTATTAACCATATGGTCGTTTTGAGTGCGCCAATGCGTCCGGAAGGGTCGAAATAGTCAGAAAACACTAACCGGGGGTTTAGTTTGGGTCCCGGGGAATTTTTAGGCCATACCGGCAACGTAAAAGGGTAGTTTGGTAATTTTGGAATTTTGGGAATTAAAACCCACGAAAATTAGAAATTAATATCTGATTTAACCTTTACCCACTAAACCCACTAACTACACTTAATGACTTAATGGGCTACGGGGGTTATTGGAATTAGTTTCAAGAGCTTCCTAGGGCAACCTTAACCACCATTGTCACCTTGGAGAAAAAAGGACTTGTAGAGAGAGAGAGAGAGAGGAGAATTCTGCAGAGAGAGAGAACAATTCATCAGATTCGACATCAAAATCAGAGAAAGACATAAGGCAAGTGGTTTAATTATGTTATTTGCAAAGAATGTTTCTTCCATGCGTAGAAAATTTATACAATTGTTTTGTTCTTGGAGAATGATAAAAACCCATTGAATTGGAACTAGAAAATTACATTTTTATGAGGAGATTGCATGTAGAATTGTGTTAGGGTGATTATTCTGATAGAAATACATCTTTTATATTATCAAAAACGGATTTAATTATAACTATGGAAGACTTTAAATTTCTAGGGTTCATGTTCTTGAAAATTGTGGAATCTTGGAGAGATTTGACGATTTGATGTGGTTTGGGATGATTAGACCCCATATAAAGGTTGTAATACGAATTTAATATGTTTAGGGATGATTAGAAACCTTGAAACCATGAAACCTTGTTGGAATGACATTTAGATGAGATTAGAGGTGAAGAAAAGTTGGAAAAACGTAATAGGAATTTTCTGGGCTCAAACTGTCACCTCGTTAGAAGGCCTGCCCAGGTCGTTCGAACGAGCTTCTAACGAGTTGACAGTTTGCCTTATAACGAGAGGGATGTTCATTCGATGCCTTACATTCGAACGAGATCTCGTTAGATGCCCAGTTCGTTCGAACGAACTCTCGTTCGAACAGTCTCGTTCGAACGAGACTTCTAACGAGCTGACAGTTTAGGCCTTTTGGCCTGTTTTGATTTCGCGTGTCCCGTAACCTTGTTTAATTGTAGAGATAACATTCCCTTGATGATAAATTGATATAGTTGGGATACTTGGGATATATTGAGGAGTAAAACATAGAAGTGGAATTTGAATTGAATGGAAATTGTGGAATAGGACGTGAGTGACTATTACGATGCGAGAATTATTGACGGCTTAAATAATTGAATTAACCGGGAACTTATGAATTGTGCAACATTATAAGTCGGTACGAGAATGAGAAATGTACCACAAATAAATTACGGTGATTACTAAGATGTGTGTATACTTAGTATATGTATATGATTTTATGTGTATGACATACCTACCATACTTGCTATCACGGGAGGTTTACGTTCGCTTAGGGCCATCTAATCCTTGTGTTGCCCGGATTTAGATTGGTACCTCGAGAACATAGGTCAGAGAAGGACTTATTGGGATGTTAATAAGTCTGCTGATCGTGGGAGCGTAGGTATGTGCGTGACCCATGTGATGTGACTATGTTCGCCTCCATTGTTTGTGATTTGCTATTATCTGAGAACGATTCCTGAGAGATTCGGAATGCGTGGTCCGTATGTACGTGATGTACCGGGATGGATAGCAGAGTATATGTGCACCGCAGCTTAGTCTCGGGTGCTTGTATTGTATATTTATGGCGTGACTAATATACACTTAAATTAATGAGAACTTTCATGTTGGTATTGTGAGTATAAATACAGAAACGCTTTGGGTAACTATAAAGGGATAACCTGTAATGAATTGTATTGCTAATAATTGAGAATCTGAGTTTAAGTAAAGCCCTCTACTTTATTGATGACGTTAGAATGTATAATGAGAACCGAGTAGAAAGGATAGAACTCATGTCAGTTTAGTTAGAGAAAAATATCACTTAGATGGGTGTTATTCGTTAGGAGTGCACAATTAGTTGAGAGGTGAGTATCGCATGCGAGTGCACGTCCTAACATGTATTTTGCATTCATTATTTTAATGTCATTAAAGCACTTGCTATTTTTAAAATACTCTCTACTTTCGGGCTCTGACCCGTTTGCCTTCAAATCTATTTTTGTAAAAACCATTTTAGGTGCCCAGCCACAAGGACACCATGCTTAGGATCCTCATTCAGGTGACGAGCTGTAGTTGTTTGTGGAAGTTACAGGACTTTGCTAGTAGACGCTTCATCTATCTTGACTCTATATTCAGCTTTCATCAGTTGTAGGGCATGTCGCCCATTTCTATTAGAAACATTTCCTATTTCAGATTTTCAGACTTTTGGCATGTAATTAATTCAGGTTACATTGTTTTACTTAGTTCAGTTGTGGGATTGTTGTGAGGAGTTTTCCTCCGGACTTATTATTTTGTTGGTTATTCTATTGCTTTGTTATGGTGAATGGTTGTTATTCTTTTATTATCCTCTTATTGCATGTTAATCAGAGTTAACTTAAAATTTGGTAACTCACTTTTTAAATACTAGGTGGTTAGTAATCATTAAAATATTTTTGACAGTGATGCTATTAACTGAACCAACTTGACATTTTGTATTAATTTAATAAAGGAGTAGCTACACGGTTTTTTAATTAGTCGGGGTGTCACAATAGGTGAATTGTTTGTGTGTAGTTTTTAGTGTATGATAGGTGTGGGTGTGAGTGAGTTTAGGATATGTGTGTGTGTGTGTGTGTGTGTGTGTGTTTAATTTGTGACCCTAAATAAGTAAAACTAAAAGCATAAAATTAATAAAACTGAAAAAAAAATCTAACTAAAAATAAGACAAACTAAACAAAATAAAAAATATTAAAAATTAAAAAATAAAATCCAAAGCTATATAAAAACTAAAATAAAACATAAGAAATTAAAACTTAAAATATAAATGAAGACTAAAGTCCTAAAAAAATATAAAATCTAATAAACTAAAAATAAACTCCTAAAAACTAATCATAATAAAACTAAAAACTAATAAAAATCAAAATAAAATAAAATATAAAAATAGAAATTAAACCTAAATAAATATAAAATAAAACCTAAAAATAAAACAACTCAACTAAAAATCTAAAAAAAAAATATAAAAAGACACAAACTGAACACACGGGCTTGGGGTGAGTTTAGGCTAGGTTTAGGGACTGGTTTAGGCTCGGGTTGGGGTAGGCTAGGGTTATGGGACAAGGTATTTAGCACCATTCAACGCGCATTTGCCTCGATATATAGCTTTTGACACCGCAAATGGACGTTTGACCTACAAGATAAACATTTAAGCACATAAGACCCATATTGTCGAGAATTAGGAACTAAAGTACGTTTATTCGGGGTATAAAATGTACAGTTTTGGGAGCTTATCATTGAACTCATTCATTCCATTTCAACTTTCAGAGGGCACGTCAAGAAGAACAAGTTAACACTGTTGGGGGAGTTAATGAGCAAGGCTAGCTGATACCTCAGGTACTCCCGGAGAGAGTATCAATTACCAAAATAGTAGGTATTATGGCTCAGGAAGTTACCACTGCAGTCTTACAGTACCAAGATCGTAATATGCAGCTTATATAGGCAAAAGAACAAGCGAAGATAGTCAATCTGACATGACTAGAGTTAAGAATTATGGGAAGACACCAATACCACAAGTTCCTCAGGGTCGTAAAGACCACGAAGGTAATAGAATTTTCATAAAGAGCCAAAACCGTCAAGGACAGCATACCTAGGGATAGAATTATGTCATAAAAAGGTGTTTCAAATGTGGAAGAGACAACCATAAACATCAAAATTATCTGGATCAGGTTGGAGATAAACTCTGACCTGACCAACAAGGGCATCAAGGCCAAAGAATGCAAAGACTTTTAGGACTCGCTATAAGTGTGTACAATAGGGTCACAAGTGGAGGGACTATCCTTAACTTGATATTGTTTTTCATCAAGATGCTCAGTAGGGCCAATAGGGCTAAGGAAGAGGTGGAATTGAGCAATAGGGCCGAAATCGACAAAATCGTAATGTGACACAGTTTTCTTGTAGGTGCTTCAATTGTGGCAGGATGGGTCATAAGAGGCAGGATTGTCTAGATAAGGGCAAGATACCCAAACTGTAGGGGCAAATAATGTATGGGCATGTATACAACATCAAGCAGGAAGCAGTTCAACAGCCACCACCCACCATTGAGGGTATGTTCTCTATTTCTGGGGTTATGGGACATATTTTGTTTGATACTGGGGCTTCACATTCTTTTATGGAAACTAGATTTTCACGGGCCATAGGATTGTTAGACATAGCTAGCAGTACCATCACTTATGTAGAATCGCCGATGGGTTATGGGTCTTTGATATTCTTTATATGTCGAGGAGTAGGCATAAAGATTGGTAGATTAATCTTACCGATAGATATGATTGCCTTAGAGATACATGAGTATCATGCTATTATCGGGATGGATTGGCTAGTTATGTATAGGGATATGATTGACTGACATAGCCGTAGTATTGTGTTTTCCATACTGGGTAGGGAGATGTTTTTGGTGGCGATGTCTCATCCTGAGGGAGGTTCATTGAACCATTTATATTATATAGATGAGGAGACCTCTAAGGGAGTGGTGATATCGCTTGATTCGATTCTGGTTGTTCATGAGTTCATTGATGTATTTTGGAACATATCGGGATAACCACCCAGCAGGGAGATAGAGTTTGTGACAGATTTGGCAACAGGCACTCGGTCAATAGCATGTTCACCTTATCGTATGGCTCCGGTGGAGATGAGGGAGATACGAGACATATCGAGTAGTTGTTGGGTCATGGTTTAATCCGTAGGAGTACCTCTCCTTGGGGCGCTCCCGTGTTGTTCATAAATAAGAGATATGGGTCGCTACGATTATGTGTTGACTACCGAGAGTTGAATAAGGTCGCTATACGAAATAAATATTCGTTTCCCTGAATGAATGACCTATTTGACCAGTTGAGGGGAGCTTCCTATTTTTTGAAGATAGACTTGAAGTCGGGGTACCATCAGTTATGTATTAGGGAGCTGGATATCCCTAAGATTGCTTTTCTGATGAGGTATGGAGCTTATGAGTTCAAGGTTATGCCATTTGAGCTAACCAACGCACCGACAGTCTTTATGGACTTTATGAATAAGGTGTTCAGATAATTCTTAGATCAGTTTGTCAATGTCTTCATTGACGACATTCTAATTTATTCTCGGACTGAGGAGGAGCATACCGAGCATCTGAGGATAGTTTTATAGACACTATGTGAGTACGAGTTATATGAAAAATATGAGAAGTGTGGGTTCCGGTCGAGAGAGGTTTAGTTCTCTAGGCACATCATTTCTGCGAAAGGATTATCGATAGATCTCGGGAAGGTGTCAACGGTGAGCGAGTGGGGATAGCCCACAACACTGATTGAGATACATAGTTTCTTGGGGCTGGAAGGATACTATAGGGAATTTTCGAGGATTATCGAAGATAGTGGGTCCGTTGACAAACTTGACTCGCAAGGGGGTGCCATTTATATGGGATGATGCCTGCCAGTTGGCTTTGCTGACTTCAGCACCAGTTCTAGCACTACCCAGTCCGGGGTGGAATACCTGGTTCACTGATGCGTCCTTACTAGGACTTGGGGGTGTGCTTCAGTAGGAGGATAAGTCAATTTCTTATGCTCCCCGTAAGCTTAAGCCTCACAAGAGGAGTTACCCCACCCATGACTTGGAGTTCGTGGAAATTGTGTCTGCATTGCGAATATGGAGACATTATCTCTTGGGGGAGAGATTTTACATATTCACAGATCACAAGTCACTGTAGTATCTATTCATGCATCGGGAGTTGAATATGCATCAGTGGAGGTGGCTTGAATTTGTAAAGGATTATCAATTCTACATCCATTACCACCCAGGGAAGGCTAACGTGGTAGCAGACGCATTGAGCCATAGGCCAGCAGGTGAGGTGACCAAGGTGTGGAAGGTGAAATGGAAAAAACTCAGACATCAGGATGCAGTTGCCTACTCATTCATATCAGTGATAACGGTTAAACTCGAGATAGTTACCAGGGTGATACATGCTCAGAATGTGGATTCCTTCTACAAGGATCGGATTATCCAGCTTATAGCCGAGAGAGCAGTGTCCTTCTCTGTGAGCTCATATGGATATTTATGCTTTAATGGCAGACTAGTGTTTCCTATGGGGAGGAGTTAAGACATGCAGTGATGGCAGAGTCGCACGGTTAATGGTTTGTGATACATCCTAGAGGGGATAAGATGTACCAGGATATGAGGCGACAGTATTAGTGGAGTGGAATGAAGAAGGACATCGTCGAGTTTGTTTTGAAGTGTGCCACTTGTCAGCGGGTAAAGACAGACCATCAGAGACCGGGAGGATTACTACAACCATTAGATATCCCTATGTGGAAATAGGAGAGCATTTCCATGGATTTCATCTCAGGACTGGATACATCACAGAGGGGTCACAATTCCATATGGGTGATTGTGGATCAGTTGACCAAGGTATCACATTTTTTGTTAGTTCGAACCAACTATACTACGGGGCAGTATGCTCAGATCTTCATTATCGAGATCGTGAGACTCCATGGGGTGCCCCTTGATATTGTATCCGACCGAGATAAGATTTTTGTGTCCATATTTTGGGAGAGTTTCCAACAGGCCATGGGTACGGAGTTATGATTGAGTTCGGCCTCTCTCCCACAGATGGACAGACAGATAGAGCAGACGAATGAGATGTTGGGGGATATGTTGCGGATGTGTATCCTTGATTTTTTTTTGGGGGGGGGGGGGGGATAGGAGCAGTACCTTCCACTGGTGGAGTTTGCTTATAATAACTCCTACGAGTTTACTATTAGCATGTCTCCATTTGAGGCGTTATATAGTAGATCTTATTATTACCCAACATGTTGTCTTGAGGTGGGGTACAACAATTTAGTGGGGTCGGAGGTGATTCAGGAAACCTCGGATAAGATTGAGTCGATAGGGAGTTACATTCAGGTTTCACAAGATAGGCAGAAAAGTTACGCCGATGCTAAGAGGTTCTTCAGGGAGTTCAGTGTGGGGGATCAAGTGTTGTTGCGAGTATCTCCTATGAAGGGGATAATGAAGTTTGGGAAGAAAGGAAAGTTGGTGCGGAGATATGTTGGGCCATTTCATGTTATTTAGAGGATTGGTCCAGTAGCTTACAGACTTGGGTTACCGGAACACCTGCATAAGATTCATGATGCGTTCCATATCTCTTCACTAAGGAGATATCTTCGGGATGACTTGGCCCATAACCAAATTTTTTTAGACGAGATTAATTTACATCCCTATAATTCCTACGAGGAGGGGTCAGTTACTATCTTAGACCGTAATGAGAGGAAATTGAGGTCAAAGATAGTGCCGTTATTACAAGTGCAGTGGCAGTATCATAATGTAGAGGAGTCTACCTGGGAGCGTGAGGATGACATGCGGGACAAAGATCTAGAGTTATTCTTATTAGGTATACCTTTATTCTATTCTTTTCTGAATTTCGGGATGAAATTTCATTATTAGAGGAAAAGTATGTAATACCCCGTATTTTTTAAGAATTTTATTTTAATTATCAAATTAGGATTAATTAATTTACATGGAGAAACTTTATTTATAATTAATCTGGATTTCAATGTAACAATTACTAGCATGATGAGAGTTGTTATGTATTGTTTATATTATGTTGAATATTACTTGGCGAGTAAAGTAATATATGATTATGAAAATATTATTATGGTCGGGAGTGAAAAATACGGTAGTTGTAATACATTTTGTTGGGACGCACGTATGAGTCGTGTTGGTATTACTTTATTGGGTTAAAAATATAATTTATTTTTAATTAACTCAAATGATCATTTTGAGTTCACCGATGAGTCCGAAAGGGTCGAGATAGTCAGAAAACTCTAGCCGAGTGTTTTATTTGGATTTTGGGGAAATTTAGGCCAAACCGACACCCTTGATGGGTATTTTGGTTTTTTGAGATTTTGGGGAATTAAAATGGACGAAAATAGGTAATTAAAAGGGAAGTGTACATGGGTAATAGGTTATCTGTCAGTTTCCAAACCTAAGTGAGAGAGAGAGAGAACCAAATAGGGAAAAGAATAACTCCATAAGTGCACTAGGATAAAGACTCAAGCTTTCACACCAAAAATCACAACAACGCGTAGATCGTGAAGAGAGGATCACCCCTATACCACTTTCATTCAGCGAATTAGAAGTTCACAAAAAGGCAAGTGTTTATCTTTCTGGATTTTAGGTCATATATGATTCATGTTAATTTAGTTTATGGTTAAATCATAATATCATGTAATTGGGACTGAAATTGTGAATTCATTCATGAATGTGGTATAGGAATTGCATGTTGTAGAATAACTATGTGTTGGGGATTAGAAACTTTAATTTTATTTGTTGAAACCACGAAATCATACCTGAGTTTAGTGGGTCATTAATGGTGATTATATGAAATTAGGGCTTGTTGAAGAATTGAGAAATTGATCGAAATCCATGTCAAAATTTTAGGGATTTGATGTTAAAAACGGATGGGAAAGTGTTCGAATACTAAGTGATATATTTTAGAGTTGTAGGATTTGAATTAGGATGAGTTTTTAAGTGATTTTGTTGCTGAAATAATTAGGAAAAACAAAATTTTTGGAAGTCGATACGAACTTGGAATTTTCGTTCGAAGACCTGCCCAGGTCGTTCGAACGATTTTACTAACGAGAATTTTCTTATAGTTCGTTCGAAGTGAGATCAACCTTTATTAGAATGACCTCGTTCGAACGAGAAGTCCCAACTTCTAATGAGATGTCAGAAACTCTAATTGTTTCCCTGACGAGTTAAAACCTTCTAAGTAGATTTAAGTGAGAGAAGTGACCTACGTTAACATTGACTTAAATTCTTAGTTTAGTGGTGAGATGAGTGTGTGACTACTCAGGGAATATGTTGGAATAAGAGAGACCTAAGGAATATTTAAACGATAGAGAGATAAATTATACGGTTAGTGTATCGTGAGTAATGGGGATGATACTACTACTTATAAACCCGGGGATTTGGGTTGCGTGAATTCCAAATGAATATAATAAGCTGTGTGTATACCTATTGATTGAGATATTAAATGTATAACATACCTACGCTGCTTGTCATCGCGTGGAGGTTACGCGTTATGGATGATCATGGCTTGAGGAGAATAGAACCTAGGTACAGTCTATTTGAAAGGATGATAGTGATGACAGTCGTATGGGAGCGTAGGTATGAGAATAGAACCTAGGTACGGCTTGGAACTATGTTTGCCTCCAATATTTGTGTTTGTTTTGATGGTTCACAAGAGATTGAACATACAGTCCTTTATGCAATGAAAGATGCACCGGGACATGATAGCAGAGTATACATGCACTGCAGCTATGGCTCAGAGTGCAGTGTTGTATATATATATAATAGAGTGTACGTATATCTATACTTGTGATACTATTTACTGTGTGAATTAATTAGACCTGATTGATAATGAAATATGAAATGAATTGAAGTTGATGAACACATTATTATATTAAATTGAAAGTCATTATCCATGTTAAAGAGAAATTGGACATAAATATGTATTACGTATATTGCGAGAGAAACATATGGGAACAATATTGAACTATGATTAGATGTTAGAATGGAAAGAACTAGCTAACATGTCAATAGAAACTGGTAGGATTTGAAGGTACGTTAGGCTTGCACATTAGATGAGAGGTGAGCATCTCTAGTGAGTATGATAATCTAACATGAATAATATATGTGCTATTAACTTATTTTAAGCAATTGCTGATTTTTAAATTGTTTTTAACTCGATCTCTGACCCATTTTTTGCAAATATCTTTTCTTGTCAAATTATTTTAGGTTCCCAGTCGTAGGGACACCAAGTATAGGAGTTACATTCACTCGACGAGTTGTAGCTGCCATGGAGATTACTGGAACTTGGTAGTAGACGCCTCTATGTCCATCATTTCTTCCCTTTGAGCTATTTTATCAGTTAGGACATGTTCCCCATTTCTATTCAGATATTCAGTGATTTCGGATTTAGTTGTTTACTTTTTTCAGTTGTTGGTTTATTTATGTTGGATTATTCTATTTGGTACTTCGACTAGAAGTGTTTACTCCAGTTACATTTATTATTGCAGTTATTTCCTATCATATGAGGTTGGTGTGAATGGTGAATGTTTAATTATTCATCAACCTAGTTTTATATTAATTGAAAGATAAAATTTTGACATCACCCTTTTTAAATATTAGGTGTTTAGTATTTAATAATAAAGTTTTCGACAGTGATGCATAATTTGAACCAACTGGATATTCTGATTTAATTTAATAAAGAACTGATCACTCGGTATTTAATTAGGTGTGGTGTCATAGGTGGTATAAGATCATCAGTCTGTATGGCTTAATATACAACATGTTCTTGAGGAAGTTCATGAAGTCGATGGAAACTTCTTGCCTATCCCATAATATGATTTTTTTTGTTAATGACTAATTATCTCATGACTTGAATCAATACAATTTTAAAACAAGTGATTCATTTGGTTCTCTCTCTTATACATGTTAATATGTCTAACATCACATGATAAGTGTAATTTTATATGAATTAAGATAATTGTCATATGTGCTAGTATCAATTCTACTTGTGTAACCAACATGATGATTCATAATGCTTGATGAAGTTGAAATTTGTTATTTTGTTTTTAGTGAGAACAAATCTTGTGTTTGTGTAAATATACCTATATGTTTTTAACTTTACCTATTATTATATATCTTCAATCATGCCTAGTATTTTTTTCATTTTTGATTAGATCATTGATTTCATTTCACTGTTTTATTTTTATTTCATCTTTTGTATCATGCATTAGAAGGTTTTGGCTATTTTGGGTCTAAAGTTTCTTTTGAGAGTTTGAGAGTGCTTTCCCATATTTATTCATGTTTTTTTTATAGTTTTGTTGAGGTTTGATTGTGTAAGAATGAGTATTTGATGAGATGATATTAAGGGGGGAGAATTTTTTCTCAAAGGAGTGATAAGATTGAATTTCTTTTATTGAAGATGTTTTTTAAGATTGTTTTTTCCATATATCATGGTTTTGTTTTCTCCCCATTCACATGGTGGCCTTATGTTTTGATGTGGGTTGTTTCTTCCTCAAACAGTTCACATGATTTTATTTTGTGCCCATTCTCACCAACTCATATGCATTTGTATCATATTTCACGCGTACGCATGTTTATTAGTAGTTTACTCCTCATACCATTTTTATGTATGTTTTCACCTCATTGTTGTACATGTTTCCTTATAGGATGTATATCTTCATGACTGGCATACATATAGAGATTATATATCATTCTTCATTTATGCTCTAGTGACTTTATGGTTTTTCTAGTTTAGGTATACGTTTTCTTGCTTTGTGGTTATATCCTATTACTGGCTTAGTTTTGGTGTGGTTGCCTCCCGTGGTACACACGTGTGGACTTTATTTCATAATGCACGGTCCCTATAACTGTGTGTTCTTAGGGAAATATGGTCTGAATAAACATAAGTCCAATTTTTTTTTTATAGTTTTCAAATTTTAAAGATTGAAACTTTAAACTAAATTAATGAAATTAAACTTAGAACTGATTTTAAAAACTTTCTTGTGGGAAACTTATTTACCAAATTTTATATTTTTACCCTAAAGCATGCATCTAAGGTGATTGTATATAAATTAAATAAATCAACCACAAGAGGTTGATGCACTGGGAAATCCACAAAAGGAAAAATCTCAGACGGCCCAACCAAATAGTTCACTATGATGCGAAATTATAAAAGATGACAGTAGATTTACATAATGACTCTATCCCTCACAAGACTTGATGCTCTTTAATATTTGACTCCTCTTCCATAGTGCAAGACATGAGTCCACACCCACGCTAGCTTCCACAACGCACGATTCCACACACGGATTCCACTGCACGAAATAAGTTCTCTCCAGATGAAAGAAAAAAACTTTGGTGCCTAATTCAAGGATCTGAAAGCATATAAATTATGGAACTTGGATCTTCAAATATATTGGGCGAAACTTAGGGTTTAAAACTTTGGAAAATAGGTTAGAAATAGTTTTTTGCAAAAAGTTCTTTAAAATTATGATTCCAACACGCCTTAAATACTAATTGCGTGAAATTTTAGGCAACGGCTCATTCAAAAAAAAAACATAAGTCATTCAAACAAGAATTGCACTCTTGTTTGAATGACATCTCAATTCGTTCAAATGAATCTGCAATCTCATTCAAATGAGCTTCGAATGAGCAACTATCGAGGTGTGACATCCTTGGCCGAGAAACCTCATTCGATGGTAATTAGATCATCATTATAAGGAGATATTAATATCGTTTTAATGAAAAATGAAGTCGTTTGAACGAAACTAGTAATTTCGTTGTAATGACCTTGATTCTCATTCAAAACGAGATTAAAACCAAAATTTAATTTTCTTTAAAAAATAATTAAAATTAGTTCCAAATGTTTTTAAATAAAAACAAAAAACCTTAAAAACAATTTCCAAGGTCTCATAATTAATACACATTCATACTTGTGAGATCCTCGATAAACATGAAGACAAACTTGACACTAAATACGACACGACATATAGGCTCTTGGGATCGAATATACAAAGTCTATCCTATGACTCAAACGTTTTGTCCAAAAAAATGCAAATTATATACAAATTGATTCGATTGGAAATTTGTGCTTACATTCTTATATATGAGTCTATATTTTTATCATCTACCATTTTCTGAGCTTTGTATGCCCTGGGTAGCTCGATTTCGAGATGATCCATTAATTGAATATCTATATCATCTCTTCGTGTACTTGGGTTGAGAGTTGTACATTTTGACGCTCTTTTAGGTCATAGTTGAATCTATATGTACTCTGATTAAATAAGTTAGTGTTATTTGCACTTATCGTCATTGTATATCACTAGTTCTACCTTCACATTTTAGATCCTTATAGCTTTTTATATCCCTTGTGAAACTTTTGTGTTTATTTTGGAAAGCTATCAGTAACTTATTGTGCTGACTATCTTTTGTGTGCTTATATGTTTTCAGATATGTGTTGTGATACCTTGTGTTATTTTTTTTGTAGAGGTGTTGATCTTGATGATGCATATACTTACCTATTCATCTTATACAATATTTCTTGGGTATTCAGTCACATTTGTGTTGGAATGTTTGATATTCATTCATTTCCCATGATTCTTGCATGCTACTTTTGGATATATGTAGTTTTTATCATAGATTTCCATGTATGTCCATATGTTCCATGACTATGCTTATATGTCTTTGATACCTTTTCATGATACTCCTATTCCCATCATGTTTCACACTCTCCACCTGCTTCATATATATTGCTTTGTCATTATTTTCATGATTCTTTCTTTGGATGCAACACTTTAAGGGGAGTAATTTGTTTCTTTTGGATGTGAGATATTTATTTTAGGGGGAGTATTTGTTTCTTTGTTTAATATGTGATTCATTTGTGTATTTTTTTTCTATGATACACTTTTTAGACTTCATAATACATATTATTTAATGTTAGCATGTGTTTCTTGTGTGGTTTATTTATCGACGTCATATGGGCATTCTTGCTTTCTCATTGACAATATATATTTACCATTAATATCTTGTGATTTGTTGTGTAATTGTCGTACATGCAATTTAGGGGATAAATATTTTATGTATATCATGCATAGGATTGATTATTATATTCACTACGCCAAAAATAACAATCTGGCACACTTACATAAGGAGAATCTCACACGGTTCCAAATCGTGCATAATCTGGCACTATTTATTCTGCATTTGGTACGCTTTAAAACTGTACCAAATTTAGGCACAATGTTAAACCATGACAAATCGTGGCACAGTTCAAGCCAACTCAAATTCCATACCCAATTAACACAACCCTAACAACCGTTTTCTCACCATTTGTAACCCACTACCCACCCCTTCCTCTCTTTCTCTCTCTCGGACCCCCCTCAAATACCCACACACCCCTATCTCTCTCAAAGCAGCCCGATGTCACAACTTTAGAGCCCACACAATCAAGATCCGAAATCTTTCATGGTATTTTATTTCAATTTCTAATTTACGTTCTTCTTTTTTATTGGCCAACATTTTAATTCCCGAGTTTAGAATATTGACATATTAGTTAAAGATTAATTTTTAGTTCAATTTCTTCTTTCAGTTTCTAATCATTTGAGTTTTTAGTTTAAGATATAATTTTTAGTTCAATATATATTTGATCGTCTCGTATTGATATCTGAGTTTAGGGTGTTGACATATTACTTAATCAAATAAATCCATTGTATTTTGGTTATAACTATAGCCCCTAGTTTTGCATGTCTTTATTTTTTTTTTAATGTTCCTCATTGCTCTTCTAAAACGTAGCAAACTGTCTCTTTACTCTACAGATTTTTGAAGAATAACAATATGTCAAGTCTTATTCCATCTAATAATGGACAATTCCAATGGTTGATGCAAATATAAACTCTTCTATCTCTGTAATATTATTGAGTTTTATTATTCATTTTAATGTCATTGATTAATACTTATTTATTTATTCATTTTAAGACCTTGGTGCTAATTTAAATCTTCAGGGATTTAAGCTCTAACAATGCACCTGGATGGATTCCAAATTTGATGTTCAATTTGAGTTACTCTTTTACTTGTAATGAAAATCTCCGACTACTTTTATATGAAAATTTCATGAAATTAAGGATTAATCAGATAATTTTATTCTATGAAATAATTTAGCCAAATTAATGTGTCCAGTAGATTGTACCTCCTTAGATATACTTATCATTGTATTAAAGCATGTCTTGGTTTCTCCATAATCATGTGCTTGGAAACAATAGGCTAATTGGTACCCTTCCTAAATAAAGAGTTTGTTCTTAAGAAATATGTGAGTAAATATTACTTCATTGTTACAGCTTATCAGAGAGTTTAGATGTGGCGTTTTCATAATTATCTTTATCATTTAATAAATTCACTCTAGATAATACTTCCGTGTGGTTATATATTTTCAAGGCATAATTTTTGGATAGTAATTTTGATGTAATGTATTTATTTATTTAGATTCATGTTCTAATAATGATCCCCTTTTCTAGGACATAATAATTTTTGTAAATTTTGTCCGTGTTCCGACTGCAGTGATTTTTCATACAATGATTTATTTCAGACATTTCCTTCTTGGATCAACCAACAAAACTTACAAGTGTATGCATAAGAACTTATAGTTTTTTCTCCTTGATAGTTTATTTGAATTTTCTAGTTTATAGTTCCCCCTTTCCATCCCAGATAGTTATGCCTATTTGTTGTTGAATAAAAATTCTCATTTATTTATATTTTTTTCTATGGTTGGGTTATTTGGGATATCGCGATCATTTCAAAAGGATCTTAATCAGATTGGCAAAACTGCATATACATTCATCTCACAGGTTTGAGTTATGTATTGAAGGGTAAACTTTCATATTTAGTGTTTCCAGTTTTTGAATTATAAAACTTCATTTTTTATTTTAGTTATTAACTTTTGGATATGAAATATGATATACACGTTAATAGAGGTTGTCATATGCCTTCAATGATATGATTTAAAGAGTATGTACTATATATATGTTGGAAGTATATATCTGGCATTAAATTTTGTAAGCATTCATTGTTGATTGTACATTAACACACACACACACACACACACACACACACACACACATATATATATATATATAGTGATAAGTTTAATTATTTTTCATATAATTCATAGTTAACACTAGCTTTGCTTCGATATCTTGATCATTGCATATCGGCTAAGTCATCGGTAAGTTTAAATCACAACTCCTTAAATATCTTGTTGTTGCATAACATTCCATAATTATACAACAAAAATTCAAGTCAGGTTTCGACCTATATGCTAGATATGTATAATGTGTTTTTTTCTAATAGATAAATATACATTGGTAAATATTATCTTTGAAATTTCCATAATACCATCATTATGATTCGAGTAACTTTTGATTAAATGGTAATAATATGGGATGGCACGTGTTGATTCATACACTATTAGAATGGTACCTTTAATAATTTTGATTGTACATGGTTGTCATGAAATTTTTTTGGAGAGAAACCAAGGATGCCATTCAAAGGGGATTACAGGACTTTCCTCTTACCTCTTAATGATATGTTGATATCTAGCATATTTGGATGTCACTTAAAAAGATGGGGGAACTTTATCAAAGAATGATCTTACCAGTTTTTGTATAATGCTCTTCAATGTGAATTGAAATGGTGAAACCTTTAGATCGGGATGGAGTTATTTTTTACAGTAAACACCTAAGGAATCATCCTAGTGAGGTTTTGAGTTAGTGAGGATATTAGAAATCTAGTAAGATTGTGGTCTTAACTGGTGGGATGGTCATCATAAGAATTCGTGTACTTGTGCATGGGTGAATATATTTCTTCATAACTTTTTGCCTAAATCCTAAGTTTCCTTACGTGTGTCCGGCTCACTAAGATTTATTTGATGGATTGGATGTTTATGTCTCGTATATGCATGTTTAAGGGCTGTTTTAATTTGATTTGTGGTTTGTGCAAATTTAGACACCCAATTAAATAAGTAATCCGATAAATTGGAAATTTGCGAACTTGGATAGATATTGCACATTCGCATGTTTTAATACAGCACGTATTCAACTCTAAACAAACCTAGATAGTTTTGATTACAAGTTATGCCAATTTTTTGCCGATTTCAAATTTGTTTTCAATTTTGAACGACACGCCACATTTTATAACTAGGTGATGTGATGAGTAGCATGGATTAACAAAACAATTATTCTATCTAGGAAAATTTACTAGAAGTAAAAACCTAGTGTCAAATTTGAATTACTTTAGATTTATGTGAGATCTATGTGTAGTGTTTGAGGAAATTATACGAATCGATGATCAACACATCCAAGAAATTTATAAGAGGAATTTATGAGGAAACCCCCCACCTAGGGCAAAAAATCTCGACGCACTCCAATTTATATTTCAACTTGAAAAAAACATTATACAAAGAAATTGAACAGGACTAATGTGGATTTGAACCAAAACACTCTCAATTCTCTCTCAAAGGCATAATTCAAGTATATATCTAAGTGTTTTCAACTTTGGAGGGAACAAGTGAAATTGGAATAGAGAGGCAATGTAAAAATATCTCAACCTCAAAAAACTCTCAAAAGTGTGTTTGAGTTATGAGGTTTTCACAAATTTTAAAATAGTAGGGAAATTGACCTATTTATAGGAGTTTTTTGAATATTTTCTCAGTCGTGCGCACGGTTGACTTTTGCCATGTGCATGATTTCATCTAGTGCTGAAATGTAGCACAACCGTGCGCATAGGTCAAAACTTGATCGTGCGAATGGTGTCATGCACACTAGTCCAAAATGGATCGTGCAAATAGTTTGACGCCAAAAAGAAAACAAGTCTAAAACTTAGGCAGATAAAAGTCCATATCATTTTCCGAATGGGTAACAAAACACATTTTTGAGATATTTTACATGTTAAATGTTTTAAAACACATTTAAGAAAATAAAAGATTCATGTGTGGGTAGCCAAATGTCCAATAAAAAAACTACCAAATGATATATATTCAAAGTATGTGGAAAATAAATTCTTGTGTTGTAGAGCGTGTTGCATGATCTTCAAAGACCAAAAGTCTACGTAGTCTAAGTAAACGTGCCTCGCTCTATTATTCAAGTTTATGTATCTTAAACATATTTTAAACATATTTTAAATGTGTTGTGTTATGCATTTGGGAAATGACTTGGAATTATGGGATTAAGTTTGAGGATTATTTTCTTTTTGTCCTTAAACCATTCACACGGTCCATTTTGAAACCATGCGTAAGGTAGCATTAGAACAATCAAGTTTGTACCCTTGTAGACAAATGCGTTGTATTTCAACACTAGTTGAAATCGTGTGCATGCTAAAAGTTAATTGTGTGCACTATGGAGCAGAGTTTTGAAAATTTTCTACAAATATGTCCATTTTCCTCCCATTTTAAAGTATCTAAAAACCTCATAACTCAAACACTCTTCTGAGAGTTTTTTCAAAGTTGAGAAATTTTTACACTGCTCTCTATTCTAATTTCACTTTCCCATTTAAATTTGATAAAAACTCAAATATATACTTGATATATGCTTTTGAGAAATAATTGAGAGTGTTTTGGTTTAGACCCATGATAGCCATTTACAATTTAAACTACTTCACCACTGGAATTAAAGATCTATTACTCCTAGATTTAAAAATTGGAGGTTGTTAGATTATTGGAGAAATTATATCATGGCGTGATTCTAAGAAGAATAATGGACATTCTCATTCATTTTTTGGGGCTTAAGGTGTATTTATACTTTCAATAGGGGAAGTCCAAAGTTCATAAGTAACTACTCGTGATGGAATGGGTGATAGGTACCTTCTTGATTTGTATAAAAGCTCTTTTTAATTAGAAATATAAATTTTATTGCATCTAGGTTTATACCCCTAGGTGGGGGGGGGGGGGGGGGGGAGGGTTAATCATTATTCAGTTTTATGAATTGCTTGGATGTGTTTATTGTTTATTAGCTTTATTTTATCACACACTACATATAGATCTCACCCAGATCTAAGATAATTAAACAAAATTAACTTTAGGTTTTAATTATAGTGATTTATCCTAGATTTTCCTAAATTGAATCTTGTTTCATTAATCCATGTTACTTATAACATCACCTAGTTATAACTTATTCTAGGTCATTCAAACTTGGAAGAAAAATTGAAATTGGAAAAAAATTATTCATAACTTGTAATCAAACCTATTCCCCCCATTCTAGGTTAGTTTAGAGTTAAAGACTTGTTGAATTGACCTAAATCCTCAATTGGCATCACAGCGTTTACTCTTGTTTTTACATTCACGTGCTAAGAGTTGATCTTATATCTATTCTGTGTTCTTTGTATTTATTGATCATAAACCTTGTTTGCTTGGGAATATTATTGGTTTATGATTAATGGATCAATATCGTGATAGTAGTTCCACGAATCGATCAACTTATTTTGATGGTTCTAATTATGGATATTGGAAATTTAAAATGCATACACAATTAAGATCAAAACATCAGATAGTGTGGATGAGCGTAAAAGAAGGTTGTATCTATCATTCAATCGAGGAGGATGGAATAATAATGAACAAATCGAGGGTTTTGTCGACCAATGAAAAATTCATATATTGTATCTACAATTCCATGGATTTGAGTGCTTTATTCTCATTCTAGGACTTGGTGATGGTTACCATGCTTAATTAATATTCTATGGTAAGTTAGATCCGGAATAAATCCCGATAGGTTTTAATTGAAATAAAAATTCAGTATTCATAAAAAACGACACAGGAGTGTGTTTTAAACCTTTAAAATTAAATGTTGATTTCATATTTTAAGATTTTATGTGAGTACTATTTGACGAGTTCTACTTTTATCAAACTAATTGATATCCCATTATTGAATAAGACATTTAAGACTTACAATTGAGACTTTTAAGCGAATGGGCATTTAAGCAGTCCAAAAAGAGACGTTAAAATTATTTTCATGAACGTTGAATGTTATATTTTTAGTAATGTATGTGGCGAGAGTCAGTGCATTTTGAGTTCTAAAATCGGGAACACGATATTAAATTAATTTATGATGTTAATTCAAAGTGATAAACAAATCCCACGTCCTAGTATCCTCCAATAATTGTTATATACTTCTTATTTACATTATTTATTAATGTTTGGTTAATTTACCTCTTCATCTTATCTCCATGCCCGGAATTGTCTGGTTGGAAAGCCGTTAATTTATAAAAATGATCAAACCTTTGTGGGTTCGGCCTATACTTGCATAAGCTATACCATACAAGCCAATGCACTTGCGATTTTTTTTTTAAAATTTGACAACACATGGGTTGAAGTTCAACCACGTGGGTCAATTGAGTTAGACTAGACTAGGAAAACTAGCTCCAAACTATAAGTTTTTTCCTCATGGGTGGGTTGTTTTCTTTACTCCTTAGACATGTTATTACAGTTGATTATTTTCCTAGTCTTTTTGAGAGTTTTATTCTAGTCTTGGATTGAGTTTTAATGCATGATTATTTATATCCTTGATAAAATGTGTATCATTGGGTTTTTTTATATGTTTTTGAAAAATGATCAAAAGCAAAAAAAGATTTTTGTTTTAAGTCTTTTGAGATTTTTTTAAATGAAAAATACAAATATATTTTGTTTTCTATTGATTCACTTAAGAAACAACAAAAGGATTTTTTTTTTAAAAACATTATAAAAACACAAAAACATAAAAACATAAAGTCTCTTATTTTCTTTGGAGTGATAGAGTTTAGATGTTTGGTAATTTGTTGAACACACCATGATATGTATTTCCCTATTCTTGTATCAGATTCCTAGGAAGGTTTTGTGAACTTATGCATGTTTTATTTAACCATTCATATAAAAGTCTCCTAGAATGAGTCGTGTTAATAATGCTATGGGCATTCCATATCGTACATATATACTAACAAGTTAACTAGGGTGTATGTTAGATTCCGATCCGAAAAATTTACTTGTAGTTGTTTTCACTTAACTAGGGTGTATGTTTTTACCAAATCAAAAAAATTAACCACTTGCATTAACAGTTCAATAATGCAAAAAAGTCACATATTAGACAAAAAGGTACAAACCCATTATTCCTAAAATTATAAATTCCTAAATCATGTGCTTCTAATATATTTCATTTCTATTCCTTAAGAATATGCATTTACATAGATAATTCACTATTCCTTTACTCCCATTAGTACATAAATATAAGTTTATTATTGGTGGTAGCTATCACCCTTTTTAGGTATCTTTTACAAATGCTTATCTTATGGCTATCATAATAAACTCGTAAAAAATGAATCGAGTAGATTGATGTATAGGTTTTTGATTTGGTATTTTTTTGGATCTCTTTCATTTGTTTAATAATATAAAAAAAAATATTTAAATTTATTTTACGGAACTTTACAAGGAATTATGGGTTTAGTCTCTCATTAGAATGAAATACCTCTCATACGAATGGACCTTTGTGTGAATGATTTTCTAACAACCAAATACCCTCATACAAAACATGCGTCATACACGATACTTTTGTATGAAGTGAGTTTATCACGAGGAACCTATCTAGTAAACAAAAGTACTTGTAAAATAGCATCATTGCATGAGTGATCTATTATGTAAAAGACTTCGTCCATACAAGGGCTCTCTAGTTTGAAAGAGAGGCAGTATTTTTTTAGAAACGTGTCTAACTTTTTATCTAATTGGTACACAGTATAAATAATATCATAGTATGAATCTTTGAAAGTACGTATCTCATTTGTTACAAAACCATACTAGGTTTTAAGAGAATTTTCTTGAAAGAGTGTGATCCTATCAATTTTATGCTTTTAAAGTAAACTTTAGATTTACAATCCCCTCCAGTCTTCTTCATCACTAGAATATTTTATCACGGTCAATCGTGTGGATAATTAGCATATACCATACATGTGGGAATATTATCATCAATCAAATAGATTGGTGGATACAAAGGTATAAGGATTGTGCAAGTTGAGGTCTAGCATGGAGCGACTATGGCTATTGTAGGAAGAGGCATCATAAATTAGAATGCAATAGAGTGACTTTGGGGTGGTTATTGTTATCATATATGTGAGACATGTATAACTTTAATTAAGTTTTGAAAAATTCATTATAATACTAGTGGATTTGTTGGATTGGGTTGATAATGACCACAAAGGTTTCCACTTTAAATAATGTTGTTGATTTGTGCGTGCTTTCTTTTTATTTACCATATTATTTTATTGCTATCACCACACACGAAAAACGAATCGAATTATTTATTTAGGTGTATTCTAAAATTGACCATAATTATATTAATTGGACTTTATTAATTGATAATTTTAATTTTGTTATTAAAATTGCACCCAAATAATTTTTTGAGTAAAATAAAATTTTGGGAACCCCTCGTGTTGTAACGAACTAATATTGAAATGGTTTTCGGTTATGGGCTTCTATAAGGACAAAATAAATATTTTTAAAATTAATTAATTGACAAGACATAGACTTCCTAGGACAAATCTTTTCCACTCTCTTTTCTCTGTCTCTAGGATCTTAGCCACTTTCGAGAGGCCGTATTAAAACTCCCATAATCAACATTGAGAGCCTCATAATATTTCTTTGTGACATTCGTACGTTCTAAAACTACGTTATTATTAATGGAACATTGCTTTAAATCAAACATCATCAACAAACTCCACAAAAAAACAACATGAAATATTGATAAGATGAGGCATACTTCAAGCATTAAGTGGTAAATTTGTTAAAACTTGAAGTTAGACCTTACAAGTGGTTGAAATGGGTTTGAAAAATAGCCCAAACAAGCATCTTTACGATCATATTTTTACGGGACCCACTTTCAAATTTGGTCAGGACCATGCACAAATACATTCTTCTTCGTGAGGAGTTAATATAGTATAATTGTTTGTCCAAAATCATTAAGTAATAAATGAAAATTTTGAACTCAAAGTGACCCATTTGAAATCTCCTTAGTGCATTGTAGTAAGGGTGGAACATTTGTCCCACATAGGAAGAACTGGAAATTTTGGTTGAGTTAAAAAAACCAAAAATGTGTATTAAGGATCGATTCCGTCTCGGTCCTAGTTTTGGGCTTATAAAAAAGTCTTTCCTTTTGGGCCAATTTAATTGAGTTTACGGGTTAGGTATTAACCCATCATTAAACATGATAGGCTTGTTGGTTGGAGCCAACATTTACAACCGTTTGTAATTGTTTTACGTGAACAGACACTTAGAAACCTATAAATTGTACACCTCTGTTCAATTTTAAGACATGAATTTTTTTCGCCTTCTGTACACTAGAAATATTTATGTATCTGCAGAATTTGTTGTGTCAATTCGAGTAATAGATAAGTTGAGTTCATCGGAGTAGAACATAACAGTGTTGTTTGTTCATATTCGTAAATCCGTTCTCACTATGGAGGGAAATAAATTATCTTAAGGACACTGTGGATACACAGGGCTTCGATTTGTTACTAATTCTTGTATCTTCTGATATTCTCTGCAAATTCAAGTAAGTTTATAAATATACCTATGCCGACAGCACAGAGAAAATATTTTAATGATTTACTATTCCTCTAATTTATTAGTTTTAATCGTTATATAGTAGTTAATAATTTTATACATGAAATGAATGTAAACACATTAATTCGAAATAGACATTTCTAAAGACGTATTTATGTTGGGATTTACTTACATGAACGCGTCATGTTCGTTTTAAAATTTTGAACTACTCTATAATGGTTCAAAGACATGTGAATAGTTCTTTTATCATTATACATTATTGAATCATTATTCCTTACCTGTTAACTAATGGTCGTGTTTTGCGAGGATGATTAATTAATCACAGTAGAAAAAAGTTAAAATTCGATAAACAAAAAAACCTATCTTACAATTAATCTTTTTACATGTTTACATTTTCTTGGTGAGTTCTTCTGTACATGAGTAATCTATACAAAGGATAATATTAGATTTATGTCTGAGTAAACATTGCGAATATTGTAGTTACTGTGACTTTACCAACTAACTCAAAATCATAATTATCACAAATGAAAAAAAGTTAAAAAAATATAATAACTCTTCATATACATAAGGTCACTAAGAAAGATACAACAAATTTCGTACATATTCTCATGTTGATGACAATATTATCGACTTTTCCCCAACTTACCGTGCATCACAATGATTCAAACATTTATAAATTAAAAGTCATTGTTGATAAACATGGCGTAACATAATAAAATATTAACTTTAATCTAAAATATAGCACATGTACTACTTTATAAAAAAAATAATTTATATACTACTACTTTATAGTTGATTACAACTACACCTCAATTTTAAAGGGAAATAAAGAATGTCTATTGTCAAAAAAAATCATGAAGTACAACTAAAGAATTTGCAAAAAGGTAATTAAAGGTTGAAATGTATCTAAAAATGCTATAACATAAGATTCCAAATAGTGTAAAAGAACAAAAAATTAGATTTTACTTCGTAATAAAATGTCAAATATTGTTAAAAAAGTCTTGTATGATGTGGTTTCTTTTCAAACCTAACCAAAAAATCATATATAAAAATTCATAGATAAATGAGGGGTTGAATAATATTTATTTGAAACTTTTTTAAGTTTAGTGTAATGCTAATGGGTGTAGGTGCTAATTGAGGGGTTGAGTGTGGGTAGAGTACACAGTCAGAAAAAAATAGGTAGTAACTTTAATGATTTGTCTACTAACTTCTTGTACTTTTTAATTGTACCTTATAGATCCATGCAGTATTATTCATTATAGATTGAGTATAACATATATCTCCGTGTGAGATATTGTTCCCTTTAGCAAAAGTTGAGTATGTAATACCCCGTATTTATGAGGATATAGAATTTAACTAAATTGGAGATATCGAATTTAATTAAATTGGGGAATTGGAAATTTATTTAATTGAGATAAATTATTTAATTCGGTGATTTAGATTTAAATTATTCAGTTTAATTTAATTTCACGTGTGCCGTATTTTGAGATAAAAATAAGATGATTATAGAAAGTGACTCGGATGGTGATTTAGAGGTCACGGTTAATACCAAAAGGGTCAAAATAGTCCAAATAGTATACCTGGGTATATAGTTTGGGTCCCATAGCGATTTTAGACCAATCCAGCACCATTTAAGGGTGTTTCGGTCATTCGGGAGTTTGTGGTTTGGAGAACTCTGAAAATTAAAAAAATTAATTCAGCCCCTTGGAGTTAGAGGCTAGGGTTAACTCAATTTAGAGAAGAAAAATTCCATTAGAGAGGAAGAAAGGATGATTCTTGAAGCTTTCAACACCAATTCTCACCACCAACGTGCCAAAATCATAATCGGGACAAGAAGTGATCAACTCTATCATCATATTAATGAAATTAGACCTGCGACTATAAGGCAAGTTTTTATCTTGAATTTTTTTGAAGAAGATACAATACACATATAGTCTAGGGTTTCCAATTTCATGATTTCAATTATGTTCTTGGGATTTAAATGAATAGAACTCATGATTCAGTGTAGGATTGCATGTAGAATGAATCCCTATGTGAAGAAAAAATGAAATTAGAATATATTTCATGATTAATATGTAATCTTGATGGGTTCTTATTTGAAGAACATGAATCTTGAACAACTTAGTGTTTAATTGATGAACACAAGATATCAATCTGCCAGAATTTTGACATAACATTAAACGTATTCCATTTTAATTATACTTAGAATTAGTGTGCAAGCCATATATTACTTCAAATGTATAAGTCTTAAATTTCTAATGAGTTTTGAATCAATTAAATCGGAGTTCTGTACAGGGACTAATCGACATTTTACTATAGAGTGTTTGATTTTCCACCATGGTAATCTGCTAGAATTTTTAATGTCGCTTTAAACGTGTGCCATTTTTATTGTAATTATAATTAGATTGCAAGCCATAGATTTTTAGGAAGGTATATGTCTTAGCTTTCCTGTGATCTTTTAAAGAGGTCAATTGGGGTCTTGTAGAGGGAGAAATCAAAATTTTACTCCAGGGTGTTTAATCTACCAGAAAATTTACGACTCGATTTGATTACCCATAATTGCCCAATTTTCCTTGTTTAAGGCATGAATATGTGTATAATTCTCGGGGGACTTTTGGAATACCTTTAAATTACAGTGAGGGATATAACGATCACCAGTAGTCCAATGGTAAGGTAAGGGCTTAGTCAGAAGGGAGAAGAATTAAGGCTAAGGATAATCGGGCATAATTTGTAATGTGAGTGAATTTGGGGCAATAAGAACGAATCATGGAGAGATGAGTGAACGTATGATTCTAACCAATAGCGTCGGAGTGTATTAGCTATTGATATTTAATGAAGGGGTAACTAGATCCCTTCGGGTAAAAATTAATTCTCGAGAAAATGCGATAAAGAGTCGTAATCATATATCGATAGTATTTCGAGTATTCGAGAGATGTATGTCACGTACGGAGTATATTTATAGGTTGAATATAAATCTATATGAGTTATAGATATGTGGTGAATGTATACCTATACGGATTATATATATAGATGGTGTCTATATCTATACGACCTATAGTTATTGGTTGAGTGTATATCTATAAGGGTTATATATATAGATGGTGTGTATATTTATGCGAGTTATAGTTATGGGTTGAGTTTATACCTATACGACTTGTATTCATATGTGGTGTGTAAACCTATACGAATCATATTTATAGGTTATGTGTATGCCTATATGCGACATATGGGTTAGGTTATGTGTATGCCTATTATATTCTTTCTTATGTGTAATCAAACATATGATGATGCCTACTATCAGAAGGCTTTCGCGCAAAGGGCGATCACACCTTGATGATTCTAGTGAGGTCTAGATTAGTGTCCCAGAACATAAAACTTATGGAGGCTCACTATGTATTGTGTATTAGTGGGACTGATAGGTCATTTGGGTAGATTAGGTATGTGAGTAGCCTAATGGATTAAAACTATGTTCGCCTCCATAATATGTGTTGATATATTTTGGGTTTGAGAAGACATGCCGAACCATTAGTCCTTGATTTTGTACAAGAGGTACATGGACTTGGTAGCAGAGTATGACGACATCTATGAGGACAATCCTGGGATTCCATGTTGGTATATATATATATAAAGAGAGAGAGAGAGAGAGAGAGAGTGTCTCATAAGCGGATTGGTGCGGATATTTAATTGTGTCAATACACAATGACGTTGCTACTTTCATTTAGGAAAGTCAAAAAGGACGGCCCAAACCTAAACCCCCATACCCTTTGTCTTCATCCCCTCACCTCTTGAGACAAAAGAGACACAAACTGAGACAAAGAGTTTGACTTCATCAGGTGCGATTGGGGCCGACATCTTCAAGAAGTCAGGTATTACACCCATCTACACTAATATATTACTTCTTTGTACTGATTTTTCGTGCCAACTTATTTATAATCGTTAAACCCCACAAATGATATTTTGTTGTGTTTTTATTATTGTCTACTGATTTATTAAATGTTTATATGAGACCCCACAATTGATTTAATAGCGTTTCTACTGATTGATAATGATTTAATGTTCTTATTGATTTTTAATTGTCAAATTATTTAATGTTTCTATGAGACCCCACAAATGATTTAATAATGTTTCTACTAATCGGTACTCATTTAGTGTTTCTACTGATATTTAGTGTTGCCATATTACTTAATGTTTCAACTGATTTTTCGTAATGTTTGTACTGATTTTTCTTTTTCTAGAAAATGGATACTTCAAGTATCAATAATTTAATGTTTCAACTAATTTTTAATTGCCAAATTTTATTTTATTTTATTTTTGTAATGTTTGTATTGATTTTTTTCTCCAGAAAATGGATACTTCAAGTACTAATAAAGAGATGTTGAATGGAGATAATATGGCGTTTGAGATTGAGATTGAGCCAATTGTCAATTCAGAAATTGGGGTTGAAAGAGGGGAACAATTTGTGACATTATATTCGAATGTCATTGATGAATGTTTCAACCCGTAAGTGCGGGAAGAACTTAAGCCAAAAATTGGGCAAGAGTTCCAAACATTTGACGAAGTTAAGAGGTTTTACAATGCATATTCTAAAGAGAGTGGATTTAGTATTCGCAATTGGTCTGAAAAGAAGAATGTCGAAACTAAAGAGATAATAAAGATGGAGTATGTTTATTTCAAACAAGTAAAGGGTAATCTTGTTGAGGATCCGAAGGCTTCTAGACATCGAGGTTCCATTAGAGATGGTTGTAAAGAAAAAATTGCGGTTGCGAAGGATTCGACTGGTACGTACGTGATTGTTTCATTCGTGGAGGGTCATAGCCACCATTTGTCGACGCCAAGTAAAACACATTTTTTGAGATCTCATCGTACAGTTTCGAGTGACCAAAAGTGTTTAACTCAACAACTTGGAATGGTCAATATACCCCTAAACCAACAATACAATTTTCTTAGATTGCAAGCCGGTAGGTTTCAAAACGTTGGCTTTACTTGAAAAGATTTATACAACTAAGAAAGGGATAAACTCAATGAGTTGAAGGTCGCGATGGAGATATGTTACATGAGTTTTTGAAAATCTAAGAAGCAAAGAATTCATCTTTCACTTTCCAAATTTCAACGGACAGTGAACACAGGATTAAGCATTTTTTTAGGCTGATGCAACTAGTAGACGGGCTTATAAGTGTTTCGGTGACGTGGTAATCTTTGATACCACATATAACACAAATCTCTATGGGATGATTTTGCTCCACTTATGGGAGTAAATAATCATGGCCAAACAATTTTATTTGGATGTGCATTTTTAGTGATGAGACCGCAGATTCATTTGTTTGGCTTTTCAACCGATTTTTGGAAGCCATGTCAAGCAATCCACCTAAGTTGATTATCACCTATCAAGATTCGGCTATAACAAGAGAAATATAATAAGCTCTCCTACACACTTATCATAAGTATTGTAGTTGGCACATTTTGATGAAATTTTTTGAAAAAAATTGATGCAGTGAAATTTAGGGACTACTATAAGGAGTTTTTAGATTGCATATGGAATTCTGAAAGGAGGGAAGAGTTTGATGCCAAATGGATTGAACTTATTGACAGGAGTTGTTTAAATGATAAATAGTGGATCCATTCTATGTTTGAAATTTGTTCAAAATGTGTCCCTGCTTATGTGAATCATGTTTTCTCCATCGGTATGTCAAGTAGTCAATGAGGTGAAAGTGCCCATTCATTTTTTAAAAAAATTATTTCGAAAAGGAACTCAATTGTGGATTTTATGATCCAATTTGGTAGGGGGCTAATGCGTCAACATCACGAAGAGTTGTTTGCTGATCACAAAGACTTCATCGAGAAGTCGAAACTGAAACTATTTCATGATGCTTTGTTGCAAATGGTTGTTATTTTTACCAATGAAATATTTTATAAATTCCAGGATGAGATGTGGGAGATATTGACTTACAAGATTGAGGAGGTGAATGGTGATGAAAATAAAAAGGTCTATAAAATTCAAAGGAAAACTAGTGATGCAAAGAAGGTAAGATAAATAATTTATGACACTAATTTGCAATTTGCCTCATGTACTTGTCAAATGTTTGAAAGCTATAGGATTCCATGTCGTCATGTGTTGGATTATTTGGAAACGCTTCATAATTTTGTTACATTACCGGGCCAATATATCTTGAAGAGATGGACAAAAATGGCTAAAAGAGTTAAAGTCACTAATGCGTGTGGCATCGAGATAACGGATGACAAGTCATATTTTCTTCAGCGGAGTTAGTTAATTCAAAATTCTTTGGATGTTGTTTATAAGTCCCTCATAAGTTCAGAAGGAATTAAAATTTACAATGATGCTTTGGACAACATACTTGATAAAATCAACAGAGTTGTTTGTATTGGTTCGGATGCACAACTAAATGTCAAACCGAGTGGAAATGTTCCGATGAACTTGAGTTGTAATTACAAAGAATCGAAACAAGCTAGAGCCGAAGGATGCGAAAAAAGGCTTAAAGGAGGTATCGAGAAAGCATTAGGTAGAGTCAAAAAGACTAATGCACATAGTTGCAATGGATGTGGCATGGTTGGCCAGTCACATGATAAAAGAAATTATCCAGTGATCAATAGGTAAATAAACATTATTCATAACATAAAATTTTATCTTTATTTTGTAAGACTGGAGATGGCGAAGGTGAAAGGGTTGGCAAGGACAGTTACAATTCAACTGAATTGTCTTTCTTATTCAATGTACCTATTTTAGACATCCATTAGACCTGTTGGAATGTGCCTTAACTGTTTTGTAATGGTCTTAACTATTTTGTAATGGCCCTAATTGTTTTGTAATGGAATGTGCCTTAACTATTTTGTAATGGCATTAACTGTTATGTAATGGCCTTAATTCCTTTGTAATGGAATGTGCCTTAACTGTTTTGTAATGGCATTAATTGTTTTTTAATGGACATAAATGTTTTGTAATGTAATGTTCCTTAACTGTCTTGTAACGGCATTAATTGTTTTGTAATGGCCTTAATTGTTTTTTAATGGCTTAACTCTGTAGTAATGGAATGTGCCTTAACCTTAATTCTTAACTGTTGGAATGTCGAATGTGAAATGTCCTTAATTCTTAAGTGTTGGAATGGCCTTAATTCTTAACTGTTGTCCTTATTTCTTAACTGTTGGAATCTGGCTTAACTGCGTGAATATTGCAGCCAACAAATTTGAAATGGAACTGCTACAATCCAAGTTGTGTGAATATTGCAATAAGCCAAACACTCAACAAATTTCATTACAACCACCCGAAACACATTACAACCACTTCCCAATTACATCTCCTATACCAACAGCTACAATTACATCTCCTAAACTAGCATCTTAAAAAAATCACTACAACAATTACAACCACAATACAATTGAAATGATAATTTGGCTTATCACACTTCTTCTCTAGTGAATCATTTTTTTTGATAATCCTCTACTCTAGTGCATCAATTTTTTTGCCCAATTCCATTATCTTCACGACAACCTCATGACCTTCGATTTTCACTGTTCTTTCAATATCCATTGATCCTTCGAAATCCACTGATCTTTCCATATCAATCCATCGGAAAAATCCACAAGAATTAATTTTATAGTTTGGACATGCAACAAAACGTCGTCATGGATTCGCCGTCGTCTTTGAAGTTCGCATCTCTGCACGATCACCACAATTACAAAAAATGTAGGAGTCAAAATACCTTCTTTTTGATGCCATATCCTGAAAATTAGAATTATATAATTATTAAAAAAACAGAATGATAATGCACGCATGTACTTTAAGGTTTGTTTTAAAAAAAAATTATCATGATAAAAAAAATGCAAACAGGTTTGAAATATGAACAAATCTTGGTATTTTACAACTATGAACAAACAATTATATTTTACAACTCTTACAAATCTGAACAACGGGTTTGAAAAAAATGCAAAAAGGTATGAAATATGAACAAATGTGAACAAATCTTGGTATTTTACAAATATGAACAAACAATTTTGAAGGTTTGAAGTCCAGTGATGGTGCGGAGGGTTTGGACAATCATGGAACAGGTTTGAGATACAAGGTTTGAAATCATACCTGAGAGGGTTGTGCCGCTTTTTTCTCAAGAGGTGAGGTGATGAAGACAAAGGGTATGGGGGGTTTAGGTTTGGGCTATCCTTTTTTACTTTCCTAAACGGCAGTAACAACGTCGTTTTGTGTTAACACAATTAAATATCCGCACATATCCCCACATACCAAACCGCATATGAGCCAATCTC
Source organism: Sambucus nigra (assembly GCA_949130495.1). Classification (NCBI taxonomy): domain Eukaryota; kingdom Viridiplantae; phylum Streptophyta; class Magnoliopsida; order Dipsacales; family Adoxaceae; genus Sambucus; species Sambucus nigra. The sequence continues at coordinate 351,526,120 of OX422208.1, read as the reverse complement.
TCTCTCTCTCTCTCTCTCTCTCTCTCTATATATATATATATATATATATATATATATATATATATATATATATATACATGTGTCATTATTCTACTTATATGTGACGGTAGAAAGTATAGATAGTGTATATCTAAAATTAAAAGTGATTATGTGATTTTACTACTAGTGTGTGATGTAGGGAGGATAAATAGTGTATGTCAAAAAGTGATTCAATCAAGAAATAATCTATTTAGTGCGTGAAACTAGTAAAGATAGATGATCATAATAGACGATAAATGTTTATTATTAATATTATGAAAGCGTATGATATGGGTGGTACGGTAAACTTAAAGAGATAGTTTAACTAAGGACTTATTGAGTAAAGATTGGCATACAGTGGCGTATTATATGGGCGGTATAGGGGAGCTAAGCCTGTTAGTGGTTAGTTAGTTATTGATGACACCTAGTTGGGTTGGGTAGCATATCTAGGTATATGACATTGGTCATGCACATTAGTTGGATGACGAGGAAATCAAGGGAGTGTGCATTGAACTAACATGTGTAATCAATAACTGCCTTTAAACTGTGATTTAAATGCTTGTAAAATATTTTTAAATTTTTTTTCTTGGGCTCTGACCCGTGTCCAAAATATTTTCGAAAGGTTTTACTTGGGCTCTGACTCGTGTGAAAATATTTTCAAAACTTTTTAGGTTTCCATCCACAAGGATGCCCAACTTGATTATCTGTTTCAGGGATGCATAGTTGCAACACTTGTGAATGCTTACAGAATTTGGATTAGACACTTCAGATACTTCATTCCTAGAGTATTATGAAGTTTAGTCATTTCATTCGGGCGTGTTTCCCCTTCAACTATTGCATTTATTTCAGTTCAGAATTGTACTCAGGTTTATATTTAAATGTTGAACTCTAAATTAGACTTGGGAACCGATGGTTTATTCGATATTATAGTATTTCGTTATTTACCTTGTTGATTGATTCTAATTATTTGTACGTGGATGGTTTGGTAATTGTAGTTAATTCCTCATGTTTTAGTTTAATGAAAGATAAAATTTTGGCACCAATTTATTTAAAACGTAGGTGGTTAGTAATTTAAAAAAATTCGACAGTGACGCTAAGAACGAACCAAATGAGATTCCTATTTTATTTTAATGAAGGACTGATCACCCGGTATTTAAATTGGCGGGGTGTCATAGATGGTATCAGAGCATCATATTCTAGTGTCCTTAAGATCTATGCGACTTTTTATATTTTAGCTTAGCATTCTTTGATATATAGCCTTACTATAGGATTATTGTATTCCTCAACATCTGCGACTTATGTTCTCCTGCTATTAAGTATAGTTTATGTGATTCATATATGATTTCATTTAAGCGTGGTACATCGAATAATATAGGATGACCAGCCAGGGTCGTTACGAGGACTACAAGAGGAAAGGCTCAATAGAAGTCATGGAGTATTCTGGGAATAGTGATCGCGATAGAAGTCGTCATAATTATTATTCAGGAAGATGACGATATGATAATCATTCGGGGATAGTAGTTTCCCCAAGCACCGTCATAGATAGCGGTGGTATAACTTTAGACTCACCTAGCATTGTACGAAAGGGGAGAGTTAGGTGGACTCTTTTGAAAATTCACCTATAAGAATTCAAGAAAGAGAGGAAGTCTGATGGATCGATGGACGGAGGTAATCCAAAGACAATCGTGTAGGGTGGAGTGCAGTAACACCCAGGACGAAATTTATGGTAAAATATTTTCTCATAGGAGTAGCATTGTGGTGATATAAGTTAGTCACCCCATATTAAAAAGTAGATATAGAACTAATTGAAGAACTTGGGGGAAGTTTGATCGTAAATCTTCCATATATTATTCCAATGGAGATGCGATTGGAGTTACGAAACTTATCACAAGTGGGCCTGATAGAAACCGATCGTGAGAGAGAAGTTGACTTCTTTAGTGAACTTCGTATCCAATGAAGGGGGTCCGTAAATTGATAATGGACTCCTAGGTAGAATACACAAGCATGAATGGGAAAATTATCTAGGATGACTAGTGATAATGTCGTCAAAGTGATACATTTACAAGTTTACATCAACGTTTCCATGAGAAGGGTACCAAGAGGGTCAGAGAATCTAAGTGAAGATCAAGAATGGATTTAACGGTGCTAGTGAAGCACCACAAGAAGGTATACCCAGTAGGGGGCCCATTTAAATAATTTTGATGAATTGAATTCCTACCAAGTGACGGTGGATTCAGTCAGGGTCATTAAGACCAATAACGATTTCCAAAGGGCTAGCGAATCTAAAGGGACAATGGGGGTAGCAATCGAGACCAAGACTACCCGGTTCGAGAAAAGGACACACTGATATGGCTAGTTGGGCAAGAGATAGGGGGATCAAACAAAAAGGTGACTTATGTTTGGAGAATAGGGACACCAGTATTGAACTTACCCATAATGAGAAAGTGAGAATAGTATGGTTGGGGGGGTAGGTGGGAATAGTGCTAGCAGGGTACAACAGTAGCAGGAGAAGACATTCGGTAAGGAAATTGATCGGGCTAAGAGATTTAGAACCAGGGGTTAACAACTCGAGAGTGGTGGGTCATGGTGGGAAAAACAAGGTCCTCAACGATAATAGGAGGATATTCATTCCCCAAGGCCGTTGGGGATAAGGAAATGGCAGGGGATTATAGTAGGGCCAGGTCCAGAAACATGAAAGTTTCTCTGGCAGTCATTATGCTTGTGGGGAGAGGGACCATAAGAAGAAGGATTACCCAAAGGGTGACAGGGGAAACTATAAGATTAGATCTTGGATATGTAGCAGATCATGGGTCAGTTCCAGTGCGACAGTTAGGCTCACGGACCCGTTTACTAGGCAAGTTAAATGGAAGTGGAGATATAATTTTTTTTTCTCTATCCTTATCAATATAGGATACATTTAGGGTGATAGGGTTGAGTCATAATATTTGTTTTTTAACACTAGAACTTGAGTGTGAGACAGTTTTAGGGTGTGTTGGCGGTATCATCCTTATATTGAATGTATTTATCGTTAGATAGCGGGACTTTTTTATGTTGCCTACAAGAGAGCGAGTGTGTACACTAAGAGAATGGTTACATTACGTGTTAGTTTACTACTTTCGAGAATTATGAGAATAGAGTAGACTAATTTTTGATTTTCGACTAGTTAGCGATAGTTTGAACAATTGTAGACTGTTATAGTAGGACTTTGTGTTCGCTGTTCCAGGGAATGGTTTAAATCTTATTAGGTATCACATGAAAGAGGGTCTAGACTATATATGTGCGTATATATGTTATAGTGAGTTACATAATAGACATATAAGAATATGTTTCTATCATTATAATTGATCCCGGTGCATAGGGACTTTTTACTGATGTGGTTGAGGGTGCCTTGTGTTCATTTTCGAGCAAATAGATGTGGATCGTTATTTATGTATAGCGCGGAGACCTTGTGATAGTAAGAGCGTAGTGATGTATGTCGTCTTTTGTATCATGAGTGGACGAGTATAATTTTACGTCAAGAGATGGGGATTTGGGGGGTACATTCTATGGACTGAGGGCCTAACAAATCATAATGAGTGACACTGTTAGGTAGTAGTGTATCGCCGGGTTCCTTGTTTGGATTTCTCTTTGTGAGACATCTCGCGCATGAAACTTAGCGCAACATTGGAAGTGGGAGATGTTTGGTCATTAGGAAATGGGTTTAGTACCTTAGTTATGGTTTGTTCACGCAGTTATATCTGAGGGATGATAACTATGTTATAGAATTTAAATAAATTAGGGAATTGGAAATTTATTTAATTTGGAGAAATTATTTAATTCGGTGATTTAGATTTCATTAATTCAGTTTAATTTAATTACACGCGTGTTATATTTCGAGATGAAAATAAGATGATTATATAAATTGACTCAAATGGTGATTTATAGGCCACAGGTGATTCCGAAAGGGTCGAAATTGTCCAAATAGTATACCTAGGTGTATAGGTCGGGTCTTGGGGTGATTTTAGACCAACCCAGTTTCATTTAAGGGCGTTTCGATCATTCGGGAGTTTGTGGTTTGGAGAACTCCGAAAATTAAAATAGTATTTCATGCCCTTGGAGTTAGAGGCTAGGGTTAACTCAAATTAGAGAAGAAATAGGCCAGTAGAGAGGAAGAAAAGAGGATTCTTAGAGCTTTCAACACCAATTCTCACCACCGACGTGCCGAAATCGTAATCGTAGTCGTAGAAAGAAGATATCATCTCTATAATCATATCAATGAAATCAGACCTTCAATTATAAGGAAAGTGTTTATCTTTCATGTTTCTTAAGAAGTTATAATACTCATGTAGTGTAGGGTTTCCAATTTCATGATAACAATTATGTTCTTAGGATTTAGATGAATAGAACTCGTGATTCGGAATATCTGATTACATGTATAATGAATCCATATATAAATATTGTATAAAATTAGAATATATTTGCTGATTAATATGGAATCTTTATGGGTTATTGGTTGAAGAACATGAATCTTGAATAACTTAGGGTATAATTAAAGAACACGAGATGTCAATCCGCCAGAATTTTTGAAGTAACTCTAAACGTGTGCAATTTTAATTGTACTTAGAATTAGAGTGCAAGCCACAGATTTCTAGAAAGTTCTATGTCTTATATTTGTAATGATCTTTGAACCAGTTTAATTGGAGTTCTGTAGAGAGAGTAATCAAGGTTTTACTATAGGGTGTTTGATCTGCCAGCATGGTAATCTGCCAAAATTTTTAACGTCACTTTAAATGTGTGCCATTTTAATTGTAATTAGAAATAGAGTGTAATCCATAAATTTATATAAAGGTATATTTCTTATATTTCGAATGAGATTTTAATGAGGTCAATTGGGGTTCTGTAGAAGGAGAAATCAAAATTTTACTACATGGTGTTTAATCTGCCAGGAAATTTATGACCCGATTTGGTTACCCATAATTGGCCAATTTTCCTAATTTAATCCCTGAACTTCTGTATAATTCTAGAAGAAATTTTAGGATGCCTTTAAATTATAGTGAGAGATATAATGATCACCAGTATTCCAATGGTAAGGTAAGGGATTACTTATAAGGGAGAAGAATTAAGGCTAAGGATAATCAGGCATAATTTGTAATGTGAATAAATTTGGGGGAATGAGAACGAATCACAGAGAGATGAGTGAACCTATGATTATGACCAATAGTGTATGAGTGTATTAACTACTGATATTTATTCAATGGGTAACTAGGGCCCTTCGGGTAAAAATTAATCCTTGAGAAAATGCGATAGAGAGTTATAATCGTATATCGATAGTATGCCAAGTATTCGAGAGATATATGTCATGTACGGAGTATATTTATAGGTTGAATATAAATATATATGAGTTATATATATGTGTTGAATGTATACCTATGTGGATTATATATATATATGGTGTTTATATCTATACGAGTTATAGTTTTGGGTTGAGTGTATACCTATATGGGTTATATATATAGATGGTGTGTATATCTATACGAGTTATAGTTATGGATTGCGTTTATACCTATACGAATTGTATTCATAGGTGTTGTGTATACCTACACGGATCATATTTATAGGTTTTGTGTATGCCTATATGCAACATATGGATTAGGTTGTGTGTATGCCTATTATATGCTTTCTTATGTGTAAACATACATACACTGCCTGCTATTAGGAGGTTTCCGTGTACAGGGAGATCCAACTTTGAAGATTCCAGTGATGTCTGGATTAGTACCCCAGAACATAGAATTTAGGGAGGCTCACTATGTGTCGTGTATTAGTGGTACTGGAAGGTCATTTGGGTATGTTAGGTACGTGCGTATCCCAAAGACTTAGAACTATGTTCACTTCCATAATATGTGTTGATTGATTTTGGGTTTGATAAGACACGACGAGCCATTAGTCCTAGATTTTGTACGAGAGGTACATGGAGATGATATTAGAGTATGTCGGCATCACGAAGGGCCATTCCGGGGATGCCATATTGGTAAATATTATAGTATGATATATATATATGTGTGTGTGTGTGTGTGTGTGTGTGTGTGTGTGTGTGTGTGTGTGTGTGTGTCATTATTCTACTTATATATGATGGTAGAAAGGATAGATAACGTATATCTAAAAGTCAAAATGATTATGTGATTTTTCTACTAGTGTGTGATGTAGGGAGGATAAATAGTGTATGTCAAAAAGTGATTCAATCAAGAAATAATCTATTTAGTGCGTGAAAGTAGTAAAGATGGATGATAATAATAGACGAGAAATGTTTATTATTAATATTATGAAAGTGTACGATATGGGTGGTATGGTAAAGTTAAAGAGATAGTTTAACTAAGGACTTATTGAGTAAATATTCGCATATAGTGGCGTATTGTATGGGCGGTATGGGGGAGCTAAGCCTATTAGTGGTTAGTTAGTTATTGATGAGACCTAGTTGGGCTGGGTAGCATAGGTAGGTATATGACATTAGGCGTGAACATTAGTTGAGAGGTGAGGAAATCAAGGGAGTGTGCGTTGAACTAACATGCTTAATCAATAACTGCTTTTAAACTGTGACTTAAATGCTGGAAAAATATTTTCAAAAGGTTATTTTTGGCCCTGACCCGTGTGCAAAATATTTTTAAAACTTTTTAGGTGTCCAATCACAGGAATTCCCAGCTTGATGATTTTTTCCAGGGATGCGTAGTTGCAGCACTTGTGAATCCTTGTAGGATTTGGATTAAACATTTCAGTTACTTCATTACAAAAGTATGATGCAATTTAGTCATTTCATTTGGGTGTGTTGCCCCTTCAGATCTTGCATTTATTTTAGTTCAGACTTGTACTCAAGTTTATATTTATATGTTGGATTTTATATCAGACTTGGGAACCGATGGTTTATTCGGTATTATTGTATTTAGTTATTTACCTTGTTGATTGATTCATATTATTTATGCGTAGATGGTTTGGTAATTGCAGTTAATTCGGCGTGTTGTAGTTTAATGAAAGATAAAATTTTGGCAACGGTTTATTTAAAATGTAGGTGGTTAATAATTTAAAAGTTTTTAACAGTGATGATGAGAATGAACCAAATGAGATTACTATTTTATTTTTATAAAGGACTAATCCCCTGGTATTTAAATTGGCACGGTGTCACAGAGTACACAAATAGGTTTAAATTATAGTTTTGCCAGTAGGTTTATTTTTAAATTATAGTTTTGCCACATGGGTTAGATAAAAAAGACCAAACACAAATCATGATAATACAAAGTATTTATATCACTCTTAAAGAAAAAATTATAAAATGTTGTATCTATTTCAATACATTTATTTTTTACTAAACACTACACATTAGTTCCTCCAATTCCATCTTAAAGATTTATAGAGACTTTAAAAAAAAATCAGATTAAGAGTATAGAACCACCAGTAGGTGCAGTGCTAGAAAAAGAAAAATGAAGGGGTAGACCCTACAAAACCACAACAAAAGAAAGGTTTCATTTTTGGGGAAGGCTAATAGTTGGTGAGATGTTTAATTAAGACTAGTTGCGTGTATAAATCTAAGGCAAAAAATTATTAAGAGATGTCGTATCAATCTCATACTTATAGTTGTCATCATAGTCAATATAGGTAGGCGGGTACCTATGTACCTGTAGGAGAGTTTTAGTATCAAACCAAAAGTAAGGAATTATAATGGAAGGACAATATAAACCATGAGCAAGATCTTCATGTGTTAATGGCCGAAACGTGTTCTAAGTTATGGGCAACCGGTCGCCTACTGTCATAGTTAATGTGTATTTTTGAGAGAAGTGTTTTCTCTGTCAAATCTTTTTTTTCTTTCCATGCCTATATAACGTGTTGTAGACCATCTCATTATCCTTGTTATAGGCCTTACTGCTGTAAAAGTTGTCCTTATTGCAATTTAGACTTCCTTGAGCCCAATAATATTGTCATAACCGTATCTTATCTAACAAACAATTCAAAGCTACCAAGCACATTAACGACATAAATTCAAATTCACAGGATCATAAAAAAAGTGAAATGTTTCATTCACATGTTCTAAATCATCATAATTCTCTGCATTATCATTTATTACATTCATTAATCATGATAAAACATAAAACCTACAATATTTAACAAATATGATATCCTTCCATACCAAAAATTGTCACAAAACAATTTCACATTTGATTATGTGATGATTTACAATCATCGTATCTATTTACTTGTGATTCTCTAATGAAAAAACTCATATTTGGTGACGTTTAAATAAATTGTTATATGATATCTCAAATGGTAAATACAATTTTGAAATAACAAATATAGGGTATAATTTTTTATATCATTTTTTTAAATCCAATATTGTTAGGAACTATACATAAAATAAATAGAGGGATAGAGAAAAGGACAGGGATATGACTTATAAAGCTTAGCAAACTCACCCTCACAGAGCCTGACTCCGAGAGGGCTCAAAGAGTGCAAGTGTAATAGGATTTGTCATTTTTCTACATGACAAATGCCTAAACTCCATTACACATCTGTCGCATTGAGCTCACAATCACATAAACATAATGAGAGAAAATAACAAAAAAAAGGGAATAGAAAATAATAAACACAAAATCACATATGATCTTTTTCAAAGTATTTACAAAATTAAAATTAGAGAATTTGTTATATGTGAACACAAAACTAAAACACATTATGATAAAAAATGAGTTATTACTCTCACCCTCTCAGCACCCTACTTATTGAACCCACCTTAGCTCTCCATTATCAAAAGAAAGCTGACCATTACTCAATGTGGTGAGAAACAATGCCCTCTCGATGATGACTTAAAATATTAGAACCAAAAATCACAAAACCCAACATTAAAAAAGAGAACTTAGAATAAAAATGTGATGAGATGAGAAAATTGTGGTAAGTATAAGAGAGATACCTGTAGCACTTCATCAACGTCTGAGATCCCTATAGATCGAAAAAATCCTAAACAAAAGTTAAATAATCAAAAAACAAAATGCAAACCAAAACCAAAACCAAGAAGGGCAGAAAAAAAGATATAAGAGGAAAAAAATATATGTTGAAAAACAACTCAAATCCACAACCCTCCTTTCAACTTAAACATGAAACTTCATTCATACAAAAAAACATTAAAACTAAACTTGAAAAACACAAACCTTATGACCTTCAATTGGGGAAAAAGTGGGACATGACTAGATGATAGTGGAAAATGGAGGAGAGAGGGGTGGGGAATTACATAGACTATTTTGTGATAAAAATGGGGTCTGCATAGAAAAGCGTGTTAGATAAGACTCGTGTGGAATAATTTGAAAGTTAACACTATATTCAAAATAAATCAAATGTTTTGGAGCGAAGAATGGTTGCAGACAGTTCACATGTGTTTGCCAAAAAAGAATATGTGGCACAATTTAAAACCGTTAGATACAAACACAGAAGATTCAATCTTAGCCTGTAGTTGGGAGAGACCAAACCCCCTCCTTCTTTATATATATATATATATATATATATATATATATATATATATATATATATATATATATATGTTCTAAAAAACCCGCCTAGGCTTAAGGTTTGGGAGAAACGCCTCCCCTTACGCTTTTCACGCCTTATTCTTGGTAAAATTCTTAAGGCACACTTTTTTCTAAAAATAACAATGCTTTAGTGAAACGATGTTGCCTTTAAAGGAATTTGTTTACAAATCGGACCATTATCTCATCCAAAATAATCAAATAGTATTTTAATTTGCATATATTCAGACATTTTTTTATGATATGTGCAATTTTTGTATTTTAATAACCTTGTTATGGTTAAAAAAATATTAAAATAATTAAGAAGGCCTAAACGCCTTTTCACGCCTTTTTACGCCTAGGCCCGCCTAGGCTTCTAAGGCTTGGCCTCCGCGCCTCAATCATGCTCCACGTTTTTTAGAACCTTGATATATATATATATATATATATATTATGGGTACAAATTTTTGTCACTTTACAAATTTTTGTCACTGTTTCCATTATTTCAGAATTAGATTATGTAGTATTTTGTAATTCAAAAATCAATATTTAATGATTGTTTTATGTAGTAACTTAAAAAAAATTATTATGTTCTGAATTTTATCATTACAAAAAATTGTGTTATATTTTGAATTTTATTTCAAAAATTTTGTTCTCGAAAAATCACTCACACACATAAATGTATATATGTAGGTAAAATTGGCAACAAAATAAGAAATAATGTTTTAATAATTTCTAATTATATCCATTAAAAATTTATGTTTTGTAACAAAAATGGCATCATTTAGCACTGTCCCTACCGTTCTAGCACCCATGACTATGTCTCATGGAGAATTGCCGAAAAATCCAAAGGAATTGATTTTGATCATTGGCAACAAAAAGATGATTTTCTATCTTACTACTATAAACTTGAAACGGTTCCTACATGGTGAATGTCCCCCAATTCTGGATAGAGATGATAGAGAAAAAACTGTTATCATGGAAGCATGCATATTTCTTATGTAGAAATTATGTTCTTAATCAATTGGACACTTCACTATACAATGTGTATTGTACCATAAAAATAACAAAAGAACTCTAGGAATCCTTAGACAAGAAATGCAAAGCTGAACATGCGGGTATGAAGAAATTCATAGTCGGTAGATTTCTTGACTATAAAATGGTGGATTCGAAGGTAATAATCGTTCTAGTTCAAGAGCTACAAGTGATTCTTCATGACATTCATGCTGAAGGAATGTCATTAAGTGACTATTTTCAAGTGGTTGAAATAAATGAAAAATTACCTCCATCTTAGAAAGATTCCAAGAATTATCTCAAGCACAAACGCAAGGAGATGACTACTGAAGAATTAATTGTGAGGCTCGAAATTGATGAAAATAATCGTATAATTGAAAAGTAGAATGTAAAAAACTCTATGGAGGCCAAGGGTAATGTTGTGGAACATGGTTCAAAACATAATAAAAGGAAATGTGAAGGTGAAGGCTCTTCAAAACAGAAAAAGAAGTTCAAACGCAAATATTATAAATGTGGCAAAGCTGGAGATCATCTAAATAAATGTCAAAAGTTGAAGAATTTCAAGAAGAAAAATGCATAAGCTAATGTAATGGGATCTGAGAAGATTTTATAAGGCATGGCAGACATCAATCTTTCCACAGTGGTATTCGAATGTAATTTGGTAGAAACTACTAAAGACCGATGGGTCGACATCGATGCTACTCATCACATTTACTCAAACAAATGGATATTATCTATCTACAAGTTGGTGAAAACCTATTTATGGGTACTTCATTAAGTTTCAAAGTTGAAGGGCATGGAAAGATTGTGTTGAAAATGACATTTGTAAAAGAACTCACTCTTAATGATGTGCTTCAGATTCCAGATATTCCCAAGAATCTGATTTTTGGTTCTCTACATAAATGGTTTCAAGCTTTTGTTTTTATCTAATAAATCTATTTTGTCTAAGAATGATATGTATGTGGGAAAGGGCTACATGATTGAAGGGCTCTTTAAGATGAATGTAATGACTATTATGCCTAAGGTAATCATTAATAATACTAATTCCTCTTACTTGCTCGGGTTAACAAATATCTGGAATGCTAGATTGGGACATGTTAATATTGATACTTTATGTAGATTGATTAACTTAGAATTTCTGCCAAATTTTGAAATTTTAAAAATGTTAGATCAAAATTGGAAAAATTACCTTTTCATTCTGTTGAAAAACCTGCTTAAACATTAGACCTTATTCGTACCAATATATGTGATATAAAGTTTTTACAAACTAGAAGAAAGTATTTTATTACTTTTATTGACAATTGCATAAAATATTGCTATGTTTATATGTTACAAAGCAACGATGAGGCTATAAATGTATTTAAACAATACAAAAATCAAGTTGAGAATCAACTTATCAAAAAGATAAAGGCTATAAGGAGCTATAGAGGTGGTGAATATGAATCTCCCATTGAACAGTTATGTTCAGAACATGGAATCATTCACTAAACTACTGCTCCTTACCTCAATCTAACAGCTTTGCGGAACGCAAAAATCGTAAATTAAAAGAAATGATGAACTCTATGTTAATAAGTTCTAGAGCACCACAGAACTTGTGGGTGGGGGGGAGGGGGACTTACTTTTCGCTAATTATATTCTCAACAAAATACCTCACAAGAAAACTCACAAAACACCTTACGAATTATGAAAAGCTCAAAGACATCTGTCACATTTTTCATAGTATGGTATGGACCACCATCCACTATTCGATCAATTATCCCAGGACAATCCAATGACCCCCCAAAATAAATAATATAACTCGGGTACATGGCCCATCAAAACTTGGCATCACCACCATAAAATATTGGCATCACTACCATAATAAAACTTCGTATACTCGCCAACCGGGGTCCATGGCCTAGTCTTTGGATAATAAACAAAATTGTAGCCAGCAGCACACCCCGTCCAGCAGCTGGTTTGGCTAAGGAATACCTATGCATTCTCTAATACTAATCATCATAATATCATTCTCCCAATTAAAATAAATTTCAGATTCAATTTCCATAAATCAAGTTTACATGTTTTCTACCCATTTCTACAACCAACATGCTCGTAAAATCAACTAGCTTCGTTACCCAAATTACACGGCATGAAAATAACACATACAAAATGGGTGAAAGAACGAATATAATATACGAGAATAAAATACAAATAAATGCAATACATAACAAGGATATAAATATACAATCAAGATTGAATAAGTGTAGTACACTAAATTAACAACGGGAGAACGAAACTACCTCAAACGAGTCAAAATTCGCCATTATAGGCCTATTTATAAAACCCAAATAAATTAACTCTGAATATTATTCAAACTGTCAATCCAACTTCATGTTTCGATTCTACACGAAAAATTATATCAGGTATGTGTTTTGAGTTTTTCTTAAATCTCATATGAATGCACTAAAAAAAAAAGATTTAAACACTCCAAATTGGCTCTTCTCATTCCGCTCATTTTTTACTCTTTTGATTTCGTTTTTGTCCTTAGTTTTTCATCTTCCTTTCCTTATAATCAACCATAATATTCCTTATATATCCCCTCTCTCAAACCCTATCTTGGAGCCTAAGCTAATGCATATTACTATATTGCCCTTTAATTCAAAATTATTAACTTTACATATTTGAACCATTACAAAATTTCTAAAAGTCAATTAAATTTGAATTTAAATTATTGATTCATTTCAAACAAAAATAAATATAATATCAATATTTCGTTCAATAAAATAATAATATTAAAAAAATCTTATACATTATTCATAAATAAAGACCTTAAATTACGGGGTATTACAATGCCATAAATATCATCTCGCACCAAACCTGAAACTCAACAAACTCGGGGGGAGGTTGAGATGGAAACTCAGTTGTTTGTATAAATGCTCCAAGTGTAACTACACATACTCGTGTGTGCGTACATCATATACAAGAGTTTATGCAATACTAACACTCAAACTAAAATCCTAACAATATAATCATTACCAATGATCTCATCGCGGCACAATATAATCCAATATTCCATATCAAAATTCCCTCTGCATCTCCCACAGTACGGTATGGACTACCGTCCACTATCCTGTCAATTATCCTCGGGACAATCCAATGGCCCCCCAAAATAAATAATATAATTTAGGTACATGGTCGATCAAAACTTGGCATCACTGCCATAATAACACTTGGCATCACTGTCAATCAGGGTCTATGCCCTAGTCTTTGGATAATAAATAAAATTATAGCCGACAACACACCCCGTCCAACAACTGGTTTGGCTAAGGAATGCTTACGCATTTTCCAATACTAATCATCACAATATCATTCTCCCAATTAAAATAAATTTCAGATTCAATTCTCATAAATCAGGTTTACATATTTTCTACCCATTTTTACAACCCAACATGCTCGTGAAATCAACTAGCTTCGTTACCCAAACTACACGGCATGAAAATAACACATACAAAATGGGTGCAAGAACGAATATAATATACGAGCATACAATACATATAAATGTAACACATAGCATGGATATAACTATACAACCAAGATTTAATAAGTTTAGCACACTAAATTAACCATGGGAGAATGAAACTACCTTAAGCGAGTTAAAATTCACCATTGTAGGCCTGTTTTGAAAACCCAAACAAATCAGCTCCGAACATGGATCTACCACCAGGTTCAAAATCCTTGGGGTACAAATGGATCTTCAAAAAGAAGACAAAAACTAATGGATCAATTGATAAATATAAATCTAGACTTGTTACAAAAGGATACGATAAAAAAGGGTTAGAATACTTTGATACTTAGTCACCGGTAATAAGGATTACGTCCATTCGAATAATGATAGCAATAGCTGCAATAAATGGACTTGAAATACATCAAATGGATGTAAAAATGGCCTTCTTAAATGGATAGTTAGATGAAGAAATATACATAGAGTAACCTAAAGGGTTTATTTCTCTAGGCTAAGAAAGGAAAGTATGTAAGCTTATTAAATCACTTTATGGATTAAAACAAGCACCAAAATAATGGCATGAAAAATTTGATAGCGCAATATTATCAAATGGCATTAAAATTAATGAGTGGGATGCATGTGTTTACTACAAAATCATTCAAAATGAATATGTCATTATATGCCTCTATGTTGATGATATGCTAATCATGGGTAACATTCTTAAAATTGTTAAAGGAACAAAATTTTTGTTGAGTAGTCAATTTGACTTGAAAGATATAGGTGTCGTCGATGTTATACTAGGAATACAAATTTTTAGAACATGGTGTATGCTATTTGCAGATGATATTGTTTTAGTGGATGAAACTAAGACAGGGATTAATGCTAGGTTGGAATTGTGGAGAGAAACTTTAGACACAAGAGGATTCAAAATAAGCAGAACTAAAGCAGAATATGTGGAGTGCAATTTTAGTAGTTATAAGAAGACAAATGGAGATGTGGTGAAATTGGAGGGTCAAGAGATACCTAGAAACGATCATTTTCGTTATTTAGGATCGATTATCCAAAAAGATGGAGATATTAGTGATGATGTTACTCATAGGATTAGAGCAGACTGGGTTAAGTGGAGAAGTGCTACCGGCATTTTGTGTGATAGGTGTATACCTTTGAAGTTAAAAGGTAAATATTATAGGATGGCCATTAGACCCGCCATGTTATATGGAACAGAGTGTTAGGCAACCAAGAAACAAAATGTGCAGAAAATGAGTGTGGCGGAGATGCGAATGCTAAGATGGATTTGTGATAAAACTCGAAAGGATAAAATTAAAAATGAACAAATTCGTGAAACGGTAAAAGTAACTCGTATAGAAGATAAATTAAGAGAAAATCGACTTAGATGGTTTGGACATGTCAAGCGTAGACCAATGGATGCCCCTATAAGGAAGAGTGATTTAGTTAGTATTGATGGTAACACAAGGGGTAGAGGTAGGCCTAAATTGACTTGGTGGGATATTATAAAAAAGGACATGATGTCATGTGATTTAACCGAAGATATTGCACTGGACAGAATGGAATGGAAAAATAGGATTCATGTAGCCGACCCCAAATAATTGGGAAAAGGCTTTGTTGAGTTGAGTTGTTGAGTATGAAGGACTTATATTATCACAATCTCATTACATAGAGAAAATACTTGATAAATTCAATAAGTATAAGACAAGTACTAATAACACATCTATAGATGTAAATCTTCATTTAGTCAAAAATAATGGAAATATCATATCTCAATTAGAGTACTCTCTTGTAATGGGTAGTTTGATGTATATCATGAATTGCACTCGCCTGATATAACATACTCAATAAGTAAGCTAAATTAGTATACGAGCAATCCATGAAAAGAACAGTAGAAAGTTGTAATGAGAATTTTGGGCTATTTAAAATATACTCAAAACTATGGACTGTATTATTCCAGATATCCAGTTGTACTTGATGGCCAATAGGATGCAAATTGGATATCTTATATAAAAGGCTCAAAGTCTATAAGCAACTATGTGTTTACTCTCGGAGGTGTAGTCGTGTCATAGAAATCCTCAAAACAAACATGTATTGCTATGTTTACAATGGAATATGAATTCATTACATTAGACAAATGTAGGGAATAAGTATAATGGATTCAAAATTTCTGGGAGGATATTCCAAATTGGTAAAAACATGTGTCTGTATTATATATACATTGTGATAGTCGATCAGTAATTGAAAGAGAAGAGAATTATGTGTATAATGGAAAGTCATGACATATTCATCGTAGAAATAATACCGTTAGACAATTGATCTCAAACGGTATTGTGGGTACCTCAATTTATCATTCTGGCCCAAGACGAGTAGCCCAATACAAACTGCCCAAAGTCTGGGAGCCTTGCATCCCAATCAATTCAGTTATGACTCAGTCAAATTCCTAAAATCGCGTATGCAGATATTCTAGGAGTTATGGATTGACTTAGGGGAGTCCAACACCACCACTCCCTGAGAACAAGCATGTATATAACAAACCCTAAGCATGGGGAAAAAAGGCATGTATTATTTTTCCTGTAAAACACTCCCCGGAGTATAGAGAAATAATATCGAGAGCACCACCGTGGACGTAGGCATTCTTGCTGAACCACGTAAAATATTGTGTTGTGTTATTGGTGTTCTTTCCATTCTTTATTTGCTTTGGTGATTGACTTTTCATATTAATTTGTGTTGAACTTAATTGTCACCACAATTGGCACCGTCAGTGGGAACGTTTTTCTTCTTTTTAGAAACCCCTCACCAACAAAGAATTTGGAATGTCTAATCACAGCAGCAATGCCCCTCAAGCAAGGGATATCCAAGAACAGACTGCCCCTCACAGGATCAGATCTGAAGTTCGACGTTCAGGTCAAAGGGATAGTCTAGAGCGACAACCCTCAGAGGAAAGTCAGGGACTCTCCAGGTCTACATAAATACCCAGGTTGATCGATGCCTATGAGGTAAGGCTCCAGGAGCAAGGAGAGGCCGCTCGCAAGCAAGAAGCTGAGAATGATCGCCTCAAAAGGATATTAGAAAGGATGGAAAAAGAGCTCCACTGTAGCACCAGGAGACATTAATATCACACTCCTAGACCTCAGGCAAGCAAGTCTCGTAACCAAGGAAGGAGCCTTAGATGCGGATCCCAAAGGATTGAGGAACACTCGTCAAATGATGACATATGAAATTTGGTCAGAAGAGAAATGGACCAACACCCGGCGCATTGGGGTGTGAGATCGACCAGAGAGATGGACAGATGAGCTCTCAGGACCCAAATGAAATCCCTTTTCTCAAGGGAGATAGAAAAAGAAGAAGCCCCTAAGAAGTTCACGGTTATGAGATTCAAGATCTATGATGGAAAGACTGACCCTATCGATCATGTTAGGCAGTACAGGCAGGCCATGAATCTCTGGAACCACAGGGATGAACTTATATGCTAGATCTTTACCTCAAGTTTGCATGATGTGGCCCAGAAGTTGTTTGAGAGACTCCCTTATAGATCCATCAGGAGCTTTGAGTCCCTGTCAGAGCTCTTCACGGCTCGCTTTATTACCAGCAGCTCCCATCTAATGAGGATGGATAATTTTCTAACACTGAAGAAGACGCCCTAGGAAAGCCTTTGGGACTACGTAAAAAGGTAATGGGAGTTGTTCAACGAGGTCGAGGACTGCTCGAAGCAGCTAGCAGTGATCTCTTTCAAAATTATCCTACCCAACTCTTACCTCTTGCACCAATCCCTGACTATGAAGGAGGCCACAACCATCGATGACCTGATGGCTCGTATCGAGAAGTATGACAAAGTTAAGGATGTGACCCACCTCAATGCAAGGGAGAATGGTTGAGCTAAGCTCACTGCCAAGGGAAATGATAAGGCCGAAAACTAGAAGAAAGGAGGCAAGAATGGGGGCAAGTCTGGGTCCAAGAATGGAAATATGAACGATGTTTCGAAAGCATTGCAGGTAGTAAATACTCTCTTCAAAGAACTAATTTACAAGATCCTAGAAATGATCAAGGATGATCCATTTGTTAATTGTCCCAGAAAGATGGAAGAAGATCCCTTAAAAAGAAATAATGCGCTGAGATAAGCTTTTCACAAGGAATGAGGACATAAGACTGAGCACTGCAAGGCTCTTAAGTTTCACCTTGAAGAGTTGGCCCAAACCGGGCACCTGAACGAGTTTGTGGAAAATAAGGCAGAAAAAGTTACTACCAACGAAGACATAAGGCCCGACAACGTTCTCGAGGATGATGCTGGCCATGAGCTCGTAGTGATTCATGGGGCATCTGATCTAAAGAAGATTCAGGGAAACTCATCTCTGATGGAAGTGAAAAATCTTACAGCAGCGATGCAAGCTTTTTAAATTGATCCAGTGAAAACACAGTCAGGAAAGCGTCAGCGAGCAGATGTCATTGACTACAGTAAACACATCATGTTCACGGATGAAGACCTAGTGAGGGTAAGAACCCCACATGCAATGAAGGTCGTCCCCTCGACCTACCATTAGAAACTCAAATACAAGACTGAGCGAAGAGTAATGGAGATCCACGGAGATCAAGTGATGGTAAGAAGGTGATTTATAGCGTCCATCTGCCCAAAACCAGAGAAGAAGGACGAGAAGCCCAAAGAGAAGCTTGAGGAACAGGAAGGTTTGATACCTTCAAAATAGCAGCTAAAGTATGGAAGGCCCGAAGTGGAGGAGACCAGGCTCCTCCCCTCTGAGTGGGTTATTAAGAACCTGGAAGAGATCGCAGCCGGTGGTAGCAAAAAAGAAAGGATCTTCTTGATCGGAGCTTCTCTCACAGTTCGAGAGAAGAAAGAATTGACTATACTATTAAGGAGAAATCTAGATGTTTTCGCGTGGGAACCATACGAGATGCCTGGGATTGACCCCAGTGTGGTTTGTCATCGGTTTTACATCGAACCCACTTTTAGGCCTATCGCGCAGAAGGAACGGTGAACTGTGCTCGAGAAGGACAAGGCTGTAGAGAAAGAAGTAGAGAAGCTGCTAGATGCAGGATCCATACAGGAAGTTCAGTTCCCTAAATGGCTGTCCAACCCAGTAGTGGTTCCAAAGATCAATGGAAAATGGAGAGTTTGTATCAATTTCACTAACCTTAACAGGGCATTCCCAAAGGAAAGTTTCCCCCTCCCAAAGATCGACCAGTTGGTGGACGCCACAGTAGCTCATGAAAGAATGATTTTCCTGGATGCATACTCGGGGTATCACCAGATTCCCCTATACGCACCAGACCAAGACAAGACAGCGTTCATCACCACCATCGGGCTATACTGTTATAAAGTTATGCCCTTGGGGCTCAAAAATGCAGTAGCAACCTACCAGAGGCTAGTCACCAAGATGTTTAAAGAACAAATAGGAGATACACTACACCAAAATGACAAAATTGTCACCTTTCAGCCGACCACCCTTGTCAAGGTCATTGACCGTGACAAAAAACACGCGTTTTATGTCACGGTCATTGACCTTGACACGACCGTGACAAGGCCATGACAAATTTACTTGTCACGGTCATTGACCGTGATAATTCTTTAAATAATTATCACGTTCAATGACCTTGACACGACCGTGACAATGGTTCCAGCAAAAACCCTTTTCCCCTTCTTTTTTCCCTCCCGCCGTTCCCTCCCTCTCTCTCTCTCTCTCGACGCTACTCTCTCTCTCTCTCTACTTTCAGGTTTAATTCTCTCTCTCTCTCTCTCTCTCTCTCTCTCTCTTCCATTTATATATATGTTTGTAGGTATATATATGTGTGTATGTGTGTATATATGTGCATGTGTGTATGCGTGTGTGGGTGGTGGGGCAGGGTGGGGGTAGGGGGTGGGGAAGGGTGGGGGTAGGGGGTTAAAAATGTAAATAAATAAGTAATTTTCTATAAATTTCCAAAAATAATATCCAAAAATGTAAATGTAAATAATATCCAAAAATAATATCCAAAAATGTAAATGTAAATAATATCCAAAAATAATATTCAAAAATGTAAATGTAAATAATATCCAAAAATATTGGATAACAATTTATTTTCATTCAAAATAAATAAGTAATTTTCTACAAATTTCATAAAAAAATGAAGGCCGGCTTAATATGTGATTTAAGTGTGAAATAATCACTATATACTTATACTAATGGAGAAAAAAAACCATATATGGCGTTTTTTGTTGACTTTATATGGTGAAATAATCACATGACTTTATATCCATCAAATAAAAGCATGAAAACTAAAAAACTACAATAAGGGTTAAAATGCGCATAAATTTGTAGTAATTGTCTTATAATAAAGATCAATTAGTCTATGTTGTTGAAAAATTTGATCAAATTGGTGAGCCTTTCATATTTTAAAAATGTTGTTTTTATTCTTATTTAACTTTTCTTTCTATACACCCCTAATTATATTTAAAGTTTAATAAAATAGGAGTTATAGAAAGAAAAGTGGGGTTTCCATAATCTTACTTTGTCACAATTAATTTATATGCCTCAAAGTTATTTTATCACTCTTAGTTTATATTTGTGATAATACTTTATTAAAGATTTTTATGGGAACTTGTTATACTAGAACTTAGATGAACACTAAGTGATGAAAATAGTCCTTAAAATTGAAAATTAAATAAAGTTTATAAAAGTAAAGATGCTGGTAATACATCAAAGATAAATTAATAAGGACTAAATAACAAAACGTGTTCAAGTGTATAACAAGAAAGAAAATGTGGTATTTAGATTGGGTAAAATTCTTAAAGTAATGTTAAGGGACTAAAAGACCCAAGACAACTGGCCAGTAAGTCACGGACCGAAAAATTTATGACGGGTGATGAAAGCCCGTAAACATGTAGGGGTGGGGGTGGGGGTGGGGGTGGGGTATGATTTATAAAAATCACAAAACAATAGTAGAAATTCAATACCTGATATTAACATTGAGATTATTTTAAATAGACAGTCACTACTGTGTGTGTGTTTAAATTGAAAGAAGATATGAGAATTTTATTACAGATTTTTATGGGAACTTGTTATACTAGAACTTAGATGAACACTAAGTGATGAAAATAGTCCTTAAAATTGAAAACATTATATCTGTACTAATAACATTTTTTTACAGCAAATGTCTCCTTCAGATATTAAGGCGAAGATGATGATGCTGTTTATGATGATGTCGTCTGGGGTCGGTGGTAGTGGAGGCGACGAGGGCTCTTCCTCCCCTAGGCTCCCCAAATATGAGAAATATGGGATTACCGCCGAGAACAAATCGGAGATATTAGCGAGATCCCTCGTTCTGCTAAAGACGGTCATCGGCCCGGGGTTTATGAGTTGGAAGGAGGTGCCATATGAGCTCAAGTAAGCTGTTTGGGCGGTACTACAGGTAATATATTTATATTTATATTTATATTTATATTTATATTTATATTTATATTTATATTTATATTTATATTTATATGAATATGAATATGAATATGAATATGAATATGAATATGAATATGAATATGAATATTTCAATTTCAATTTCAATTTCAATTTCAATTTCAATTTCAATTTCAATTTCAATTTCAATTTCAATTTCAATTTCAATTTCAATTTCAATTTCAATTTCAATTTCAATTTCAATTTCAATTTCAATTTCATATTTATATTTATATTTATATTTATATTTATATTTATATTTATATTTATATTTATATTTATATTTATATTTATTCGCAACTAACATTGTATTTGTTGGACAGGAACAATTCAACTTGGATCCAAAGCTACGCGATCCCGTGTTGGAGCATATTAGGGAGCAACTCAAGTCGTGGAAAAAAAATATGCGGGCACGGTACTTTGGGAAAACACGAGAGTCGATTATCCAATGGCGTGAATCTGTCCCCCCCAAGGAGCCGATCTCATTGGCACAATGGCAGAAGTTCATTGACAATGAGATCGAGGATCGAC
The DNA here is from genome assembly GCA_949130495.1 of Sambucus nigra. NCBI lineage: Eukaryota > Viridiplantae > Streptophyta > Magnoliopsida > Dipsacales > Adoxaceae > Sambucus > Sambucus nigra. Next base: position 351,504,110 of record OX422208.1, on the reverse strand, counting down.
AATTGACATCTCGCCAATCGGGGAGGGAAAATCGAGCAAAAAAGATGGACGTGCACTACTCCGGCCAGACCTCTTACGCCGAGGTGGAGCATAGGATGCAGGTAAGATTTAATTTTTCTATAACTACAGAAATATATTATTCTTCATTATTTTACTTTGCGGGGCCGATACTAATTTTACTTTACTTTATTTTATTTCAGGGGGTAGGGAGTGGGCCAGGGGGTAAGCCACATAGGCTCGATGCGTATGTGGCTCTTCGGACGGAGAAGGGGAAGGACAAGGAGGTGTCCCCGAGCATCGCGGCCACAATTGTAAGTAATCCGACAGTTTAATTTTTATTAATTACGTTATAATTTTTTAGTTTACTTATTTTACTAATCATGTACTTTTTGTCATTTCAGGCAAAGCTTAAGGAAGTGCATGAGTCGCAGTCTGATGCCGACAAGGCATCTTTGTCCACAGATGCACTCAGCTAAATGCTTGGCTATGATCGCAAGGGGAGGACAAGGGGGTGAGCTCGCAGGTGGCCAAATCTAGGATCATCCGATTGGAGACGAGCGACACCGGGTTGGCTCGAACGGTGGATTCACATGACGAGAAGTTGTCCCGTTTGGAGGCGACGGTCCAAGATATGTACGCATTCATGAAGCGTATGCTGGGCGGAGACCGTAAAGGGAAAGGGAAAGGGAAAGGTAAGGAGAAGGCGGTGGAGGAGGAGGTGCGGGAGGACGAGGCGCAGGATGACAAGGATGTGGACCTCGCTGCTTCATCACCGACATGTTCGTACTTCGATGATCCACTTCCCTATTTGGCGCCCTTCAACAGACCAATGTCGACACTTGGTTGGCCGAGCGTGTTCATATTGGATGTATTTGATGGCCAGTGGATAGGGCGGGGGTTGAGGGACCCGAATATCGTCCAGGGTGGAATAGTTCATGGACGTGCGCTTCAAAAGATGGAGTACAGGGTGCTCGTCACGCATGTCATACCCGGGAAGGAGAACTCCCTATTGTGGTTGCGCGAACAATGCGGCACGACGTATATTAGTGGGTGCGTCAATTCGTATGTCGTGTGGCCTACTCACCTCCTCAGTTTTAACAATACACCAGACATGTAGTGACATTGTTTTAAGTTTGAATTGAATTGTTTTAAGTTGTTACATTTGAATTATATCGTGATGCATATTGTCTCTATTAGAATATATATTTGCATTATCTTTAGTTTGTTTGGATATATGATGTTTGGAACAGGTACAACGTTGCTATAACAGGTACAAATATACTGCCGGGCAGTGGCAGTGGCCATACTGCCCAGCAGATTTTTTTTAAATTCTGCTCAGAATTGTCACGGTCATTGACCGTGACAATTTTTTTAAAAAGGGTCACGGCTTTGTCACGGTTATAAGCCATGACAAACGTGTCACGGTCATTGACCGCGACATGACTGTGACACAAAACGTGAGTTTTGTGTCAAGGTCAATGGCCGTGACACGGCCGTGACAAAAAAAGTTGTCTCGCCTCGAAATGTCACGGTCATTGACCTTGACAAGTTGGATTTGTCAAGGTCAATGACCTTGACAATTCAGCAGACTTGGTGTAGTGATACCATGGAAGTCTATATCGATGATATGTTCGTCAAAAGCAGTCATAGAGAATACCACCTCTCAGACCTATCAAGGACATTCGAAATCCTCAGGAAATACCGAATGAAACTCAACGTGAGCAAATGTTCCTTCATTGTCCAGTCAGGAAAAATTTTCAAATACTTGGTTAGCGAGAGAGGCATTGAAGCTAACCCGAACCAGATTGATGCAATCAACAAGGTACAACCTCCCTGCACGATAAGAGACGTACAAAAACTCATGGGCATGCTCGCCGCCTTCAATCAATTCATCTCGAAGTCATCCAAAAAGTGCCAGCCATTCTTCCATCTATTGAAGAAGAGCAAAACAGTGGAGTGGAATCAAGATTGCTCGAGGGCATTGGAAGAGCTCAAATCTTATCTCAGCACACCACCCTTGCTCGTGATACCTCAAGAGAATGATTCCCTGTACCTATACCTTGATGTTTCCAGCCACGCTGACAGTTCTGCACTAGTATGCGAAAGAACTGAAATCCATCACCCAGTCTACAACGCGAGCAAGGCCCTATTAAATGCCGAGCAGCGATACTTACCACTGGAAAAGCTTTCCTTTGCACTAGTGGTAGCCTTGAGGAAACTGAAGAACTACTTAGAAGCTCACTTTATCATCGTCCTTACGTCACACCCCCTTAAAGCAGTCCTGCAAAAAGCCGATTTATCCGATAGACTGTCGAAGTGGTCGGTCGAGCTCGGACGATTTGACATCCAGTTCCAACCAAGGAATGTAATTAAGGGGCAGGTCCTCGCCGACTTCATCGCGTAGTTCATAGGCGAATAACCTTGCGATCAACTCCAATGCATGGATCAGAGGGACGATCACTCAGCAGGAGGTGTCTTGTGACTATTTATTGATAAAGCCTCCAACTCAAAGGGGGCAGGAGTAGGCATTATGCTCGGTAACCCAGAAGATAAAATTCTCGAGTTAGGGATCAGACTTGGATTTGAAACCTCCAACAACGAGGAGGAATACAAGGCTTTGATAGCAGGCCTGCAGAAGTCACAAGCATTGGGTGAAAAATAGCTACAGGTGTTCAGCGAATCGTAATTGGTCTCCAATCAGATAAGTGGGGACTTCAATGCACGGGACGAAAGAATAGCCGCATACCTCGCCTTAGCAAAAAGGTAAATGTGCAACTTTGAGAAAGTCAGTGTCCAATAGTTTCCTAGAGGACAAAATAGTCATATCGACGCCCTAACATTTTTGAGTTCAGGAATCAACTCCGACATAAAGAGAATAATCCCTATAGAATTCCTCGTCAATCTGGGCATCATCCAGAGCAAAAGGCTTCCAGACGTGAGCCATGTTCTCCAGATTGAATCAGCACCCAGTTGGATGGACCCCCTGAGGGACTATTTGAAGGATGGTGCACTACCAAATGATAAGAAGGCCACTCATCATATAAGAGTCAAAGCTACCCGCTTTCACTTATCTTCTGAGGGCAAGCTATATAAGAAATCATTCATCGACCCTTACCTCCAATGTGTTCACGCAAAGGACATCGAGTAAGTTCTATGCGAGCTTCACGAAGGAATCTATGGGAGCCATATTGGAGGGAGATTGCTAGCTTTCCGAGCAATGAAGGAAGGCTACTGGTGGCCATACATGCAGAGATATTCTAGAGTATATGATCGCAAGTGCGAAAAATGTCAGCTACATGCTCCTATACTCCACCAACATGCCAGCTTCCTAAGATCACTTACCATCCCTTGGACTTTAACCCAATAGGGAATGGACATCATGGTCCCTCTTCCTACCGTTATCGACAATCGCAAGTATCTGTTGGTCACGACAGACTACTTCACCAAATGGATTGAGGCAGAGCCGCTGGCAAACATCAGAGATGCAGATATGATGAGATTCATATGGAAGAACATAATTACCCGCTTTAGGATCCCCAGAACCATCATCACTAATAACTAAACATAGTTTGAAAGCGGACCCTTCCAAAGTTTTTATAATGACCACGGGACCAGGCACCATTTTAGCTCGATAGCCTACCCCTAGAACAACGGTCAAGCTGAAGCTTCTAACAAAATAGTGATCGATGGATTGAATAAATGACTTGAGCGAGCAAAAGGTGCATGGGTGAGTGAGATACAACATATCCTGTGGGCTTATCACACTACCCCACGATGAGCAACTGGTGAAACCCCATTCGCACTAACATATGGAATGGAAACAATCATCCCTTTAGAAGCTGGACTCCCAACCATGAGGTCCACCCTGGTTGACCAAGGCCAGAATGATGCAGCACTACTCGCTGAACTTGACCTAGCTGATGAAAGAAGAGAGCTAGCCCTAGTGAGACTAGTGAGCTATCAGCAACAACTCGCTAGGCACTATGATAAGAAGGTCAATCCAAGAGCATTCCAGGTTGGAGACTACGTCCTAAGGAAAGTCCTTGGCAGTGCAGTAAAACCATATGATGCCAAGCTAGGTCCAAACTCGGAGGGACCATTTAAGGTGACAAGGTACAACCTATAAGGAGCCTATCACTTAGAAACGCTAGAGGGCAGAGAGATACCCTAAGCTTGGAACGCAGCCAACCTGAAAAAAATAATATTTCTAGTTTTTTCATTCAATTTTTATCACATTATTGGAATTGGTTTCATTACTTTTAATAAAAGATTGTTCGATAGTGGCATTCTATAAAGTGTTAATTTTGTTTTGTGGACTTTATAACTTTCACACCTTTTCTAAGCGACAGGCACATTGCCCGATATATAAAAGCAGGGAGTCACCCTTCTCAGGTTTTCATTATGAGACATGAATAAACTCTTAGCATTGCCCCTGGAAATATATAAAGCCCTACAGGGGACCCTTAGGCAGTTCGGCCAAATCGAATTAGTCACCAACTAATGTTTGGCTCAGAAAACCTGATCAGATAGAACATCCAACACTAGGTGTGTCCTCTCCATTGCCACACTTAGGCCTAAGGGAGTGTGACGACACGACCTAAAAGGTAAAGTGGGGCAAAATGGTATCTCATGATCATAATGGACTGGGAGGATACTCACACGACAAAATAACTCTACCCACATCAAATCTAGTCGGCTACGAAGAGCCCAAGATAATCAAACGAAAAATTAATGAAGTAAAAAATACACAACACATGTTTAGTCAGAAAAACATCCAAAACATAAATATTTTATTACTTCGTTACATTTACAAAGAGTTATATTGAAAATCTTAATAAGGATTAGGCCTTAGAGTAAGATAATCAGCCACTTGTGATCTTCGATCGTCGTCCAGATGAGGATCTAATTCCTCCTCAACTTCATTCGCATCTGCCTCCAATAGTTGCCTGGGTATAGCATCTATAGGGATCCACTTGTCGTCCCTCCTAAAAGGATTAGGCCTCAGAGTTGAAAGAGAGATCTCGTGACGATACCAAAGCACTGAGTTCCTCGGGACCTGTAGCTCCTTGAGGGCACTCAACCATCCCCGAATAAAGTATAGCTCTTCAAACTCTGCCAACCTCATTGGAGCATCTGTCCAACCCTGGTCATAACTATCTTCCCACACTTGCCGAGGTCCTTTATTGAACAGATGCCTCATCCATGTGACATCTCTTTAAAGCCCAGCAGTAATCATGTATGCTTGACGAACATCTTCTTGAAGCTCATCCATATCCCTACCCCTTGCATCTGCACCATCTCGCGGACCAGCCGATGAAGATGAACCTCTTAAAACTCAAAGTACGACGCTCGGCGCATGCTCCCTGAGTCACGACACCTCCCTCCTTAGAGTTTTGTTCTCTTGCTAAAGAAATTCTCCCACTTAATCGATCTCGGAGGCATCCAGAAGTTTAGCCCTCAGAAGGTTCACCTCTTCTTGAATAGAGGCACTAACTTTTTCCATCTCCTAAAGTCTATCCTTCAGTTTGGAGATGAGCTTGGACTGATCTTTAAAGATCTCATTCCTCGACCTAAGGGATTTACAAATCCTTATAAAGGCTTGGCGAACTTGATTGCTCACATTAGGACCAAGGATCCTTCCCAGTTGAGAGGTGGCAGGTATATACTCATCTACATCAATCAACTACAAGCCGTAAAAAGCAAAAAAGAAAGAGCAAGAGGGACTTACGAAGTGAAAACTTAGCTTGGGACGATGCAAAGTCACAATCAAAGACGATGAAGAACAGTAAAATTGGAAGACGTAGACCTGAGAATGAAAAGAGCAACAGCGGGAGCTTAAGGAAGGTTAGAAATATGGAAAAACTTGAAGCGACAACAAGAAAACACTTCTCCGAAGGATTTTTAAATGTTTCTAATCATAGCGCATAGGAAACGAAGCAGGTGCTTCAATCTTGGAAAGTGTTGCACAATTTACAAAAATGCCATTATGATACATCATTTAAAATTATTGAGCTCGAGTTGTGGCCCAACAGCTTTAGGGGAAATTGTGGGTACCTCGATTTATCATTCGGGCCCAAGACGAGTAGCCTAATAAAAATGGCCTAAAGTCTCCATTATCATTAGCATTCTATATATAGCTAGATTTCATTCATGAGGAGGATTTTTCAAAATGGGTTTGGAAAATAGTCCAACCAAGCATATTTTGGCTTATTTTATTATGGGCCCACATTCTAATTTGGTTGGGACTATGCACAAATATGTTCTCCTTTGTGAGGAGTATAAATTTGTTTGTCCAAAACCATTAAGTAATTAAGGAAATTTTTGAACTCAAAGTGACCCATTTGAAAGATACTTAGTGCATTGTAGTAAGTGTGGAACATTTGTCCCACATATGAGATTTGAAAACTTTAGTAAAGTTAACAAAAAATGTGGACTAAGGCTTGGATGCCTTTGGAGTATCCCAACTCTTTATGGGAAAAGGACTACACTATGCATGTGTTGGGCATTGGCCAAAGGCCCACACGAGTGTGCATCGTCCGTCCTGTCGGCTAGCTCGACCCAATCCCAGACTTGGGCTTATAAAAATTCCTTTCCATTTGGGCCAATTTAATTGAGTCTCTGGGCCCGGTTTTAACCCATCATTAAACTAGTTTGTCTTATTGGTTACCATTTGTAACTGCCTTGTCTGAATAACCACTTAGAAAACGAATGGTCAATTGTAAAACATAAAATAAAAATTCTCTTTCTATATCATGAAATATTTATGTGTCTGAATAATTTGTTGTGTCAATTCGAGTAGTGCTCAAAAATTCGTTATATCTTGGGAGACAACAATTCACAACCTTAACACCATGGAGGGAATTGAATTGTCTTAAGGACACTCTGGATACACATGGCTAGGATTTGTTACTAATTCTGGTATCTTCTGATATTTTCTACAAATTCAAGTATGTTTTATTATTTATGTAATTTTATTTTCAGAGTAATAAAATTTTTGTTCATGTTCATTGTTTAATAAATTCGTTATATAAAACAATTGCACGTTTTATTAATACTAGGTTTCAACCCCGCATGATGTGAGGGCAAGTTATAAATCTTAATGTTAATATATTTATATAAATAAAATATTAAAAATATGGATTAATCAATTTAAACATATCCATTTCAATATTATATTAAAAGAACATTTTTAAAATTTAGTTGGTTCTAAAATTACAATGTTTCCCTTTATTTTTATAATTTGTGTATTTACGCTTATGAGTTCGTCCAAATAGTTACTAAAAGATTTAGGTGCATGAAAAAGATTCATCTTTAATGGAGAGTAATGTTATTTTCATGATGTACACTCATTTTTATTCTCAAGAGTAAAAATACTGTACAAAAACGATTATCCAATATCAAAATATAAATAATATATGGATTACTAATAAAGTCTTACAAAACAACAACATCCCACAAGCACAACAATTGACTAAAACATCCTTAAAATACAAATATCCATGTTCTCTTTTGATGAGCCTTCCCAATTTTGAACATGTTTTCTTGTCTGTGTAAATCTCTTTTTTGAGTATATCTTAACTCCCATTTTTGTTCTATTATATAATTGTGGTGGCGAACTACAAAACAAAAAAATGTTTCTTGTAATTATCTGGCAGTTCAAAATTAGCGAACCCAAAATCTGAAAATTCTAAATCCGTTTTCTCTATATTTCTCTGCACAATACACATACATTTCCTTTTTCATTCCTTGAGCTTTACACACACACACACACACACACACACACAGATATATATATATATATATATATATATATATATATAGAGAGAGAGAGAGAGAGAGAGAGAGATAGAGACTCATGTGCACACCAAGTTTACATACTTACTATTGCAAACCTATTTTTTTTAAATATAAAAAAATATTTTTTAGTTGAATTTTTATATGATATTTAAACATTTCAAGGGGCCCATATAAAAAAAATAATTTCAAAATAACTTTTTTTGCTATTTTAAAAAAATCGGTCAAGCATTCACAACTTTTAAAGTGCTTTAAAAGTGTGAAAGTTTGACGATTTTTTTAAAATAGTCAAAAAAAAAAGTTATTTAGAGTTGATTTTTTTATTCTGGTTCCTTGAAATGTTTAAATACCACAAAAAAAATTCAACTCAAAAATAATTTGTTTACTATGTTAAAAAACTAGTGTGCAAACTTGGATGTGCACAAGCGCCTGACTATATATATATATATATATATATATATATATATATATATATATATATACATATGAAATAAAGTAGAAAACTACTTATGTATGTCACAAGATCAAAAGATGATGTCATAGGATCATTTTTTTTCCTGTAATGCCTCTTTTGCCCCTCACATTTTTTATTTCCCTCTCTTTTTCTACTTACCAAAATTACACTTTAATTCAAAATTTGGGGTATTTTGGTCATAAGAAGAATTTTATTTACACTTCCTATTTTATCCTTATGTAATACCCCGTAATTTTATTGATTTTTATTTAAAGGATTAATTGAATTAAATGAGAATTTATTGGGAATTAAATCGGATGTAAATACTAGCGAGACGTGTGTTGGTATTTGAGTATGATGTTAAAATTGAATATTATTGAGAATATATGGTAATATATGAGTATTAAAAATATTAAAATTGTCGCGAGGCAGAAATACGACAATTTGGGAAATTTAGTTGGGACGCGCGTGTCGATCGCGTCAGGATTGAATTTATTTAAATTAAAAAGTAAATTATATTTTTATCAATCGAATGGTCGTTTTGAGTCCGCCAATGTGTCCGGAAGGGTCGAAATAGTCAGAAAACACTAGCCGGGGGTTTAGTTTGGGTCCCGGGGCATTTTTAGGCCAAACCGACAACCTGGAAGGGTATTTTGGTAATTTTAAAAATTGAGGAATTAAAACCAACGAATTTTAGAGTTTTTTTTTATATTTTTAAAGAGGCCACTAAGGCCATTACCAGCAAAAGGCAAGAGAGTGGGCTACGGGAGTTTTGAGAGGAGTTGGAGATAAGTTAAAAGAGGTTCCACCAAACCATCTTCCTTCACCAGCATTTTGAAAGGAAATTGTGACCGGAAAGAAGAGAGAGAGCCAACTTTGATCATCAACAACGAATCAGAATATCAGATTTAAGTCAAGTGATTTGATGTCATTAATTGCAATGAATATTTCCTCCATGTTTAATGTAGAAATCGTATATGCTTTGAAAGTTTTGGTGAAAATCCAATGGGATTCTTGTACAAACTCTTAATTTTTGTTAGGAATTGCATGTAGAATGATTATGGACGAAATTGGTATCCAAAAACTTAACTTTGATGATTTAAAAACGGATTAATGACGAGCATTTAGGTACAATAAAATTATGGGTTCATGTTCATAGGGTTTGGGGTAAAATTTGGGGATTCATGATAATTGCATGTTGATTTAGAGGATTTTGCCGCAATAATATGTTAAGAAGCTACCTAGGAGGACTTAGAGTAGTTTAAAAACATTAAATACGTTATTGGGATGATCTTAAGATGGATTTAGAGAAGAGAAAAATGAAGAAAAACAAAATTAGGAAATTCTGGGCGTTTTCTGCCATCTCGTTAGAAGACCTGCCCAAGTCGTTCGAACGAGACTTCTAACGAGATGATAGTACACCTTCTAACGAGTTCGTTCGAAGCCCTTCGTTCGAACGACACTCGTTCTAACTACCTCATTCGAATGAGATTTCTAACGAGTTGACATAATGGCCTTTTTAGGCCTGATTTTTATTTCGAACTTCCCACAGACTTATTTAATTGAGTGTTAACCTTCCCTTATTGACTAGTGGGTATATTTGTAAGATTTGTGTACGTTGAGGATTAAAACTTAAAATTTTATAATAAACCGGATAACTTCTGTCGGTTAGGAAATAATTATTTGAATTTGCGAAGTGAGAAGAGTTGATTATCTATGATGTATATTATTCGGGGACTTGTAAGTGTACTACATTAATGACCGTATAGGAATGTAAATAAATACCTATATTAATATTATAAGATATCTAAGATGTGTGAATGCTTAGTATATGTGGTTATCTGTGTATAACATACCTACCATACTTGCTATCACGGGAAGTCGGCATTCGATCAGGGCCATCTAGTCTTTTTAGGCCTACGGGGGGATTTAGTTTGGTACCTCGAGGACATAGGTCAGAGAATGACTTATTGAAGATTTAATAAGTCTGCTGATCATGGGAGCGTAGGTATGTGCGTGACCCATGTGATGTGAACTATGTTCGCCTCCATTATGTGTGTCTGTTATCGAAACGGTTCCTGAGAGATTCAGAATACGTGATCCTTATGTACGTGATGTTCAGGGATTCGATAGCAGAGTATGTGTGCACCGCAGCTTAGTCTAGGGGTGCCATTATTGTATGATTATGATGAGATTAATACACTGATAATTGAGATGAATCATTTATTAAATTGTAAGTGTGAATAATTGTAACATTTTTAGTAGATTTAAAGATGGAGAAATTCTTATAAATTATTATAACTAATTTTGAGTAAAAACAGTAAGACCTTCAGTTTATATTAAGACATTGGGAAACGAACTTTGAATTGTAAAGTAATGTCAGGATACGAATTGGACTAGTTTGATAGTAGAATAACTAGAACGGGTACGGGTACGATAGGTGTGCACAATTAGTTGAGAGGTGAGGAACTCATGTGAGTACATGCACTATCATGTATTTTATATTCACTGTTTAATGATATTAAACACTTGCTGTATTTTAAACTGTTTTCACAATCGGGCTCTGACCCGTTTGCTTCCAAATTTGTTTTCTTGTAAAAACCTTTTAGGTGCCCAGTCACAAGGACACCAAGCGTCGGAGTTCCATTCTGGTGACGTGTTGTAGCTGTTGTGGAAGTTACAGGACCTCAATAGTAGACGCCTCCACTTTCTATCTTGACTCTATTTCATATTTACTCATCTGTATGGCAAGTCGCCCCTTTTCTTTTAGAGACATCCTACTTACTCAGTTTTATTTCAGATTTTGGATTGTAATTATTTAGTGATTCAGACTTTGTATTCAGTTTTATTCAGTATTTAGGATTATTTCCCAGGAGTGTTCCTCCAGATTTATTTATTTCTTTAGTATTGTAATGTGGCTGTAATGTGTTTGTGATATCATTATTTTATAATTTAATACTTATTGTATGTTAATCGGATTCAATTAAAATTGACAACTCACTTTTTAAATATTAGGTGTCTAGTAATTATTAAAACGTTTTTCGACAGTGATGCTATGAACTGAACCAACTTGACATTTTGTATTAATTTGAATAAAGGAGTAGCTACCCGATATTTAATTAGTCGGGGTGTCACACCTTACAATTTTTAGATTCCCCCTCTTTTCTTTTCTACACTTAATTACCACTCTTCCACTTTAATTCAAACATAAAGGAGTTTTTGGTAAATTACTTCTTTTTATACTATCTCACCAACCCTTTATCACGACAATACACACTCTCCTTCTTAAACTCTCAAAATAGGAACCCCACATCCCAAACTCGAAACCCTCTCCTTCTCAAACTCGAATTCCATTTTCTCTCACTTCTCTATTTTAAAGGTAAATTACTTCTCTTTGTTTTACTATTTGTTTTGTTCAATGGGTCTGTTTCAAACAATGGGTATGTTCCACAAAATCAAAGGTATATAGTTCAACACGAAATCAAACATGAGCAATTTTTCACGAAATCAATGGGTCTGTCTCAAATCAACACGATATCACTGGCCCTGTTCCACGAAATCAAATACTCTTCAGATATATATATATACTTAGATCTCTATAAATTTGTAATAAAATGATATGCTGGATTAACTGAGTTCCCATTTTTATCGTCTATTCATTTTTTCTTACATTTTATTTATTTGTCTAACACGGGACTTAATCAGAAAATGGTCACTACTCATTTTCTCGACATGTAATTTCTCCCCTATTTTATTGTTGATGAAGAAAAGGATGTTTGGTGTTTTTTCGATGAGTGATGGAAACATGTGTTTTACTAACAAAGTTGGGTCTGATCTACTAAATTGAATGAGATTTTTGTTCAGATCTATATACTTAGACACTGATTTATTTGATCCTATTAAAATTATATGTCGCTCCATTTAATACTTAGATACTCTTCAGATTTATATACTTAGATTATATACTTAGATTTGTATACATTTTTGTTGTGCTCATTCTTTCATTTGATCCTATTAAAATGATATTCTTTTATTTGTTCATATTGAATCAATAGAGACACTTAATTTTAACTTTGATTTTTTCATGAGTTTGTTGCAATTGAAAACTAAATAGTTCATCTTTGTTGAGAGTATTGGGCTAAAGTAGGGGCATGTGTTCTGATTAATTTTTGTTGTGATATAGTATTCAGCCACCCATTTGACCAATAGTTCATCTTTGTTCTAGTCAATTTTCGTTGGGACTAGGAAATATGTACTGATACTGTGATAGGGAATGAAATCTTAAGGGGTATTTCTAGGGAAAGTGAGTCATAACAGGTAAATGCCATATTATGGGAGATATTGGTGCTTGAATAATGTTAAAAAAAATGCCCAACTGAACCGTTTACTTTGATTTATTTTATTTATTTATTGTACATTCCAACTGAGTTTATCCAACCAAAAACTATTGATTGACTTGATTAGCAAATTTCAAGCGATATGTTCAGTATGGGTGTGTATTAAAATTTCAAGTTTCGTTTATAGATACTTTTCATATGTTGCATTTACCATACGCTGCTATTGAAAGAAGATATTTTATCATATTCTACCTTTACCAGTGTTATAATCCGTTATTATACCCAAATAGTAGTTGGGAAGAGAAGTCAAGACCACCCACATATTCTTGGAGTGAGTTTATAACGGTCTTTCTTGCCATTTTATGGAATTGATTTTAGTTATATTTTCATTTCATTTTCTATTTTTGAATTTCATGTAGAGAGTGTTCATAATTTTGGATGGAATGCAAATTTAATAGTCTATAACTCATTTGATAGCATTTTCTTTTTATACATATAGTTGCGTTGGCAGCCGCATCGCCATTGACGTGGAATATACATTTACATCACCATTGATTGCAGTGAAAGAGCACGCCATGCGAAAGAATCGGAATACATGTGAAATCCATAGTGAAGAAAATAGACGGATGCTTCGTGACATATCTGTTGTACAAGTGTATTACGAGGATAATGAGATCAAGGACGCATGGCTTGATAATGTTAATGTTTATCCAAAATTTGCTGGAGCAGTAACAAATATGGAAGAAAATATTGAATAGTAATGAATTACTAACATTGTTAAGCCCGAGGAAATAGTTTCGTGAGCTTTAAGAAGGACAAAACATAAACAAAAGTTCTATTTGATCAGCTAACTGAAGATGTTATGAAGTTGATGTAAAATGGCACGTATGATGAGTTCCAGGGAAATTAATTTTATTGACCTCAAGTCATATATCTTATCCCCAGGCATCAATTCTCCCTACCCTAAACCATTTTCTGTAAGTATATCCATCTGCTATTCAAAATTTTGTGTTTTTTATATTTGTTTTATCCTCAGTCGAATGATTAATTTTGATTTTTTTTATAGGATTTGAAGGAAATGATAGTGAAGGGGGTAGGGTTTGAAGTGGAGGATATCAAGAAATCTGATTTCGATTTAAGGGATGCATTGGTGGGTCAATCTGTGGCTTATGAGTTTGATGTTAAAATTAAGTACAAGATTCTTCCGGTTGATCTTATGGAGAATGCGAAAAGATGGGAGTATCTGAAAAGATTCTTCGGTCACCATTTTGGTTAATCGCGTAAATATTTTTAGTCAATTAAATTGCATAGTTTTTTAGTTAATCGAATATTCTCTAGTTAATCGAATATGATTTTTCGTGCCTTTTAGATTTATATTGTTATTCTATTCTGCTTGGTTTGTTTGGTAGAAGAAGCTGACATAATAATGGCCTCGATGTAATATAAGGTCGTGTGGTACCGAACATTCAATGTTGGTAATCTTTTCATCAGGAAAGAAGCAAAATCAGCGACAAATCCAAGACATAGAATGCTGGAAGACAGCAGGGAAAGCACAAGCGTTCTCTCATGTAATTCGGTAAGGAACATATGACTAAAAATGCGTTCACAAATGCACATCTTATTTTAAAATAATGTTCATTTTAATAAAATACATGTTTCCTTCCAATATTGTGTCCATAACTAATCCATCTAATTTTTTAGATAAATGCTTGATTAAACAATGAAACCAACAAAAATGGTTGAAAAAAAAGCGAAACACAATATGGCATCCCATATGCTTTTTTTTGGACTAAGTCTAGGAAAAAGTTTGGTTGATCAATGAGTTATTTGTTCGACACCATCAGATCTGATCCATCAAACTTATAAGAAGATGTTAAGAAAGGTATCCTATCTTAAATGATAAATAACCATTATTACTTTCAAAGTAATTAAATGGTACGACTTTTACAACATTTTTTCAAATAAAATCATACAATTGTGGTCTACTGATTCTGCACAATTGAACGGAGCTTTAGCTAATAAAATCTCACTGCGCAGTTTTAACACTGCTTCGAAGATAATAAAATCGTACTCTACTCACGGTTTGGTGTGATTGGGGAACTATATATGTTTTATTGGGACTTATTTTAGAAATTTTGTTATTTATCTTAACTTTATATATGCAGATTGTTGATTTGTGCTAAAAGAAATGCAAGTTGATAACTTTGGATAATTAAACCCTGCACAACAGACTCCCGTACTTTGGATAGTTTGATTCATCATTATGTTTCCAAAGGATCTCCACATATACAACGGTATATTTTTAACTGATTCAGTACACTGTTGGGATTGAGTGTACACATATACACTGTTGGGCTTAAGTGTACAAATATACACAGTTAGGATTGAGTATTCACAGGTATGTGTACACTCATTTTTCCCCATTTTCTATATTCCCATTATAAGGCAACAATGGTATAATGCAAACCAATATATCCAATCCTCATCTCCCTTCCTAGCTGAACTGAAATGCGCCAGAAATCCTTCCATTTCGATCTTTACTAAGTTGCACTAAAATGCTCATATCGGACTGGAATGGATCACACGCCTCCGGTAGTATGGACCTAATATTTACCTTTTTGGGGTAATTTACACACACAACACCAATACATATACATATTTACACACACACATACATATTGATAAACTCCACTGAGATTTGTATGTATGGATCTGAGTTTTTTTATTTATTTATTTTGATAACCTGCTGAAGTGGGCTTATATACACACATACATCAATACATATACATATTGATACACACACAACACACACATATTGGCCTGCCTCTACTTATTGAAATTTCTTTCTTTTAATGTTCATTTTCTAAAAGTCTGTAATCAATTCAGCAGTCATGCTACTGAATAGAGAGTAGATGCTTGATTGTTTAACCATTAAACCATTACTGCCTATCATAGAGAAGATGCAGGTACAAGATAAGCTAAGTTCAACGCAGGTCTATTATCTATTAACATGTAGTATTTAGTTGGTTAAAATTTTAGATGTAGTAATTTATTTTCATTTATTATTTCTTATCAAACTCATTCTCTCTTATAGTATTTATAAATATTGTTATATGTACTTACAGGTACTGAAGGCTTTTCATATGGGTCCGAGAAGAGGGGATATTTTTGGTGTTTGGCCCAAAGTATAAATGTTGGATATTTCTCTAGTATTAGTTGATTGGAATTCTCAAGTATGCTACTATAGCTCTAAAAATCAATGATCCGATTGTTTGTGGCTTAGAGTGGATGAATTTCAGTTTTTTAATGAGTTCCAATTTGTCTTCTTCAGGTGATGTAAAGTTTAAAGTATTCCTTTTTCTAATTCTTTCTTCTTTTGGTGATGTAAAGTTTAATCTTTAATTTGACTTTAGTAAGCTTGACGTATCCATATTTTAATTTCAATTTAGTAAGCCTGATGTATCCATGTTTTAATTTGAGTAAGCCCTATGCTTTTGACTGATGCTACTACATACATGTACTATATTTGTGATTACCTCATGGATTTAATATCTAATTTTATTTTTCTTCATGCTTTTCTCCATACAAGCATGTGCTTTTGTTTTCTTCAGAGTCAAATCAACATGCCGCATTAAAAAGGGGTGTAATGGATTCAATGCCTTTCCCACATGATGTTGACGTGGTGCTGCAGATGCTAATAATGGCAGCGGAATGGTGGAACATAGCCAAGAAAAATACATTACACCTGATGCATCTGCTATATGTGATACATCTGCTATATGTGGATTTGTTGATTATATCCCTCAAGTTTGATGTTTGAACTTTCACACAAGAAGAAAAAATGAATCAATTTAGATAAAAGGCATTAGGATATAGTTTTTCCCTATGATGTTAAAGTTATTTTTATTTCATATATTTGTACATACTTATTGATAATAATACATTAATTCTGACATTCATTCAGAGTCCAATAGGCCATTTGAATGTAATTATAATTTGGTTTGTAAGTTGTGTACCACTAATTTATTTTAATACAAAGTAGTATATTAATGATGGCTTCAACATCACTATAGATTCATATTCAAGTGATACTATTGAATGTGATTGTTTTAGCTCACTAATATATACGTTTGGACATTGGTTTGATAGTGTCATACACTATTTTTACTAGAGTTATATGGAATTGTAACACCACTAATTTGCTAGAGTGATATCGGTTGAATGTTATTTTTAGCGGCGCCTGCTTATTGGAGGGATATAGTTGGTTGGTTGTATTGTTTGTGATATTGTTGGTGGTTTTGATTGTTGGCGGTGTTAATGTTTTAGCTTCCTACAATTAATAGTCAAGTAATTTGCAACAACTAATTTATTTGGCATTTTGTTATTTGTTAATGCATGTGAATGCAAAAATTAGCGGATTGTTTATTCGTTGAAAATATGATCAATTTTTTAAAAATCACACGTTGTTGGACTATTTGTTATTTGTTAAGCAGAGTGGATATTCCAATAAATAAAGGATATTATGACTGTATTTTTTTAAATTTATATTTTGTTTTGTTGGGGAACGAAATTTGTGCCTTTTTGAAATTACGTACTCTGAAAATTTTCATCGTTTTGTAATTATCAGAATGCCTTCAGGCACGGGCATACCCTAGTGTGTATATATATATATATATATATATATATATATATATATAATGAAGAAGCTAAGAAAATACAAACTTTTTCTCTCTAAAAATAATAAATATCTTCCGTTACAATGATATCTTTGATCTTCCTTGTCGTAGGAACTCATCAAACCATCATTAAGATTATTTGGAGAACCCACATGTGACACCTTGCCTAATAAAATACCGGGTGATCACTCATATATCAAATTAAACAGGAATCTCATATGATTTCACTTTCAGCATCACTATCGAAAAACCAATTAATTACTAATAACCTATTAGGGAGTTAAAATTTTAAACTTTCTAATCTTTTAAAATTAACGCACAAATAAAACCATTCACATAGGAATATAATCAACAAACGGAATACATAAATAAATAACCGATAAATCTCGGTAAACATATATTACAACCAAATCGAATGCACGTAAAATAAAATCGCTCTACATAAAATAAATGACATCAGTTGGGCAACATGCTCGATTATTACAATAGTACCTCCTATCTATATCACAAGAATAGAAGCGTCTAAAGAAATTTCCTGCCAACATCCGCAACTGCGATAGCACGTCTGACTCGAAAGAATAGTCATCCAGGCGTCCCGTGTCTGGATCCCTAAAAAGCATACAAAAGGAAAGAAAAAAAGAAAATAATAGATACGGGTCAGATCCCGGGTTTTGAAAATCATTTTAGAAAATGCTTAACTTACTTTAATATAGAAAATGTGATACTCTTTATATTTAAATTGGTGTCGCGCTCACGTGAAATACCCCTCACCTCTCATCTAACAGTGCACACCTAACCCATGTATTTTAAAACATCCTAGTTAGCTACCCGACTGTGACAATCCGCTCTCCGAAATAAGGGGTGGCCATCCCGATACTTCGACATAACGGAATCATGGATGGATATCATCCTCAGCATCATAACAATAATTTGGTATATAGGCAACCCACTCCATAAATCAGAAAGCAGGTTGTCAAAATGTTGATTTTAAAAGATTTAAGAAATAAATTAAACAACCCAAATCTGACAAAAGTGGAATTTCCATGGAACATATAGATAGTTAACCAAAACAATATACAATAAGAGAACCGAATAATCTGTCGATCCACATTCACATCATTGAGTTTCACAATCTAATATATACTACATACCACATCCATTAACAATTACAGAATATGGGCCACTAGCCCGAATGTAAGACCCAATCATAACTAGATTCCAAGGAGGAGGGCGTCTAACAACATCCTGTAATAATCCGCAAGGTCATACAGCTCGTCAAAAGCATAAGAAAGGAAATTCATAACGGGCGCCCCTTGCGGAGGAGCACCTGAGCGGATACCACAATATGCATAACATAGAAAGGTGAACGGGTCAGGGCCCGATTTATATATAATTCCCAGAAGAGTAAGAAACATGATAGATATGGACAATAAATTATAAAATAATGAGAATGAAAATCTACCAACCTAAACATAAAATGTGATAATGCAATTATATATGTTTCTAACAATTTATAAAATTAGGCAAGAGAAATTAAATTAATTCTCACTTCTTCCCATACCTTATAAATTTCCATTCCTTAACAGGAATATAATTACCATCACATATCTTATGGCAATTTACATACCTCAAGTCCCACTTGAGTTAGAAAGGTTATATTCATATACATATAACGTTTCTAAGACCGCCCCTCCGAGTTTCCCCACTGGGCGCGCCCCTAAATGACTATCATCTTCTAGGGCCTATCTATACAAGACAACCTGGGCACCTAACGCACGTCGGGAAGTGGCCATATACCTGCAAGTGAGTCATAACCACACCCGAAATTACCTCACTAGCGCAGAAAAACATATACAAAAGCCGCATATGGCCGAGGACTATAGTCAGCCTGCATTCAATAGACAGGGGACATCACCTCATGCACGAGCTTCCCTTATGATAGCATTTAGAGAGGTGTGTTTAAGTAATTTAACAATTACCAATTTAATCTCATGTGTTTCATTTTACTTGAAACATTTATCTTTAAATATTTCTTATTCAATCTCAACATATAATTAGGTCCCGAAGTATTCTCTAAACAATCTCCCAAAATCTAATAGGTCTCAAGGTTTTATATACCTCAAAAAGGCCTCCAAAATCTCCACATATGGGCTTAGAACTCTAACTTTAACAAATTTACCAAAAGAGAAGTGATACCTAAGCATCACTTTAAGTACCCCTGAATTAACCCCAAGTGATCCCATTCAACAATAGGGTAACGACCAAACTCGACTAAAACAAGTTTACTTCATACAAGAAGGTTCCTATTTCCTATTTAAAAGAAGAAAGATAGGAAACAAAAATAAGTCTAAGAGTGAAAAAATAGGGGACCGGTACGAAGGCCGCGGTCGACCGCAGGCCAAAAATTAGGCCTTAGTGAGAAAGCAGTGTGCCCTCCCCCGAAGGCCCGGTCGACCGGTCCTGGACACGCGGTCGACCGGTCATAGCAGACCCAAAAACCCTTCCTCTTCCAACAACAAGTCTCCACATCATATTTTGCTACCAAAGGATTTTAAATGCTTCCAACACCCAAAATCTATACCAATAACAATTCAAAGCAGCCTCCAAGGAGTTAAAACCCATGAATCCACTAAAAATCCCTAATATCCATAAACCATACATAACCATAACTATCAATGCAAATTACTCTACTTAAATCATACACTAGCAAGTAGAAAACTTGCCTCAAGGTTGTAACTTCAGATTTGGTGAGGATTGTAGGCAAGATCAACACCCAAGCTTCAATCTCTCTTTCTCTCCTTAGGTTTATTCTTCTTCTGTCTAGGTTTACCAATTTAATTAAAGGAATAGTAACTTAGTTGAAGACATAAATCGTGGCTTAGGCTTAAAATTCCAGCTTATGTGATTAATATGCGGTAAAATAATACGCATCTACTCATATAAACTACAACTAGTCAAAAGTGCCCGGAAACTAGAAATACAATATGGCACACAATTTGACTATCTCAAACCTCCCGGAACTAATGGCACCCTCCAAATTATCATTTGGATCTTTTATAATTCAGTTTAGGTTCCGATTTCATTTTAAATTCTTAAGACATAATAAAACATAACATAGCAAAAATTCACCTCTACATACGGTAAATATGCAACATCATTGTAGATATTAACTTATCTGTCTTAAATTAATACCTACTCCATAATTCAACATCTTTATCTAATCACTATAATTAGCAGATTAAATATAAAATAGAATCTCAAAAGCGAGGGTTGTTACACCGACCTAACTAGCACCTCAAAAAACTCCCAAGTTCATACGGTATCAAGAACCCCGCATATAAAAAATATTCTAAGTGTTCGCCCAAGCCCTTATGAATAACTTTCACTAGATATTTACACTATTCACATTTTAGTGTTATCATCTTGTATATAATATTCTCATCATTATATACGTATTTTATATTTTCTATTCCGGATTTTATACTCCCGGATACCAAAAATTTACTCACATTTCTTTCCTTATTTTAGTCCATATATATATATATATATATATATATATATATTATACGATACACATCTAGTATATCCATACTTACATATCACACACTATAGAAGTATAACAACCATCCCTTGAAGCTATAATTAAATGGATGAAGTCTCTCACTGCTATCATCTTCTAGGGCATACTCACACATCATCCCGGGTACCAGCGGTTGGACTCTCACACCGACTTGGTAAAAATCAAATCACAACGTATGAAAAGTAGCCATAGTTCCTCACTCGAAATAAGACAAATCATAACCAAGATGTCTTACCCTTGAACCTCACACACATTTAATACTGGACGACTATGACCTGGGGACTATACGCTCCTATTCCTCAAGCCAGAGCCTCACCCACATCGCGCAACTGCCCATGATAACACTAAAGGGGTATGCTTCACATAAATATATCATTCACACACAAATATATTTAAAACCACATCAGATATATACTGTCTCTATACCATATATATATATATATATATATATATATATATATATATATGTCATCTTATTCGGCTATCCATGCCTATCTCTCGTGGCATGAGCCTATGATCCCAATTTGTATATATTAATAATTATACACACAACTTATTTACTCCCATAAGTATTCATTCACTTATGATACAGTTCTCACATTTCTTATTTTCGAATAGTAGCGTAACACGTCTAACTAATATTCTTATATAATCTTATTAGCACTTTAGCATATTACTCATACATATTCGGCATATATATATTCTACCCATATATAATCGGCATATATATATATTCTACACGCATAAATATATACGTATGAACCCGCCAAATAATTTCTTGAATGTCGTTCGTCCCAAACATTCCCAAATTTAAACTTCGGATCTTTCCCATTAACCCGAGACTTATACATCCCTCAATTACTCTTGTAGAGGCCATCGCACTCTCTTTAAGATCCCCTAACATTTATCTCCAAAAGGAATTCATCTCCAATCCTTTTTGGGCTAAGAAAAACTTTTCAGATTTTCTGACAAAATCGGACCGAACCGGTTTCCAAGAAAAATGAACCGACCCGGTTATCGGACCAAACTGATTACTCAGAAAAACGGACCGGTCTGGTTGGTCCAGATTTCTACGTTTGGTGAAATTCACTCTTATAATCATCCAACTCAAATTCTATGAATTCTAATGTCACTCGACTACATTAATAACATCTACACGCTATGATTTACCCGACATACCAAGTTATTCTTGGGATTCATCAATTGATCTAAGAATTAAACCCTAATTTCATTAAACCCACCATTTTCATTTCTTCCAATTTTGTCACCAAAGATTATACCATTAACATGAATTTTAGCTTAGATTTCATGTAAGATTATCATCTCATCAATTTCTTATGAAATCATCTTCCCAAAACCCATTTTTTCTGCAAGAATCCCAAACCCAAAATCTTATAGTTTTCATCACCAACTATCATATGAAAAATAAACACATTTAAATCATTAAAGAAAGTTAAACACTTGACTAGTTAGATAAATCCGACAATCTCGTACCGGAATTCGCCGGAGCTTGACAGGAGCCTCCTCTTCTTCTCCCTTTTCTTCCTTCATTCTCTTCTTTCTTCTTTCTTTTCTTCGTCTTTCTCTATTTCTCTCGTGGCTTATAAGAGAGAAGTGAGGGTTTATCCCTTATTAAACCCAAAATTGACTCATATACACCAATGTGAGTCCTTACTATTCCAAAAAGTCTCTGGAACCTAAACACTACCCCCGGGTACTCTATTCTAACTATCTCGGCCCTTCCGAGATGAACCGTGCACTCGAAATTCCCATTCGAGTCACTAATCAAAAATTCATGTCTTAAACCCAACACATCTACACACATGTTTTCCGCATAAAATAACATCACTTGTCGCTTTTATTCATCTGCGATGTGAAATATAATTAGTCCATCTTATTTACTCTAAATTCTCAGATTATTAAATTACACCCACTCATGTAATTTAATTATCCATTAAAGTATGGGATATTACACCACATGTGCAGTTAAACATTATGGGTGGAATTAGTGCACAAATATGATATTTATAGTTGTATCGACTAAAGAAAGGAGTTCAATTAGAAAGATGAGAGAGGAAGCGTCCCAGACCTATCTATTAAATGAGTGTGGAAGGAATGGTATGGGTATAGAAAACAATTGTTGTATCGTGAGTTGATAAAACCTTGATTATTATACATGAATCTCAAGGGTTTAACTGCGTAGAGTTTGGGAGTAGGGGAGACATATTAGAGTATAAGTAATGAATAGACTATATTAAAGTATCAAAGTATTCAACATTATGTACACATGTCCTAACATCCTTAAGAGACTTCATTTTTATATTGTTACTAGCTTGCAAACATGCGTCGCTTCGTCGTGAAAGGGTACTTTTTGGAAATTCAGATTGTGAAAAAGAATATAGTTAATATATGTTGAAAACATATTTAACATATTAGAATCATATTTTGATGGTGGCTAATGTGCCTGAATATCTTAATTTTATTTAAATAAATGAAAATTAATATTAAACCAAAATATAAAAATTGTTATGAAAAAGACTGTTATGCCTAAAAGTACATAGAAAATAATGTAAAATAACCCTAAAACATTCAAGATGAACTCGTCAAATAGATTACAAAATCTTTCTATGTAACATTTAACATTTTACACAATATATGTCATGTTATAAATTTATACAAAAAATCGTTTATTAGGTTACTTCGGATTTAAAACTAAAACCTTGTAGAGCTTATTCTAGCGTATTTTCAATAGCTCAATTGTCATGCTTACAAAGACCTCACAAAATAAAATAATATGTTTCTTCACAATAATATAAAAGACCTCATGAAATAAAATAACACATCTCTTTTGTTATTAACCTTTATCTTTCACTCGGTTTTTTAATTTAATTCGATTATAAATAATGTGTATTTCAACTTTTTTTTAAATACATACACATTGTGGACAAATATTTATATAATTGAACTGAAAATATCATCAAACATTACGAATTATAATCAATAAAACATTTCAAAACTTTGAATTATATATGAAACTCAATCTTGATGACATCCCCATATATAACCTAAGTCCAATCCAATAAAAAAAGCATCATAAAGAACCATAAAGACTATTGGCAAGCAATTTATGATAGTCCATCTTTCCTTTTCTTTAGACCCATTTATAATAATCAATGAACATTCATAAAATCAAGCTAATAAACTCACTTCCAAATACAACTATAAAGTATAGACAAAATGTTATATTTGTCATAATTTCGTATATATTTCTTTCAAATCTCGAAGATGAGTGGAGAGAGTCAAAATTGCTTCTTCTACAACATCATATATGTGTATTTCCATGAGGTTGACAAAAGTTTGATTAACTTTTTATCTTCAACCATATTAGAATGCCATGAAAGCTCAATATCTTAATAAGTCGGTAAAAGAGGGAGAGAGACTCCAGATAAAATGGGAAGAGAAACAAAACAAATATATTTGCTCCTCGTTGTGGAATTAACTCCGCGGTGAGAGAGACGATTTAGTTCCCTATGTTTCCTTGTACACAAACGAAAAAGAGAAGACAGGTTTCCTTTCAATCCAACAATCGGATATATAATTATACTGATTAATTATCCCTGTTATGAAGTAATCAGGCCATAAAGATGATAAATGCTCGGCAGCGTGAAAACTTGACACATGTCCTAAAGAGTTTAGGCTAAAATTTTATTTGTACTTATAGATATTAGATACGTACCTATCAATGTCAACAAAAAGCCTTATTGATGGCAAAGTCTAATTACTCTCCTCATCTCATAATAGAAAAAAAGGCTTCGTCGAGAGCGAGGAGGCTATTTTTCATAAATTATATGGATAGATGGGATTTACCATACAAGGTATCGTGGTCGGCCCTCAACTTCTCCCAGCGGTTCTTCACTTGGGAATATTAGCCCTGACAATAGCCTGAACTGAGCTAATATTCCCCCCATTATCTTTTGCCAAGGTAACCAGGACCTCCTCCCTGGACATTTTAGCATGCCTCTTCTTAACATAAAATCCTTTCCCCTTTCGTTTGGGTTCACCTGTTCAGTGATAAAGTGATCATTGGAGAAGGATACCTCCTCATGGTCATAAAATATCCTCATAATAATCATCTTCATCTCCCAAGTTTTGTAATCAACGCATTTCAAATGATCTAGACATCAAAAATATAAAATTTGACAACTGACCCCGGATGGAAAAGGATTACGACACCTACCAAGTCTATAGTCTTGACCACTTACTATATTTTTTCAAGGGGTAAGGAACCACAATAATGCCTAGCTCTTAATTAGAGCCAAGACAGATTTACTAGCAGTTCTTCATTTGTTTTTAAACCCCAATAGATCATGTCGTCCACTTTTTGTAAATTGTTAGAACTCAAGTCAATGGAAACTTCAGCTGCAAAAGAGAAAATAAGATGAGATATTATAAGATTTAAAAAATCAATAGAGAGATAATTATCTCAAAAATAATTAAGGGAAAGAAATAAATATACTTCTAAAAGAGGGAGTGCCCCAGTCACGAGGTATTCAGACTACTTTATTCACTTATTCACCATCCATGAATTCCCAGGAACCATTAACAAAAAGATTTGTGACTTTCCAGATGTAATTAGAGCTCTGAACAGCTTTGACGAGTCAATTCCTTGTATTAGAAGGGTTGAGGTGTTAGTAGCCAGCAAAATGTTTGGTGGAAACGGATATGTAGATGCTTCTTAAAAAATCACCAATGATATGTTATATCTATTATTTAATTAATTCAATAGTACGGAATTATGAATAATAATACATACAGAAATAAAAAGAAATTACAAAAAATAAAATTTACTTGTATTTGCAGAAATAAAAACTAGAAAAGGAAAAGAATTCGAGCCCTGTGTAATACCACAGTGTCTTTAAGACAATTTATTCCCTCCAACGTGCCTCAAGGTTATTGAATAATCCTCTCTCAAGATAGAACGAATTTTTCGAATTAATTAAGTAGCACTACAATAATTAATTCCAACGAACACAAGTCTGTGTTTTGTACTCAACCGGAATACTAATATGTAATGCAGAAATGAGGGAAAGAATTTTCTGGATTAAGGAAATAATGCAGAAGCATTTTCGGAATTTTTCTGGAGGGGAATTTTTTCAACAACTAAAACTGAAGGGGAAATACAGAATATATAGCAAATGCTTTGACTGTTCAGAAAAAACTGTCAAATAGTTAAATGAATTTAACTGTCAACAGTTTAATTAATTTATTAATTACATCCCAGAAAGTGAATTAAATTAGACTAAAAAATTTAAGAAATTTTTATAAGCCCGAGCCGGTCAGACGGACGCGTGTGGATGGACATTTGACCGAAAGTCAATCCAAGCATAGCTTAGGTCATCTCCCTTTTAAAGAGTTGGGATACCTCCAAGGCACCAAACTTTAGTGCCAATTTTGTGTATATTAACTCTTCACATTCACACTACTCTTCCAATGTGGGAAAAAAGTTAAAACACACTCAATTCATTAACTTTCATTGCTTTATGAGTCACTTTGGGAACATATTTATCATTCATAACTTAATAAAATTGGACATATGAATATACCATGTTGATCTCCTTGCGAAGGACACCGCGTTCGTATATGGTCCCACAATTATTATGATGTGAGTCCCATCTAAATTTGAGCTCAAACTTGCTCAAAATTTGTTGTCCAATACCTATTTTCTAACATGATATTTTCATCTTGAATTTCCATCTAAGCCACGATGGAACTGGGGATAACTCTCCACAAGTTCGGCACAACTCAGGTCGATGCGTGTCCTAATTTATAAAAGACATGTCTAATGGAAGGGTGAATCAAGGGTCTGAATCCTCAATTAAACATACACTCATTTATACTTTTCTCATAGGAATTATTAAAGTTGTATGTCCTTTCAATGGCCTCAACAAATCATAATCATACTTTAATGGTTGGCTTGATCTCATACATATATTGGAGAATTATAGCCTTGGAGAAACACATGTTTCTCTTGTAAAGGATAAACTAAGTAAAGTGAATCTGTTATAACTCATCCCCATTAATGGAAGACTTTCTTTGATCTCTATTTCTACTTCTCGAAGGGCTAAAAAATGGGGGTAGTACTGTCCTTCCATCGTGGATCGGACATGGGGTAAGAAGTTCTTTTTCACAATGCTGACTTGCTCCTCTTCGAAAGACCGATTGGTCATGGTGGTCGCTTTCTCTCTTCGTTTTTCTATGAAGTTACTAACAAATTTCTCAGGATTCTGTTTGAGAAGTTCTATATCACGGCGGGTAACCTCCAACGCTTCATTATACTTGTACTCTGACAAGAATTCACGGGCAACATCTTCCCAACAGCGAATCCTTGACTCCTCGAGAGATAAGAACCAACAAAGATTAACAATTGGGGGCACCTAGGAGAGTCATGCATCGATGGTAACTTCATAGATTAATAATTGGGAGTCCACTACCCCCGAACTTCTCAATGTTAGGCATCTTGAACTTTTTTGACAGCCTTCCTTTAGGATAGGGAGACATATGGGTATAATCCATCTAATTACTGGAGATTCTGACTTGGTTGAAATTCTTGGTCAACATCTTGAGATCCTTGACCTTGTTCAAATCTTCTTCCTTCGGATCAATGATCACTAGTAGGTTATCCTGTGGTTAGGTAAGATTCGGCATAGGGAGTTGAGCTGGTGGTGGCCCATTAGTAGGAGGGGAATGTGGAGCATGCTGATATTCCTTGGGGACCCAAATAGGATCAAGTGAAGGTGAGCCCATAGCACGAGGGAAGAAGACCTCGGGCTCTTCAAAATAGGGACCCAATTTTATTGCATCTCACGAACCTCGATTTGAAGA
Source organism: Sambucus nigra (assembly GCA_949130495.1). NCBI lineage: Eukaryota > Viridiplantae > Streptophyta > Magnoliopsida > Dipsacales > Adoxaceae > Sambucus > Sambucus nigra. Next base: position 351,476,387 of record OX422208.1, on the reverse strand, counting down.
TTGTCAATCTTAGTAATGAGTTGGGCTAGGACCATTATCAAATTTGGCTGCACACTCGGTATTTGGTCTGTGTTCTCCATGGAAAAGGTGAATTCCAGACTAGGAGGAAGTAGAGAGGGAACTGACGGAGCCTCAGGGCAGTTCGGCGGAAGATCGAAGCCAATAGGGAGCCAGGCAAAGGTTGGGTATGCGATTGACATGAGAAAGAGAAAGATTCAAATTTATTTTTGAAAGAGAAGGGGGAAACTTTATTGAGAAGAGAGGAAAATATTATTGACATTTTTGGGAAAAATGAGGTAAAATACTTTTAGTATTTTGATAAAAGAGGGAAAAATGTTCTTGACACTTTTGGAAAAGAAAAAAAGAAAAACGATGGAAGGGTCTCAGCATTATAATTATCATTATTATTATTATTATTATTATTATTATTATTATTATTATTATTATTATTATTATTATTATTATTATTATTATTATTATGTTCTCGCTTGTATTAGGTTTACCCAAATGCAAAAAGAAATGTCGGACGGGACCCGAGACTATGAAAATTAGGTTTGAAAAATATGTAAAATATGGTTGGACTTGTTACCAGGCTCATGGACGGGGTCCCATTTTGAAAAAGATGAAATCGAGCAAAAATTTGGGCGGCATGCTGACCCGTCATTTCGGCAGAGTTTCAGGTAGTAACCGGCAAACTAAATATGAGTGCCCTAGGGTTAACTCTTATATAAAGGTATGTAGTGGTTGGGTTAATAAGAAGGGTTCCCCTATTTGGCATCACTTCCATGATATACGTCTTGCTTTTGAGGTAAATCGGTACGTGTGGACAAGCAATTTGATATACCTGAGTGTACGTAAATTGCCTCACTATATACTTCGTGGGGATAGTACGTGTGAGAGCGCTTTCGATATACTCGACGTATGTGAACGAATTCCCTTCTATATACTTCCCGTTATGACTTCGGTCAAGAGGCATGATGCGGGGGGAACCGTTTGATATACGTCGAAGGTACTTAGCCAATGGAAGGTGAGAGTCATATCGCTTATACTAACTGCGACCTGCTAGACCAGCGCCCATCACGAAGTGACCCTTGTTACGGGAAAAAAATTAGTCAATAGTTATGTTGTTTGGTGATGTAGTGTGCAAAAAATGCATGATTCTTGATTACCATATTATGGAGAGAGTATTTTATTTGGCTTGAAGAGCACTATACTAATAGGTAAAAAAGTAAATCTAATATGGAGCATGAAGATTATACTAAGCATGGATATGTGAGAGTAAGGGGTGTGTGAGTATCTACAAGTGAGTGTGTGGCAGTGAACCTAAGCATGGATTAACTACAAGTGGTGTGTGACAAGTGTGAGTGAGCATGGATATATACAAGTGTGATAAGTGGAGGTGTGTGTTAGTGACACCTAAGCATGGATATTCTAAGTGGTGTGCGCAGCATGTGGATATAAGTGATCCTATGTGCAAGTAGTGTGAAGTGTACATGGAAAATATCTAGAAGTGTATGAGTGAGTAATTATATAAGCATGAGGTATATATGTGCAATAAATAATAGAGGAGAAAAAAGGGAACATACAGGTAGGTGCATACGCACACAAGCAAAAAATAATAACACCCATGAAAGTAGAGTCTATCTCTCTTATGAAAATAAAAATCCCCAACAGAGTCGCCAATGTGGCAGTCCCGGGATCTCTCCCCTTCCTTTCCCAGTGGGGGAAAAGAGAGGGAAGGAGAAAAGGTATCGCGCCCTGCATTCCCTAAGAGAGATTCGACCATCGTCGGTATGGGGTGAATGTAAAAAGATGGAGTCGCCAACCTATTCTGCACAAAACAGGCAAAAGAACATGTCATCACCTTGAGAGAACTGCATCAAAGACAAACTGATGCTTACGAAATTAATAGTTTGAAAGTTCGGGGGCTAAGTTATGGAATGGGAAGGTGTTAGGCACCCATCCTTCCCTTTCAATCTCTCATGGGCTTGTGTTACTATTTTCCTTAACTTCTCCATGAAGTGTGTGTGCGTGTATATATAAATGGAGATCAAAATCACTCAATTCACATCATGGAAAAGATGGAGTGTGGTCAGCTATTGGAATGTTTTCGAAATAATATTTAGAAAATACAATGTATGCATTTATCGAGATATTGATCGTTATAATGAAGCGATAATATAGGTTGGATGAAACACCAAAATGGATCACAAATATAATATATCTTAAATAATGTATATATGAAAAGGATGAAAATGAAAAAATGGGAACATTGGAAAAAATTAAAATTTGAACTCGAGTATCAGGTTTTAGACCGAAACTCCTACCTAACCTATAATGGCATAAAATTCCACATAGTTCGTATGCAGCATAAGGGTGGGGTTTATCCCATAGATTCGATCAGGAATTTATTATACGTGTGTATAGAAAATGTATTTTAGTTTTAACAATTTGTGGTGGATAATCCCGTTAGAATTTATAGGTGTAACCCTCTTTTTGTTTGTTTTGGATTTTTGTATAAAAAAATAAAGTATGTGCAATATAGCTAATAAAGGGTGGAGTATTAATTTGTATGAACTAAAATAAAATCAAGATTAAGAATTTATTTAACTAAGAAAAAATAAAGAATTTAAAGAAAAAGAAGGAATTTTGGACCTTCTTTAGAGAATTGAGACTTGATCTTGATCCTTGATGAACTTCCTTAAACGTTGAGATGAATGTTGGATGTGAGAGAATGAGTTTTTTGCTAAATTGAGTATGAAAATGATGGAAATAAAAGATGGAAAGATATTTCACATAAGGAAACTTCGTTGATTATAAGAGAATGTTGCTGAGATCACTAATATTGATGGATCTGAGGTGTGATATAGGAGTAGGGTCATACCCTCTATTTATAGGGGAAGGGGGTGCCGATCGGCATAGCCCTAGTCCTACCAATTGGCAGGTAACCCTAGGCACACTACCGATAGGCAGGGAAATGGACCTGCCAATCGGTAGTCTCATGCAGATTTTTTTTTAATGGTCGTAGAACGCAATCCGTTAATCCAAATCATGCACCGGGTAAACCATTAGAAAGGTAATTCAGATACCTTCAGGAGTCCTTTCGGCTGCTCCTGGGTCCAGGAGTTGACTTTGGGTCAAACGGGTCTCGAAAGCGTTCATCAATCTTTGGGATGGGAGATCACTGGATGAAAATAGATCATTCGATCGAACGGTAAGTCAGAATCACGCACTAGGCAGAGCATTGGAAAGGATACGTGAGATACTTCAACATTCCAAAGACTTTGCTCGGTTCAGTCAGTTGACTTTAGTCAACTGAAATTAACTGGGGTCAAATCGGGGTCCGGGAGCGCCGATGGCCTTCAAATTGATTTTTATTGGTAAAATGGTTCGTTCGTCCGAATTGTTAGGATGATTCGTGCATGGGGTGAATCGTTAAAAAGGTAATTCAGAGCCCTTCAAAGATTCATTAAGCTTTCTCTCTGATGAGAGAGTTGACTTGGGTCAAACGGGACCCAGGAGCGCCCGATGGCTTCTAGATCGGTACTCACAGTATATCCTAGGGTTTGTAGTGGAATGGGAAGGTATTAAGGACCTAAGGAAAGACTTAGGGGTCCGAGAATGTGGTTTCTACATGATCACTTTGGATGATCCTCCTATTTAAATGAACAAGGTTGATGGGAAACGTCCAATGGAATCATTTGTATATAATATCTTATTGATCTTTATTTTATAATTCAAGTTTATTGAAATGAAATGAATTTTTTTTAGACATTTTTGTCCGTTATATTTGAGATTATATTTTCCATTAATCTTTCTATCGACTAGATAATTCATATACTGACTAGTTAATCGGCTTATTGATTAATTGTCCCGCTTAAATGTTAGATGTTTGATTCACAATTGAATCTGATTGTAATGCCTTAGATTATATAAATATTGTTCTTAGATAAAACTATGAATAGTTTTGTTGAACTAAGTTGTAGCATTAGTTATCAATGGAGACCAAGTGTATTAGGAATGTCTAATTATCCCTGTATTTTAACTTAGTTGGGTAAAACCTCTTGTGTTTGACAGGAAATTATAATAACTTTTAGTCCGTGATTTGTCAATGATGAAATCATACATGAAGTTATTACTAATGAACTTTTTTTGAATTGGAAAAGTTTGACGAGGAACTTTTCTGAAGATCGAAAAGTTTGACGAGGAGATTTTCTGAAGTTGGAAAGGTTTGGCGAAGAACTTTTCAGAAGTTGAAAATGTTTGACGAGGAACTTTTCTAGAAGTTGGAAAAGTTTGAACATTTTTGTAGTTGAAAATTTTTGAACTTTTTTGTAAGTTTTCCGAAGTTGGAAAATTTTGAAATTAACTTTTAGTGTTTAATTTAAAGTAAAGTAGTGGTGGTGTACCACACCATAGTCCGAAAAAAAAACATAAAAGGAAGTTTAATGAGTGGAAACATGCAATTTCATTATCTTGAATAACTGATTATATCGAAAACAAAATTACTAATATTATTTGCGAAAATGATCAGCATTCCAGGGGTTCTTAAACTCCTCTCCTTTCAGAGTTTCCAAGCAATAAGTTCTATGTCGGATAACCACCGAAATAAGTTATGGACCATGCCAATTAGGCTCTAACTTGTTGCTCTTTTGGATTACATTCTTGAGCACCAGATCTCCTTGCTTTAGGTTGGTCGGCTTGACCATTAGATTATAAAACCTTGCAGTCCTTTGTTAGTAAGAAACCATATGAATAGCAGAATTTTCTATGACTTCATCTATCATGTCAAGATCTAGTCGCCTCATGAGATCACTTTTGGGTGAATCAAAATTCAACACTCTGTGAGTCGGCAGACCAATTTCAACTGGCACCACTACCTCAGTGCCAAAAGCAAGCATGTACGAGGTTTCCCATGTTGTTGTTCTGGAAGTGGTTTTATATGCCCAAAGAACGTTGTGGAGTTCATTAATGCAGTTGCCTTTAGCATCGCCCAACCTTTTCTTCAATCCATCTAGTAAGATTTTGTTTTTGATTTCTGTATTGCCATTGCACTGTGGGTGTCAAAAAGTTGAATGAAGTTTTTGGATGCCGGACCTAATACAATACTTTTCAAATTTCTCATTATCAAATTGAGTGTCGTGATCGGTGATGAAAGCATAAGGCATGTCGTACCAATAAATGACCTTCTTCCATATAACTTGGAACACCCTCTAATGGGGCATATCAATCAAGGGCTCAGCCTTCACCCACTTGATGAAGTAATCGACTGCTACAACCTGGTATTTGAACCTTCTCTTGGTGGTCAGTAATGGTCCGACCAACTCTATTCTAAAATGGTAAAAGGCCATGTAGAAGTGATGGATGTTAGATTTATTACTGGTCTTTTATGGATGGTGGAAAATTTATGGCACTCATCACACGTCTTAGCGAACGCAACACAGTCTGCCTTTATTATCGGTCAGTAATAACCTTGCACTTTTATCCGTTCTCGTAAACATCTCCCAACTTTGCGAGTGCCACATGAGACTTCATGTAGATCTTTAATTAAACCATTTACCTCAGTTGGGTGGACACAACAAAGTAAAGAAACTGTATAGTCCTTTCTGTACATTGTACATTTCTTCAGGACATATTGAGCTACTTTATATCTTAATTTCTTTGCTACTTTTTGGTCGATTAGTAATAGACCCTTTTCAATGTAGTCTCAGATCAAATCCATCCAGAAAGGCCCCAACTCTATAAAAATAATGTTGAATGCCTCTTCATCAATGCTCTTGCTGGTGAGAATCTCCACTGAGATGGTCCTTTTGAGCTCTATTGGGATTGCTAAGGCTAGTCGAGCAAAAGCATTTGCTTGGGCATTTCCCAATCTTGGAATACAGACCACCTTGACTACAAGAAATAAGGAGTTAACTTCATTTTCCTTATTCAAATATTTCACCTTTAATGCCATATATTTCCAGCAACTGGTGGACAATAAGTTGAGAATCACTATGGGCTATCACTTGCTTGGTGCCTAATGATGAGGCTAAATCCAAACCAGTGATCAATGCTTCGTATTCGGCTTCATTATTGGATGCCTGAAATTAAAATCTCAATGCATATCCTATATCCAAATCATCTGGAATATTAAGGATGAGTCCAGAACCACTTCCAGTTGTTAGGAAGATCCATCTATGAACAATTTCCATATTGGAACATCACTATTGAAGTCTTCATCCATCAATACCCCATACTTAAAAACCTTATGGCTTTGCTCACGTAGTCAAAGAGCTTTTTCTTGAATAGTTGATGATTCTGGTTGGTCGACGACCATATCAGTTAGCTTTAGAGTTGAGATCTCTTCCGAAGAAGTCTGCTCGGTAGACCAACTTAGTGTGTTGGGTACCTCAGCATATGTGAATTTTTCTATAAAATTATGCAACTATTTACCCCTTTAATAAAGTTCTTAGTTCATACACAATTTCATACTCTCCCAACTATACTGCCTAAGACATTAATCTCCTAGACTTTTCAAGCTTATGCAAACCTTGCCGCAAGGGTAAGTCATTATATGCTACAATGGTATGAGCCTAAAAATAGGGTCTCATCCTTCTAGAGGCTTCAATGAGAACCAATGAAAAATTTTCTAAGCGTGGATATCTGATCTCAGCTCCTCGAAATGCCTTACTAGTGTAATACGCAGGGTTTTGAACACCCTCTTCTAGTTGGATCAGGGTTAAACTTACAACAGACTCTAAAACAATCAAATATAAGTACAACTTCTCACCCAAAACTGGTCGGGAGAGTAGTGAGGGAGTCCCCAAATACTTCTTCAAGTCTAAAAAATCTTTTTCACATTCGTCATTCCATTCAAAGGTCTTTCTAATCACCTTGAAGAATGAAATGCATTTGTCAGTGGCCTGAGATATGAAACAATCGGGGATTTCATTTTCAGTAAACCTTTATTTTGTCAGGATTGACATTGATTCCCCTCTGATTCATAATGTACCCCAAGAACATGCCTTCCTGGACTCCAAATATACAGTTGGTCGGATTGAGCTTGATTTGATGTTTTTCCAATTAGTCAAATATTTAGGCCACATCAGCAATGTGCTCGACGAAGAAGTTGCTTTTGGTGAGCATATCATATTTATACACCTCCATGTTCTTGCCAATTTGATCTTTAAAAACTTTGTTTACCAACCTATGATATGTTGCGCCAGCATTATTAAGCCCAAAAGGTATTACATTATAATAGTAAGTTCCTCGACTGTTAATGAATGATGTGATTTCCTTATCCTTTGTCTTCATCTTGATCTGGTTATACCCATAACAAGTATTAATGAATCTGAGAAATTCATGACCTGATGTGGCATCTACTAATTGATCAATCCTTGATAAAAAAAAGGTAATCCTTTGGACAAGCCTTGTTATGGTAGGTAAAATCCACACACATGCACTATTTCTTATTCTTCATTTTGACAATTACCACATTGGATAACTAATTCAAATATTTAATGTCCTTAATGAACTGTGCTTTATGCAGTTTCTCCACCTCTTCTTGGATCACCGAATTCTTCTCTGGACTGAAAATTATGCGCTTCTGCTTGATCAGCCTGGCCTTTTATAAATATTGAGTTCGTGGAAAATGAAGTTTTGATTAATCCCTAGCATATCTTCTTGACTCGAGGCAAACACATTCTTCCTATCTCTAAGGAATGTAATTAATTCATGTTTGATTGAAGGTGTTAGTCTTGAGCCAATCTGGGTGGTTCTTTATGGTTTCTCATCATCTAGTACAATAGTTTATGTTTATTTCATGACATGTCCTTTCACTACGTCCTCCTCCTTGTGATGATCCAACGTATCAATATGGAAAGTAGTTGTGCCCCTCTTCATTTTATATTGTTCGGCTAAAGTGTAATAGCATTCCCAGGCGTCCATCTAGTTACCTTCCTAAATTGATGCACAATACACAAAATAGCTTCCAGTTGTTTTAACCCTACCCGACCAAGGATTATGTCATAGGCTGAAGGTACATTTTTGTCCAATATGAAGAAATGAATTCATTCCATCTTGCTTACTGGACAAGTGCCGACTAGTACTTCTAACTTGACAGTTCCTAAGGGATATACCCTTTTTTCTAGAAAATCCTATAAGAGGTCTGTGATATGGTTTCAGCTTACTGTCTTTTATCCCAAAGATTTGGAAATAGATTTAAAACATTACATCAATTGAACTCCTATTATCAACCAAAACTCTATCCACTCTTCCATGGTGAACTCTGCAAGTAATTACCAATGGATCGTCATGAGGATAAAGTACCCCACTCAGATCATTTTTGGAGAAGCTGATTACCAATTTATCTTTGTTGACTTTCCTGGTATGTCCATCACTACTCTCAGCCATATCAATATGCCTAATAGTGGGATCAGATTTAGCTTCATTTAAGTATGCCTTTCTTTCAGCGAGTCCATCTCCACCACATGCGTCTCCACCTACGATAAAATGACAACTAAAAGAGATCATACCTACATCCATTTCTAGTTCATCAGGCTTCTTCGGCAAGTCAGGGTTATATTCATAATCACTATTTCATGCTCTTTTGGCATCCTCTTTTCCTCGATGGATTTACTCAGATATCCTCCTGGTATCTCGGCTACCATTTCGATCAATAAATTTTGTGAGCTTTCCCCTCCAAATTAGAGTTTCAACTTCATTTTTAAAGGCTATGCAACTATCAGCGGTGGTTCTGTGATCACAATGAAAATCATAATACTTGGACTTGTCTCTTTTGTTAGGAGGTCTCCTTAATTTTTGAGGAAAATATTTATCCTTGTTACCCCTTATTTCTTATAGGATGTGGTAAACTCCCTTAATGAGCGGAGTATACTCTTCAAACTTCTTAATCCTGACAGGCTTCTTATCTTTTTTATCTTACTTAAATAAATTATTCTTTTATCCCTCAGCTTTGTTCTCTGGTGCTTTTTTTGATTCCATGGCTTCCTCCGCGTTCATGATTTTTCCAGCTTTAGCCATCAACTCTATCATAGTCTTAGGCGGGTTTTTTTCCAAGGTGTAGTTAAGATCTTTTTCCAGTAACCCACTAATTAATGTTGCAATGGTCATTTTTTCTTCGTAATCCACCACCTCTAACTTTTCATTATTAAATCGAGTAATATAGTCCTGGGTACTTTCTCCCGGCTTTTGGCGCATGGCTAAGAGATGAGTGACACTCTTGATTTTCTTGGCCTCAAATCAAAAGTTATCAATGAATAATTCATCCAATTAGTGAAAAGTGAAAATTTTATCTCTAAGTGGATTATTATACCATATTTAGGTTGGACCTATGATCTAAAAAAATCCCTGTATCTCATCTCATCGAGAACAGAATAAATGTCTGCACTAGACTAGTACTGCTTAATATGTAGAACTAAATCAATTTTCACATCATATTTGGGAGTAACCACTGGTGGATTGAACTTAGAAGGTGTGGGGTAATCCATAATAGCCTACACTAAAGGTGAGACTTTGACAAAACTCCCTTGTAAATGGTTTTTCATTTTGTCCATTTCCCCTAGCCGATCTTCCAGTCGCTGCATGGATCCTTTCCAGGAATGTTCCCCTGGTTTGGATTTAACCGAAGAAGATTTAGTGGCTTTACTGTGTCAATGTGATGAACTCTCCTGCTGAGAGGTCTGATCGACACGCGCAGAGGCCCTCATACTAGCCCTTGATCTCACAAATCCTTATTTATGTTCAAGATGATGCTCTTGACCCTCGTGATGTCCTCTAATTACTCGAGGACCTAAATAATCAAAAGAAGACTCCTTACTTAGCCTCTTGTAACAATTGGGCTTTCTTTGGAAAAAGTTCTACCATTATAGTAATTCATTAATCGGAATGAAGAAGCTGCGCTAGGACGATACAATTTGTCATAAAAAGAATGAGAATGATAACTCCTTTCATTTCTGGATGGTGGAGGTGGCATATCTCTTTTGGAATTGGAGGATTTATCTTGCATTCTGCGAGCCAATTATTAGAATGATTCTTGCATAGCCTCCTATCCTTTTGCCAAGTTAAACAGGATCATTTGGAGGTCTGTCTCACCAGGGGGAGAGGATATTTCTTGATTATTTCCTACAGCCACTAGGCTATTTTCAGGAACAATAGTCATTCTTTAAACCAAAGAATGCAATATATGCGGTAGAGAACGATGACTAGTAGTCGTTCCCACAGATAACGCTAATATGTTCATGTCTAAAAATGGACTTAATCAAGATTTATAGTCACAGATAAAATATAATATGTTAATCAAATCACACACACACAAGAGAAGATATTTTTAGAGTGGTTCAGCTGTAAAATAGCCTACGTCCACTGTTGGTATTATTTCAAAGGATTACAAGCTTAGTATGGTGCGCATATGAGTGGTTCGAATTGTCCCTTGACATGAGGGAGCATTTTGTATTTATAATGGTGTAAAATCCTAGAGATGTAACAGCTTTATATTGCCAAGAATTTACATCTTTGTATAATAAATGAAACTCTTAGAATTCAGTGTTGGTTGGAATCCCATCCGAGTAACTTTTGATATTCCTAATGAGTGGCATTCTAAAGTTGGATGGCCTTCCAGCCAACAAAGTATTTCTCATGCTGATCAAGGTGGTTAATCGGCCACATAGGAGGATAAGTGTATATTTATCACTGGTCCAAGAAGGAGAGTAATTTTACATACAATAGTAGCTGTGACGGAATATCCTATACACAAAAAGTGGACGAGTGAGATAAATAGACTAGGGGATGTGTTTCACAGAGTTGCTAAAGAATTTGTTAAACACGCAGAGAGATGTCATAATGATGAAGTGTTCTCGTGTCCGTGTGCTAAGTGTATGAATGGTAAGGTATTTGAGTGGAAAACAGTTGAACTACATTTGTTAAGATGGGGGTGTGCAAGATGGTTATCGATTTTGGATTTTTCAGGGGGAATTGGATGTTCATTTTGTCCCGAGCAACCTTGACAACAACTTTCAACAAGTAGGATAGATATACAAGGGAAGGAGGAAAATTTATATCATAATATGTTATAGGATTTGGTTGATGACGCTTATGGAGTTTATGAAGTAGAAAAAAATGAGGTCACTAATGATGTACAAGGTTTTGATGCTCATGAAAATATCGGGATACACCTTGAAGATGTCTACCAAAGTTTAAAATTTAAAGCGACCCAGCCGTTGTACTCTAGATATGACAAAGATCAATCAACTTTACATGCCATGGTTAGTTTTCATACTCTGAAGACCCAAAATAGTTTTTCTAGCAATAGCATGATAGGAATTTTGAATTGGGTGAAGGGCTTGCTACCCAAGAAGAATACGCTTCTAGATAGTTATCCCACTATGAAGAATGGTTTAAAAGGTTTGGTAATAAAGTATTAATCAATCCATGCTTGTGTGTATGACTGCATACTATACCGAAAGGAGTATGAAAACCTCAATCGGTGTTCGGTATACGATGAACCTGGATATGTGCAATCTACTGGCAAGGAAGGCACAAGCTCAAAAGTTCCTTAAAAATGTTGAAATATTTTCCCGTTGGGCCTATATTGAAGCGATTTTTCACAATACCATGGATATCAGAGGCAATGACTTGGCATGCTAGAGAAGAAGTAAGGGATAATCTCATGCGTCATCCTATTAATTCTACAGCTTGTAAGAGAATGATTTATGAGTATCCCAATTTTTCTTGAGAACCACGTAACATACGTCTTATGCCGAGGTAGAGCACATGATGGTAACTTTTTAATTTTCTTTCATTTTAGTTTTACGTTGTTCTAATTTATCATTAATTTCCATTACTTACTAATTTTGCATTACTTTATTTGAGGAGACGGGGAATGGCCCTTGGGGTAGGCCATATGATGCCTGTGTGACAATTCAGACGAAGAATGGGGATAAGGAGGTGTGGCACCCACAATTGTAAGTTATAAAAATATCTTAAAATTATTTACTTTTTATAATTACGTTATAATTTTTTATTAACTTAACTAATCGTGTATTTTTTGTCATTTCAGGAAAATCTTAAGGAAGTGCAAAACTCCCAGTCTGATGCTAAGAAGGCGTCTTTGGCTATGGATGCACTAAACCAAGTGCTCGGGGTGGATCATAAGGGGCGGACAAGGGGATGAGCTCTCGGGTGGGGAAGTAGTGGCTCATCGGGATTGAGAGGAGCAACACTGGGCAGGCTCGTAAAGTGGACACCCATGGCGACAAGTTAGAAAGGTAGGAGGCGATAATTCGCAATATGTTCGAGTACATGAAGCATCAATTGGGGTCCAACTCATGTAAGGGAACGGGAAAAGAGGTATATCCATCTCTCTCACCCTCACCATCGATACCAACCCCTTTATCGCATGTATATGATCCATTTGCCACCTCTACCCCCATCGAATGACCTATGTCAACAATTGGTTAGCCGAGTGTGTATATAATAGACATAAGGGGTGGAAAGCCCATAGCTAAGGGGTTGAGGGACCCGAACACAGAGACAAATAGTGTGGTTCGTGGACGTTTGTTGCAACCAATTGAGATAAGGGTTCGTGTCATGCATATTATGCCTGAAAAAGTGAATGAACCCTTATGGTTGGACGAGCAATGCGGCATTTGGAAAATTGAGGGATGTCCCAATTTATATGTAGTGTGGCCTACCTTCCTCCTTATACTTATTCAAAACTCATCCCCTTAACAATTATTTGTATTAATTTCATTTAAATTTGTTGGTTGGTTAAGAATATTGAATGTTGGATAATATTTTTTATTATTATTTGATAATATTATTAAATTAGTCTCTGGAGCTTCAGGATAACTCTCTACCTGGTCCCATTAAATTAATTTTTGTTTATGGCAAGTGCAACAAACTGGAAAGACAAGATCTATGGGATGATATTTTGAATCAGTGCAATAATTCCATCCCTACAATAGTAGGTGGTGACTTTAATGTGGTATCTTCCCCTTTGGAGAAAATAGGGGGAAATGAGATTGATTTTGAGGCCTGCACTCAATTTAATAATGCCATGGGATTAGCTGGTTTGTCTGACATTTCTCACACTGGTTCCAAATTCACTTGGTGTAACCACAGGGAGGGAGGTAATCGAATTTGGGCCAGGCTTGACAGGGTGGTCTGTAACTTCCAATGGAGCCAAATTTTTTTATCTTCTACAGTAGCTCATCTTAATAGAACTAATTCTGATCACAGCCCTCTGTTACTTAGTCTTAGTCTAACTGATGAGCGATCTAAGAAGAGCTTTAGATTCCAAAATTTTTGGACTAAACATCAAAATTTCATATCAGTGGTGGAGCAGGCCTGGAGTACTGATTATAATGGGGACCCACTTAGAGTTTTTTCTCAGAAACTAAAGGCAACGAAACAGACATTAGCCATCTGGAACAAAGAAACTTTCAAAAATATTTTCCAAGCCATTATCGAAGCAGAAGATGATGTGCTTAGAAAAGAAACTGAGTTAGAGTCCAATTTCACAGAAGCTGCCAATATTGAGTACAAGCTTGCTAGAGCTAATCTACAGCATCAATTAGCCATAGAAGATGATTTCTGGAAGCAAAAGGCAAGGGTTAAATGGCTGCAAGAAGGGGATGAAAATTCCAAAGTCTTTCATGCTAAGGTAAATCAGAAAAGGAACAAACTAAATATTTCTAGAATCAAAGACTCTAATGGTGTTTGGAACTCAGATCCAATCACTATCAAAAGTCTGTTCTCGAATCATTTCAAAGGTATTATATCTTCCACTTCTTCCATTACTGTTGATTTATCCTTACTAAACTACATCCCAAATGTTATCACTGAGAGTGATAATATCCTTCTGTCCTCTCCTCCATCTCTGAAAGAAATTAGAGATGTTATTTTTCAAATGGATTCATCTAGCACTGCAGGGCCTGATGGATTCAACTCTTTATTCTATAAAATATGTTGGGATATTATTAAAGCAGACCTGCTTAAAGCCATCACTTCCTTCTTCATGGGGAATAGTTTACCCAAAAGCTGGACTTCCACCCTAATCACTCTCATTCCCAAATCAGAAAATCCTTCCTCTTGTAATGATTACAGACCTATCAGCCTTTGCAATACTTCCAATAAAATAATTTCCAAAATTCTTGCCAATAGATTGGGATTACTCCTTAATGGTATTATTAGTCCCAACCAAGTTGGCTTCATTAAAGGCAGGTCTATTTCTGAACAAATCCTTCTGGCCCAGGAAATAATGGCTAACCTCAATAAAAAAAATGAGAGGAACAAATTTAGTTTGCAAACTTGATATGTCCAAGGCATATGACCGAGTTTCATGGCTATACCTCACTCAAGTGCTCAGGAAATTTGGCTTCAATAAATCTTTTATTGACATGGTGTGGAGATTAATATCAGAATGTTGGTTCTCCATTCTTATCAATGGAACTTCTCATGACTTTTTTAAGTCTTCTTGTGGCATTAGACAAGGAGATCCTCTCTCGCCTGCTCTATTTATCTTATCAACAGAAGTTCTAAATAGAGGGTTTCAAAAGTTGGTTGAGAATGGTAAAATTGATTCCTTTTCTATGCCCCCTGGTAGTCCCATTATTTCTAACCTCTCTTTTGCAGATGATAATCTAATTTTTGCCTCTGGCAGTCAAAAGTCTCTCAAGCATCTCATGTCTTTTCTCAATGAGTATGAAATTATCTCTGGTCAAGTTCTGAATACATCAAAGTGCTCTTTCATGATTCCCCAATCATGCTCTCTATCTAGAAGAAGGATTATTGAAAGAACAACAAATTTCACTTTCAAATCTCCTCCTCTTCTTTACTTGGGGGTGCCTCTTTATGCAGGGAGAAAGAAGAGCTCTTTTTTCAATGGGATTATTGATAAAATCAGGATGCGACTCGAAGGCTGGTCCTGTAAATTACTGAGTCAAGGAGGGAAACTCATTCTTTTAAAACATGTCACTCAATCAATGTTTTATCACTTATTTGTAGCTTTGGAGCCTCCAATTTCCATTATTAAGACTCTGGAAAAGCTCATTTCAAATTTTTTTTTTGGGGTTCTTCCGAAGACACTATGAAAAGACATTGGAAAAGTTGGAAGTCTCTTTGTCTCCCTATTGATGAAGGGGGGCTAGGCATTAAGCTCATTCCTGATTATATTGAAGCTTCCTCATGCAAACTTTGGTGGAGATTTCTAACAGTAGATTCTATCTGGAGCAGATTTCTGACTAATAAATACTATAAAAGATGTGCCCCTCTTGACTCGCCTTACAAAATAAATTCTTCCCATGTATGGAGGAGGATGCATAAGGTTCTTCCAGTGATTAAAGAGTGGATCAATGATGATGGGGATATCAAATGGATGGCCAACATCAATGTCTCCTTCTCTCTCAAATCAGCTTGGAACGTTGTCAAACATAAAAGCTGACCTCAATTCTCTTTCAAAACTATATGGAATAAGAGACTTCCTAGTAAGGTTTCTATTTTTATGTGGAAATTACTCCATCAAATTGTTCCTACTGATGATATAATTTCCAATATAAAAATTCCTACCGTTTCCAAATGCCACTGCTTCACTAGACTGGACCAAGAATTAATTGACCATCTTTTCGTCACTGGTGATATTGCTTCATCAATTTGGACTCATTTCAAAGGCATCATAGGTATCAGAACTTTCTCCAATTCTATCAGAGGAGAACTTATGTCATTGTGGATAAAAGTCAAAGGAAATTCTATTCTCTCTACTCTACTCATCATTATTCCTATTATTATTTCTTGGGAAATCTAGAAAGGTCGTAATAGAGCGGTTTTTGAGGATCAGGCAATGAAGACTGAAAATTTAATTTCTAATATTCGAAATGGCATTAGAGAGTCCTTTTTAGCTTTCCCATTCACAGATTGTAGATCTTGTATGGATCTTGAGCTTGTTAGGGAGTTTAAAATTTGATGTTGTTAATCTTGTTTCTGCCACTGGAGAAAGGCTTTTTTTCTCCTACTGAATAATATAATTTATTTCAAAAAAAAAATTTATTAAATTAATGTGTATGTCTTAAGATTTTATGAATTGATGAATGTTGCTTGAGATATATACTATTTGAATAGGTTTAAATATATTGTTGGGCATTGAAAATGATATATAATGCCAAGGGAAAAAGAATTTAGCTTGATTGATTCTTCAAAAAGAATATTCTCAATCTATTGTTGCTAATGGGAGATATAAGTTGAAGATCAATGAGCATGCACATTTAATCGATTCATTGCTTTATTATTGTAACAACATTGGCGAGAGAATCATCTATCTTGTATGTGTGGTGCATTTGTGTTTGAGTGTGCAATAGTATTTCTTTATTGACACAAGGCTAATGTGAGTGAATATTGCGTTTATATATTTTTTGGCATTACGCACTTGTACATTGTCTTGGGTAAAAACTCTCACTCGCATTGTTCACACCCCTACATTCCCGCTCCCACGGTTTGGATATGTCTTCACAAGTTAGGACTACTAAAATCCACATTTTGGCATCTTTCTGGCCTTCCCAATTCCTGTTCATATGCTAATTTTAAAACTATTTTATTTATATTTATATTTAAGAAGATAGCATTTCGTTAGAAATTCTCGTTCGAACGAGATTTCTAACGAAATTTCTGACCCCCTTTTTGGAACTTCGTTCTTAATGTCGTTCGAACGAACTTCTAACGAGATATCTAACAAAATGTCCAATATGGTTCTGGAACTTCATTCGAAATACATCGTTCGAACGACATCACTCGTTCGAACGACCTAGGTTTAATTTCTGTGATTTCTCTTCCCCAAACTGCCGTCTCAGTCTCTTTTTCTATCTCCACCTACCCACGTTTCCCCATTTCCCTCATTCCCTAAAAATCTCTCTCACTCTATATTCCACTAACCCTTACCCATTATCCCTCTCTCCCACTCTCTATTTTCCCCACATTTTAACCTCGGTTCACCTTTTCCCTTAACCCTCATTTAAACCACCTTTCTGCTCTGAAGATCTCCGAGTTTGTTGTTTACCTCTTCACTTCGAGGTATCTTTTTTTTGTTTTTGTATCCGTTGCTCTCTCTCTATATATATTTATATCTCTCTATCTATATATCTATATATACCTATACATACACTCACACACACACACACACACACACACATATATATATATATATATATATATATATATATATATATATATATATATACGCTATTGGGTCAAATTTTTAAACCAAAATGATTTTTTCTTTTGTTACCCAAATTTCATATATAAATTTGTGTATATCTCTACACTATTCTTTAGGGCCACTTTATTTACTCAGTTTATTGGTCAAGCTAAATTCCATAATAATATCAGTTTTCTCAAATTAAATTTTTTTTAATTTCATGGAATTTATCTTAACTAATTTTTTCTTTTTCTTTTTATTTTCATTTTATATCTAACGGAGGATGGGCTTATTACTAATTGGTTTGTTGGATTGCTGGTGTGTTTGGGGGTTTAGTTGGAATTTTGTTCGAGTAGGTTCTAGTCTCATCCTAGTTTAGAATGGCCCGTAACCGTCACCCATGTCGCATTCATGACTCTCCCGAGGAACGCTCTTCTTCCTCCAATGAGGATTCCAATGCCAATGCATCTATCCCAGATATTAGGCTTCGTTGGGGCTCACTCATCGCCCACACCCAATATCATACACAAGGTTTCTCCACTCGTTCTATTGTGAGTGAGAAAATTGTCAATCTCCAATTTCTCACTGGCACCACTGTCCATTCTTGGATTTTTGATTTAGGGTGGGACCCCCTATTCTTACTCACGGACACTATTTTTCCCGATCTCATTCGAGAATTTTATTTTGGGATGCATGATAGGGAAAATAATATATACTCTCGAGTGCGCGGTAGGGAGATTATTGTCTCTCCCAAATCCATTGCTCATCTCATCCCCTTACCAAGGGTCAATAATCCATCTTTCCCATGGGCTCCCGATACTCATCCTGACCCTTCCCTCGTTACGCGCACCGTCTTTAGGCTTAACCCTCCTGGAACTGTCACAATCTTTCACAAACACTTGCATCCCGATTTTATAGTCCTTAATTGGATTGTGTGTGCGTGTCTTATTTCCCTTGCGAACACAACCCAAATCACCAAAATGCACGTGGACCTCATATTTTCCATTAGCATTAGGGTTGCCATAGATCTCCCTGCCTTCATCTTTAGTGTCATTCGGACGGTTAGGATCCTCCCTTCCAGTCTCGCTCACCAAGCCCTCCCATTTGCCGCTATTATTACCCGATTTTGTCTTGCCGTCGGTTGCCCTCGCCTATCCACCGATGTCCCCGTCACCGGATACCAAACCATTGACATGTCATCAGTCAGTCGGTCTTGTGGTCATTTACCCCCTGATACCCCTCAATTCACTCCCTCCGCCTCCTCTCAATCCGTCACTTCCTCCCACCCTGCCCCTAGTCATCCCACACCCTCTCGTTCTATCCATCGACCATCTTCTTCGTATGCTCTCGCACCCGTAGAGTCGGAGGATATTTTGTTTGTTCGTTCACATGTTGAGCAGATTCAGGAAGATAGGCGTCAAGACATGGCGCTGTTGCATGAGCTTTTGGTTTCAATGCAACAAGACAGAGAGGCACAAGCTCGCCGGGAGGAGGCTCAAGCGCATAGAGATGAAGCACAGGCCTGTCGGGATTCTCTTCTGTTAGAGCACCTTGATGCCATTTGCTGTATGGAGATGCGCCGAGGTGCCTACTCATCCAGTTCTGACTTTGGCTCCCTTCCCTATGATTCTCCCCATGATGCTCCTGCTCCTTAATTTACTTTGTTTTTTAGTCTACTTTATCATTGTAATTGTGAAGCTGAGTGGACTATTTTCCTTCCTGTCCCTTTTCTTTGGTTTGGATTTTTTACATTATGACGTGTATGCACATTGGATATTTGCAATTTCCCTTATTAGTTAATGAATTTTCATGTGATTCACTTTGTCAGTTATTCGTATTGGTTTTCTTTCCTAGTGTTCTCTCGATTATCTTTTAACATGCGGGCTATTTATCCCTTTGTCTTTTTCGGACAAAAAGGCGGAGAAACATTGATAGGGGAATTTCATAATTTAGGGGGAGTTTGTTAATTAATAATCAACATATGCATAATTTAGGGGGAGTTAATTAATTTATTCTCAGCATATGCTTTAATCTATCAAAACACTATTTTATACTCTATACGTCCCCATGCGTTTATGAATTTGTTGTTTCATGTGTGTAGGATACATCACCTACTCTTATGCAGCATCGTCAGTCCCATTATTAGTCTGTCTTTTTATTTGGGTTTTTGGGATGGGCTTTAGAATCGGCTTGACGGTTGGCTTAGCAAATTCAGTCTTTTTATTTCTGCTTTATTATTCAGTTTTGTCTCGGAATAGCCAAAGGGGGAGATTTGTAAGGACAAAATTCCAATCGAGTCATTTGTAATATTGGCTACATTCTGTTGTACAAAACATTTTTGGGTCATTACTCATCAAGCATCATTCAACCGTGAAGATTTGATCATTGCATCTAAAGTTCATGCGACATCAATATGCACATCGTGTTCACTCTTCTATAAGGTATATGACCAAAATCATTTTTAGTGTTGGAGTATTTTTCATAACAAGAAATTTTAGTATAAAGTAATGTTCATAGAAAATTATATTTTCATAAAGAATAATTTTTTAAATTGATTTTAACCTTCTCTTTGAAAAAATGGCATCTCGTTCGATGTTTTCTCCAGGTCGTTCGAATGGCCTGGATCTAACGACATTCCCCAGGCCACACTAGAAACTCGTTAGAAGATCGTTAGAAATGTCGTTTGAATGAGACTTCTAACGACCTATCTAATTCGACACTAGAATTTTGTTAGATAACTCGTTTGAATGACATGTCGTTCGAACGACCTCGTTTGAACGAGATCTGCCAGATTTGAAAATTTTAACTTATTTTCGAGCAGTTATTTTACAAAACAGTTTTTGGTCCACTACTTTTACAGCTTCAATAAATGGAAGAAAATCAGTTATTTTCCATAAGGAAGTTTCATATTCACTTGAAATAAATTTACACAACTTCCCTCTTTTTGGTAAAATCAATCTCCAACACCTTTTTTAACTTTTGAAACAAAACCCCGTACAATCAACTTGACATTTTCAAGTCTGCGGTGGATCTCTGCATTCAAGCTTTGTGGAGACGGTGGTTTTGGGCTTTGGTGGATACCGCAACATGAGGAGCGTCGAGCAATGTGTTAGAGCTTCGCGTACTACAAATTCGGAGGTCGAGGACGGCATAAGCATGTCTTGAGTGAGTCAATGTTTGTAAGTCTTTTGAGTCTCTTGTGAAACCTATTTCATAGTGGATTTTGTCTAGGCCCATCCGTCCGAGGTTTTTGCTATTTAGATTTTCCTCGTACAGTGGCGCGTTGTGGTGGGATTTTCGCAATTTACTTTATTAAATCACATAGATGTATGCTTAGGATAAAATGGATAAAATTGGATAATTTTATTTCAATTAATAAAGTTATTAATCTCATCACATTAATTGGAAATTGTTCTTGCTATCTTATAAATTCGCAAAAGAAAATTAAAGTTGGAATATATCTCTACTTGGCAAATTATTAATTGGGTTGTGTGTGTATATTCCACGAAATAAACTTAGTACATATAACCTTGCAACTTCAAACAATTAATAATGCGAAATGAAACATAACTATGTATAAATCATCACTATAAACATTACTACCGAATAAATGAAACACATTTATCATAGTAATATATAACTACTTTGAATTACATATAGTTTGCATAGATACTAACCTTCTAGTTCTTATGCATACCCGTTTGAGAGTCATTACCCCTATAATGAGATCTCTCGAATTGTCCCATTTGGACAGTTTGGGACGGCATAGCTTATGTATAATAATAGACTTAGTGGCTTAAACTTGTTACTTTTGGGTGACGTTTTGTTGTCGTCTCTAAATGTTCTGGGTACATACTAGATGATATAATGTTAAGTGTTATTTCAGTTGAAAAATTGAAATAACACTTACACTTACGAATCTATGTCATGTACTTGGAGAACTATGGGGATATGCTACCGAATTTTCCTCAAATTGAAACAATGTGCATGAGCTGCTAAGTATATTACATAAATATGAGGTCTTTAATGGGATAGGACTACTCACCCTTTAAAGGAGATGGAGTAAATATGTGGTCTTCAGTGTGTGTGTATTTTGAAATTGGTATTCTGAAATTAAAATTTATATATTAAAATTGGTGATTGATATAAATTGATATATTGTGGTAGTTAGTATAAACTGGTAATTGGTATAAATTGATTTATAGTGGATTTGCCCTTACAACTCTCTCTCTCTCTCTCTCTCTCTCTAATTGTAGCAAACGGCGGCCCCTTTTTATTTTCCTCACATATTCCGACGACCATCTCTCTCTCTTTCTACACACCTTCCGGTACATCTCTCTCTCTCTCTCTCTCTCTATATATATATATATATATATATATATATATATATATATATATATATATAATAAAGGAGGAGGGTTTTTTTTGTCCTCCCCAACTAATGGATGAGATTGAATCTTGAGGGGTTTGGTCTTTATCAACTAGCGGCTGAGATTAAATCTTACAAACATGAAATGGTGCCACTTGGCTGAAGTATCAAGTACGATTAGTCCCATGTCTCGAGATTAGCTGAAGTATCAAGTACCATTAGTCCCATGTCTCGAGACAAACCTACCACGAGTCTCCCCTCCCATATCTCAACCACACACTAATATCCTCTCTCTCTTTCTGAAAACCCCCCAAGATCCATCCCCCCTCCTTCAACCACGAGTCTCCCTGTTTTTCTCCCCCTCTTTCACTCGATGGTCACCTAAAACCGTAGGTACTCTTTTCACCGCCATCCACCCACCCAGTGATATGTTGGCCGACATGCGGGGCCCTCTTGAATTTGGTCACTCCCCAAAATACACAGTAAACGAAGATGCAATCCCATATGGGGTTGCATTACACGCATCAATGGCCACCAGGTACCTCCTCGAATATATGTCAGTTCATCTCATTGGGTTTTTTTGTTTTTACTGCATTACACACATCAATGGCCATTGGTTTGTTACGTTTTTGCGTTCATGTTTGTAGGTGTATGGACATTTTACTCAGATCTGGGTTTGTTGATACACTGTAAGTTTTCCTTTTAAGTTTCATCTATGGCTCTGTTTGTATTCTTATAGGGTTCTACATGTCTCTGGAAGAAGATTTGCACTGAATTTAGAGGTCATGTTTTAGTTCGGTTTCGTTCAATTTTTGTCCTGGTGCCGTCACTGGAGTTTTTGTAGCTTTTGATATAATTTTTTTGTTTCAGATCTGAGGTGGTTTACCTCCAGCGGGTTTTCATCCATCTTCGATTGGTTGCCACTCAACCTCAAGCTCTCTCTCTCTCTCTCTCTCTCTCTCTCTCTCGGATCTGTTTTTTAATTTGCAGTTTTTATTTTTACAGCTCTTTTTTCAAATCGTACACTCAAAAACTCCTTTTGGGGTGTTTTTTGGATATGATTTCCATTGATGGTTGGGTTTTTTCGGATCTGATTTCCATTGCATTCACTTTGTTTTCAGATTGAGAAAATGGGGTTTACTTTAAAGTTTTTTTTATGCTTATTTTAGTTTTAAATAACAAGTTTTTTTATTTTTGTTTTTATTTTAAATGTGTGTAATTTTTGTAGGAGTGAAGCGAAGTGAAAGAGTTACCATAGTTAAATATTGCAAGTGCGGAATGCCTTTCCATGTATACTAATGTGGCAAATCAAGCAAGGGTATAAAAAATCATATGCTTGGGCCAGATAAATATATGTCAGAAGGATGGACAAGACCATACATCAGTGCAAGGAATGATCAAAAGCATGGGATTAAAAAATAAAAAATTAAAGTTAGCAGGTCTTATTTTTCAAAATGGTCAAATGCCCCCCTAAAAGCTAAGAGCTAAAATTCGTGCTACTGTAACACACAAGGAAGACGCAGAAGTAGGCACACACCCTTAAAAGACAAAAATACCCCTTAAGAAATAAAAAGTTTTTTTCTTGAAAAAAGTTTCAATAATTTTCCTAACTGTTTAAAAAAATGTTTAAACATTTTTTAAAACAATTTAAAATTGTTGAAGACTTGATTTAAAGAAAAACATTTTTTTTTATTTCTTTAAAATGTTATTTTTTAAAACAAGTAAAAATTGCTTGCAAACTTTTGATGAGGGAAGAACTCCCAAGTTTTTTTGACATTTAGTACGTCTATCACGGGAACAAATTTATTGTCGTGTCATCAACCCCATGAGCTTAAAAAATTGGTAATTGGTATATTTACGTAAATATGCCCAAAGATTTTTGCGTTCCACGAGGTTACTCAAAGGAATCTTAAAAGATTTGTAACAAGTTAGTAAACATATATTAAGGCTTATAAATGTGGGTTTCCAAGGTGAATCCATTCAGCAAAAGGGATAGGAGACGGTTGTTAAAAAAAAAATTCCTAAATAACTGGTAGGGATTTAATAAATATAAACACCAGTCCAAAAGTGATTGGTGCAGAGGTGCATGGTTCGAGGTCTTGAAAGGGAGTAGACGTTTATCACAGGGATTAATCTAATATGACAGCATAAGAGTTTTCATAGAAGTCTGACATATGTCTTGAACACATCTTCTTAAAAGAAGTTCAAATCAGCTTCAGAGATATGTTGAGAGCATTTATTTCCAAGTTGGGAGCATTTATATCCAACTCTAAACTCTTCAAGTGATGTGATATATGGTATGGCTAAGCTTAACTCACATAGGGGTTACTTTTTGTGACACGATTTTTTCTGTTCTTTTATCAAAGAATGACATGGCTCTTAAACAACTAATGGACATATGGACGAATGTGCTTCCTCCTAAATTTCAGATAAAAATTGAATCTAACCGAGGTAATAATAGGTAAATTAATTTAAAACAACCAATAGGAAATGATATTTTTTTTTAAAGAAAGTAGTGTTTTAAAAAAATTCTTTTAAAAAATATGAATATTTTTAAACAAAAATTATATCAATTTTAGTTTAAAAATTATTTTTAACAAAAATAATTTAATTTCACTTTTAAAAAATATTTAGGCAAACAATCAAATAATATGAATCAATTAATGAATGAGTGCTTAATGTGTCAAGTGCATATGTGCAATGTGCATTCACTTCGTGTTATACCTTAAATCAGATACGAAGATTGTACGTGACACGAAGAACATCATAACATAAGTTTAGTCTTAACACGAGCGCGGCACAACATAACAAACATCATATAGAAAGAACATGGAAATGACTTGGACATGATTTATATTGTGTTAAATTTGTGGCACATCTGATGTTATTTTTTATGTATGGTCGTATGCATGAGGAGCCTGATAGGAATGAAAGCGAGTAAGAATGTTAGAAAAAAAATGTTAAAGACACAACTAATTGTATTTAATACTAATAATGCTTACATTGTGATAAAAAAATTTGAAAATTTTCTATTAGAATTAATAACCACATATTTTGGGATTCCAAAAGACATTATATTATCAAAATGAGTTATATTTTTAAATTGTTAGCAATGCCATTAGGAGGGACTTTTAGTTTTTACCATTCACCAATTGAAATTGAATATGGATAACCTATACCCAATGGTCCACTCATTAACTTATTAGGGGTCTACATATTATATTGAAACACCGTGTGAGTTCTTATTATGTGATTGCATGTGTCTTAGTTTTCCACACCTAATCACTATTACGAAACATCAAAAATATTTTTTACAACCGTGCCATCGGCACGGGTACGCCCTAGTATATATATATATATATATGAATGTATGTATGTTTGTGCTCATAAATTGTTATAGAATACATGCATGCATGTACCACTAAAGCAAGTGTTATATATCAAGTAACGAGGGTGAAAAGGTAATAAGTAATTGTATACAAGTTGACTTAATGGCTATCTATTACGGTTCTCGTTAGGATCCAATGGCTATCTATTACGATTCTCGTTACTATAATCTAGGCAGGTGTAAATTCACACTAAATCAACTTGTATATAATTACTTATTACCTTTTCACCCTCATTACTTGTTATATAACACTTGCTTTGGGGGTTTCATGCATGAATGCATGTATTCTCATGTGTATGCATGACATAATAGTACTGTAACATGATATAATGTTTTTTAATATTATCATGTTCACTTCATAAGTTGTTGATTGGTGAATTTGAAAATTTTATATGACCAATGAGTTGGTTGGCCCTAAGCATTTCTAATATTTCGCATTATTATTTGAATAGTTGTTTTAAAATTTTAAATTGTTGTTAACTGATAAATTTGAACATTTAGATAGTCATTGACTTGGTTGGCCTGACCCAAGGATTTTCTAATATTTTGCATTATTATTTGAATTGTTGTTTGGGATTCTTAAATTATTGTTAACTGGTAGATTTGAACATTTAGATGGTCATTGAGTTGGTTGGCCCTAGGCATTTATAATATTTTGCAATTTTATTTGATTTGTTGTTGAGTGATGGATTTGAACATTTAGATGGACATTGATTTGGTTGGCCTTAGGCATTTCTAACATTTAGGGTTGTGATTCTACCAAATATAAATAAGACAGAAATTAAACATACTATAAATTTTAAAAGCTTGTTGTCAAATAATTAATAATGCAGAATGAAACATAATTATGTGTAAATCATCACTATAAGCATTACTATCGAATAAATGAATATATGCTTTTATTTATACTAATCCATGAATATATGCTTATTGTCCATAATAAATGATTGTTTATAGTAGTTGTGATGGGATATCCTAATTAGAAAGAGTGGATGGGTGAGACAAGTAGACTAAGGGATGTGTTTCACAGAGGTGATAATGAATTTGTGAAATACGCAAAGAGATGTCGTAATGATGAAGAGTTTCCATGTTCGTGTGATAAGTGTGGGAGTGGTAAGGTGTTTGAGTGAAAAACAGTTGAACTAAACTTTTTAAGATGGGATATGCAAGATATTTTGTCACTTTTGTATTTTTCACGGGAAATCGAAAGTTCCTTTTGTCCTTGAGCAACCTTCACAGCAACCTTCAACAAGTAGGATAGATGTATAAGGGAAGGAGGGCAACGTAGATCATAATATGCTAGAGGATTTAGTTGATGATGCATATGGAGTTCATGAAGTGTACAAAAAGGAGGTCACTAATAATGTACAAGGTTCAGGTGCTCATTAAGATATCGGGTTAAGCCTTGATGATGACTATCAAAGTTTAAACTTTAGAGTGACCCAGTCGTTGTACTCTAGTTGTGACAAAGATCAAACAACTTTACAAGCCATAGTTGGTTTGCATAGTTGGAAGACCTAATATGGTTTGTCTGCCAATAGCGTGATAGGATTTTTAAATTGGGTGAAGGGCTTACTACCCAAGCAGAATACGCTTACAAATAGCTATCCTACTATAAAGAACAATTTGAAAGGTTTGGGAATAAAGTATAAATTAATTCATACTTGTGTGTATGACTGCATACTATATAGAAAGGAGTATGAAAATCTCAATCGGTGTTCGGTATATGATGAACCTAGATATGTGCAATCTACAGGCAAGGAAGGCACAAGCTCAAAAGTGCCTCAAAAATTGTTGAAATATTTTCCCGTTGGGCCTATATTGAAGCGGTTTTTCACAATACCATGGATATCAGAGGCAATGACTTGGCATGCTAGAGAAGAAGTAAGGGATAATATCATGCATCATCCTATTAATTCCACAGCTTGGAAGAGGATAAATTATGAGTATCCCTATTTTTCTCGAGAACAGCGTAACATTTGTCTGGCAATATCAACAAATGGTTTCAATCCATTTGAAAATATAAGACTAATCAGAGTGTATGTCCAGTGATCTTAGCACAACTCAACCTCTCTCCTTCACAGTGTATGAGACCTGAATTTTTGATGTTGTCTTTGTTGATACTTGGGCCAAAGGCACCAAGTGATGACATCGATGTCTACTTGGATCCTCTGTTAGAAGAACTAAATGAGTTGTTGGGAGGGTGTGCAAGAATTAAGTCTTTTAAAAAAAAGAGTTTATGCTGAAAGCTATGTTGATGTGGGCAATTAATGATTTTTCAGTTTATGGGACATTATCGAGTTGTGTAGTACATGGTTATTTCGGGTGTCCTATTTATGGAGAGGAGGCTGAATCTTTGTGTCTCATCGATAGCGGCAAAAATATATACCATTGCCATAGGAGGTTTTTACCCCATCCCCCCCCCCCCCCCCCCGATCATAGTTTTAGATTTGAGAAATGTTTCAATTTTCTAATGGGCGGGTTTGAACATAGGCTACCTCTGAGAAAACTTTTAGGTTCATAAATGAAAAGTAAATCTTCTAATTGTGGCCCTAATATGCTAGGTAAGAATCCTAAATTCAATAATGTCAAGCATAAGAAGACCCCAACTGGGAATGAAACTGAGACAAGAAAGGCATTGTATAAGTGGTCAATTTTATTTTTCTTGCCTTATTGAAAGAATAACTCGGTGCGCCATATATTGGATGTGATGCATACAAAGATGAAAATATTGTGGGCACATACCGTGGGGGAGTCATTCGAAGGATGGAGAAAATGCACGAAAAGACCTTAAATCGTTAAAACTTAAGCCACAACTATGGTTGAAAGAAGATAGTAAGGGAAGGACAATAATTCCCCCTGGTGTGTTTATTTTGACGAGTGAGAAAAGGAAGGTGATTTTAAACACAATATATAATTTGAAGGCTCCATCTAATTTTTCATCCAACTTGCAAAGGATTGTGAATTATGGTACCCGTGATTTACATAGGTGTAAGTCACATGATTTGCATGTGATCATGCAATTGGTTCCTCTATTATTGTTTATCCAAGCACAAGGATTTGCAAATGAATATTATAAAAATTAGCATCTGCTTCTCACTTTTATGTGAGAAGGTACTCAATCGAGATCACATAGTGGACGCAAAGTAGTGGTAATCGAAGCGATATATGTGTTATAGAAGAACTTTCCACCACTTTTTTTTCCGTAAGTGTTCACTTGTTGGTACACCTATGCGACGAGGCACTTCTTTGCGGCCCAGTTAGATATCGGTGGATGTATCCATTTAAAAATTGATGAAATTTTTCAAAGTATACGTCAAGAATAAATAATACATTGAAGGATGAATTGCAGAGGAATACATCACCTTGGAGTCATCAATATACACTCGGGAATATATGCCTGACCAAAGCTGTGTGGATAACAGTGATGAGTTCGTCTATGAGGGTGGTCAGGTGATGGACAAGCGAGTGAAATTGACAAGTTTACAACATGAGCAAGTAGCTCGTTATCTATTTAACACACATGAAGATATCAAAGAATGGAAAATATAAGTTTATATTATTTTAATTTTTATACATGATCAATTTCGTAATACGTTCATCACGATCAATTCAGAAAAAATGATGTGTGTGGGAATAATAAAAGATGAAGAATGATGGCACAATTAGACAGTGGATTTAGGCTGTGGGTGTCACGTGATAATGAAAATGTCTCTTATCAAATGTCACATTACAACAAAGCATTAAAACTAACCTACTAACTTATTTGTAATCTCAGCTCTTAAAGATGGGTGATGCGGCATCAAGACTTGCTCGTCTAGCCACTGGACCCTTGTTCATGGCACACAAGTACAGAAAGTGTCGATTGAACGGTTACATATTACGTGCAATGGTGTAAGGAGAAAATACAAATGTATAAAACTTGGGCATTTCATATAATCGAGCGAGCGTGAAAGATAAAAATCTGATTGAGGTTAAAATGACTTACTACAATGGCATTCAAAATATATTTGATTTGGAATTTATAAGCTTCAAAGAGGTTGTGTTTTACTATTTGGGTAAGAGTTTAGGATAAAAATGCTTGTAAAGTTGATCCTGGGACATATTTTGATCATGGTTGACTTGTCCAAGTTGAAGAATGAGCAGATGAGCGATGAGACCTTTGTTTGTTCTTTTCAAAAAGTCAAGAAAGTATTTTGAAAGAGGTGCACATGCGTTCAACTCAAGGAATTATATAATTAAACCTAGTTTAACCCAATTAAACCCTAAACATGCAACTAGGTGTGGTTGAATAAGATGTAAAGCATGCTAGTATGATCAAACACACACAATTGAGGAAAAATCCCCCAAAGGGGCAAAACCATTTATTTTTATTATAAGAGTGTAACATACAATTTCGGATTACAATGAAAAATACAGTGACACAGAATTACCCGCAGGCGTCGGATCTGTAGTCGGCGGATGGAAGTTTCCCTTTCCAGGAGGGCAGAATTGAAGAAGAAGGTCGGTCTTCTCCATAAGGGTATGAACAAACAAAAGTGTGTTCTTGGGTTGCAAAGTGATTCACACAGATATGGCAAGGTTGTGTGAATTAAACATGAGTTTGTGAACTCATAAAGATGAAGACTTAGAGTATTGGGACTCTGAAAAATCGTCTCTGTGAGTCTTGTAAAACACATCCCCGAAGACGGTTTATAAAAGAGAACTTGGCCCTAGAAAATCTCAACACGATTTTATCCCAGGCGGACCGGTCCGGATCAGAGGTGGATCGGTCCGAGGTCGGACCGGTTCGTTTTTAATAGAGGTCTCTTCGGTTCGCATTCGGTTCGAGGTCTACTGGTTTAAGAGTAAGGAGGATCGATCCGGGTAGAGGGAGGATTGGTCTGGGGGCGGACCGGTTCTTTTTCCAATAGAGGAGGATAGGCCCGGGGTGAACCGGTTCATTTTTTAAATAGGCAGACCGGTCCGGCTATCCAGAATTTTGATTCCTTCCTTGCATTCTTTGATATTCGGATCCGTTTAAAGATGATGCATTCTTGAATTACTTCAACGATGTAACGGCTTATGACATATACATAAATAATGGACAAAATGTCCTTACAAATCTCCCCCTATGTCTATGCCGGTACAAACATAAAAACATCCGAATTATTAAGTATAAAAATGCCTATACAAATCTACCCTTCCATAAACCCAAAACTGAAAATGTACACATGAATAAGACTTCATCGTTTGCTCTTCAATGCTTCTGGAATCTCAACGCTTTTCTCATCAGGGTGTGCAATCATCAAAGAAGTACCTACACACATGAGACAAAGAAATATACCACGTGACGAATCGAGATTGAAATAAGATAAACAGAGATACCAAAGTATGATGAACTATGATGAACTTTATCAAAACTCCCCCATAATGATAATTCTTTCTCCCCCTTTTTATGATGTCCCGAAATAGACAAATAAGAAGAATTAATATAGTAAGCAAGGCAGGGGTGTCACAAGGAATAAACTACTATTTTTGAGTTTTCAAATTTTTCTCACAAAACAAACAAAAATCACACCATGAACAAACACAAAGCAACCAAGTCGAGGATAGCGGAAATGAATGGGTGTGATTAAATTCGATAGGAAAATCAATGCATACACACATGACATATGTGCACGATGAATATCGGATACTCCTAACGAATGAACTCAAATGCTTCCGTTGGTGTAAAAAATGGTAATATGAGACATTGACTCAATCAAATTAACAAATCAAAGCTCAAAGTGATTTTCACGCCAATAACGTCCAAAACTATTTCATGCTTTTTCAGGACTTTCAAGGAAGTGCAAACCCGTTTGTATTCTCCAACCAAACTCCCTCAAATTTTTATTTTGAATAGAGGCATTATAAATTCTCAAACTTTAGAGAATTGAAGGTGAAACCTAATGGCCCATAATTGGCATGAATTGCTTTTTATTGCCTTTACATTTTTCCGGGGCTCTTTTAACCTCTTTGGACCTCGGATAATAAAATTCCTCCATTTTTTAGGTCCTTTTGAATGGTGGCTTTTGCGCAAAGAATAGATAATTACCTTTCGCAGTCCCTCCCCGTTCTTAAACAAACACTTAGTCTCACAAAAACGGTTTTTACATGCATTCCAATCTTGTCAAGTTTTATCGCATATTATAAGTTGTATAGACAGAATTGAGATGGAAACACTCAAGCCAACATGTGATAGACAAGTACAATAATCAAATAAAGTCGTCCATGTGTGCAATAAAGGAGATAGGAGTCAAACATGTAGAAAAGATATCACGAATCACATCTCAAAGACTCTAAGCAGTGTAAAGCACATCGATGAAATGATGTAGCGTCTCAAATCTCTATCATACAGTCACATAAATAAATGGAATGAAATTGTGACTTGGCTATATTAAGTGTGCATCCATAAAAGGTGCATAAAAAATAAAAATCTTTTTTGGCTTTTCTAAAATTTTAAAAAACAGCTGTACAACAAAGCAATAATACATATAAAACAAACTAGCAATAGGAAGCATATAATATGAACATGAAAAAGCATCATATCCTAGACATAGACCAACCCCTCAGTCAACTGTGAAAATCCCCAAAGACTTACTAAGACTCTCAAATCTAAGGGCATCTAAAGGTTTCATGAAAATATCGACTAACTGACGGTCGGTGGGAACAAAACTCAGGGATACGACTTTCTCCTCAACTAACCGTCGTATAAAGTGCTCACGTATCCTGATGTGCTTTGTGCGCGAATGGTGGACGGGATTGCGGGATATGTGTATCGCGCTCGTGTTATCACAGGAAATGGTCATGGTGTCCTGTGAAATTCCATAATCCTCCAGCATTTGCTTCATCCACAAGAGTTGCATGCAATAACTCCCGGTGGCTATGTACTTAGCCTCCGCAGTGGACAAAGAGATGGAATTTTGCTTCTTGCTCAACCAGGAGACAAGAGCAGAACCAAAATAGAAACACCCACCAGAAGTGCTCCTATAACCATCTACATCCCCAGCCCAATCGGCATCTAAATAGGCGGACAAACGGTCATCAGTATCAAAGGAATACCAAATACCGTATGAGAGAGTCCCACTCATGTATTTAATAATACGTTTAAGAGCAAGTAAATGTGACTCTTTTGGGGACGCTTGATATTGCGCACAGACTCCAACACTAAAAGCTATGTTGGGACGACTGGCAGTCAAGTAGAGTAGACTACCTATCATACTTCGATATAAGGTTTTCTCTACGTCCTTGCATGAAGTGTCCTTACTAAGCTTCATAGAAGTACTCATAGGTGTACGTGCATGCTTAGCGGAGTCTAAACCAAATTTCTTCACTAGGTCTCTACCATACTTGGATTAGGAGATGAACATCTCATCCTCTAGCTGACGAACCTGGAGACCAAGAAAGAAAGTAAGCTCACCAACCATGCTCATCTCAAACTCACTTTTCATCTCCTCTTCAAAATGATGAGCATGTTGAGAGCACGTGGATCCAAAGACTATGTCGTCCATATAGACCTGGGCAACCAAAATCGCACCG
This sequence comes from Sambucus nigra, assembly GCA_949130495.1. Classification (NCBI taxonomy): domain Eukaryota; kingdom Viridiplantae; phylum Streptophyta; class Magnoliopsida; order Dipsacales; family Adoxaceae; genus Sambucus; species Sambucus nigra. The sequence goes on along the minus strand of OX422208.1, from coordinate 351,443,885 downwards.
TCATCTCTCTTAACGAACAACGTCGTATCAACTCCCCCTCTCTTGAAGCCACGGGCTAGAAGATAGGAAGTAAGCCTCTCGTACCAAGCTCGGGGTGCTTGCTTTAAACCATACAAGGATTTTCTCAGATAATAGACGTGCTCAGGGTGCGTAGGGTCTTCAAACCCTTTTGGTTGTTCCATATAAACCTCCTCCTGTAGAATGCCATTCAGTAAGGCTCTCTTGACATCCATCTAATATAACTTAAAGTGCAGATGACATGCGATGGCGAGTAGTAAGCGGACGGACTCAAGCCTCGCAATAGGAGCAAATGTCTCCCCAAAGTCTACACCCTTCATCTGTGTGTAGCCTTGAGCGACCAACCTAGCTTTGTTTCTGATTATGGTACCATTTTCATCCATTTTATTCTTAAAAATACACCGGGTACCTATCACATTAGTCTCACTAGGTCGGGGGAATAATTCCCAGACATTATTAAACTGAAGCACCTCATCCTGCATAGCAGATATCCAGTGTTCATCCTTGAGTGCTTCTTTATAATTCTTGGGCTCGACTTTAAACGTGTAGTACAAATGGCTAACAACGCTCTCTACCTGAGCACGAGTCTTGACCCCTAGAGTGGGATCACCAACAATGGCAGAAGGGTCATGACTCTTACGAACCCAAGCGGGTGTGTCCCCTAACACAGGAGCAGGGTCCACAGAGTGTGGGTGAGGTACAAGTAAATCACTGTCAGAAAAGTCCTCATCTGCACACTGAAGGTTATGATCAATAACCGTCGGAGGTTCGTCATCTTGCACGGTGACGTTTATTGATTCCATAACCTTAGAGCTCTTCAGGTTAAAAACTGGGTACGCTTTACTATTCGATGAATAGCCTAATAATATTCCCTCATCGCTTCGGGAGTCAAACTTTCCTAATTGCTCTCTATCCTGTAGGATGTAGCATTGACTCCCAAAAATACGGAAATATGCAAGGTTGGGTTTCTTGTTAGTCCACAACTCATAAGGCGTCTGAAGTGTGTGTGGACGCAGGTAAACCCTATTCACCGTGTGTCATGTAGTAGACATTGCCTCTGCCCAAAATCTCCTAGAAACCATACAACCTAGAAGCATAGATCTAGCCATTTCCTGGATCGTTCTATTCTTTCTCTCAACAATACCATGTTGCTGAGGAGTCTTCACAGCATAAAACTCATGTTTGATCCCAAGGCTATCACAATAGAAATCTACCTTTGCTTCCTTAAATTCAGTGTCGTTGTTACTACGTATCCCGTTAATAGTGACTCCGTGTTGATTTTGCAGGACACGACACTTAGTCGTTAAAAACTCTACAGCATCGGATTTCTCTCTCAGAAAACCAACGATGGAGTATTTAGAGAAATCATCCACCATCACGAGGATATACCTCTTACCACCCAGACTCTCGATACAAGTAGGACCCATAAGATCCATGTGTATAAGCTCAAGAACACGAGAGGTAGTAATGGAATGCAACTTCCTATGGGGACTATGAATTTGTTTTCCCAACTGACAGGGTCCACAAACCGTCGAAGTTGGCCTTCCAAGAGATGGTAAGCCACGTACTAGGTCCTTTTTAGCTAAGAGAGTTAGATCTCTAATATTTATGTGACCTAGACGTTGGTGCCACAGATCCATAGGAGTGATCATGGGGTTGTTGCAGACAAGTGAGGATGTGGACTCAGTCCCATAACAATTATCCTTTGTCCTCACCCCTTGCACTAAAAGTTTACCGGCTTGATTATAGATCTTACAAGCATCCCGATCAAACTTTACGGCAAAGTCAGCGTCGCACAGCTGGCTAATGCTGAGAAGGTTTCTTTCAAACCTTTGACATACAAAACATTTTCTAGCTTAGGAAATCCAGGTAACTCGACAGTACCACGTCCTATAATGCTAGACTTGCTCCCATCTCCAAAAGTGACTCTGCCATCCTGATAATCCTCAAGAGATGTAAAACATGAGGCATCACCTGTCATATGTTTAGAGCACCCACTGTCAAAATACCACTGTGAGGTATTATGTGCTTTGAGAGCGACATGAACAACAAAGGCATTTTTATCTTTCTTAGGTACCCAAGAAGTGGTGACCTTTTGTTTGCCTTTATTGTTGTTGGTTTTAGCTGGAATGTGAGAAGCATTCACTGACGGCAAAGACATGCATCGGAATTCCTTCATCAAACTCTGAGACGTGGCAGCTAAGAACTCAACTCGCTCTCTCAGACTGGTAAGATCATCAGTATGCTAAGGTGGAGCAGTAGTACGTCGTGTCCGACCCATGCTATAGCAAAACTCCCTGAGGTGGCCTTTTCTTTTGCAATACGTACAAAAGTACACAGTCAAAGGCGGACCTTGGTTTCCTTTTCTCGATCTAATTCTCCTTTGAGTTTTTTTACGATGGCCATAAGGAGTCGTAGTAAACTCAGTAACAGGTCCAGGTGCAATTTGGGACGTGGAGGCACCATCATAACCTATTCCCTGCCTATCACCAAAACCTAAAGCGGGGCCGAGGAGCATCTTTTCCATTTTCCCAGATCTATCCTCGATTTGTACCTTGACTTCCCGTTCTCTCTCCAGATCATGAGTAAGATGGGCAACAAAGACTTCAAGTTTCTTTTGAGTCTCCATGGAGGAATGAAGCTCACTCGTAAGACTAGCCACTTGTTTAGTCAAGTCCCCTCTCTCTTTCTCAAAACAACTCTCTCTCTCTAAACAGACAATCTTTCTCAACACAGGCTGTCTCTCTCTCTCTCAAGGAAGTGCAGGTGGAGGACTCTCTCTCTCTTGCTTTTCTTAAATCTTCCTCTAAGGCGGTGATCCTAAGAACTAATGCTTTGTTACGCTTTTTAGTTTTTAAAGACTCAGTATATAGCTCGGCATAGGCGCGTTGAAGATCACTCTCGCTCTCACTTGTGTCATCCTCCCCCTCACTCACATCGGTCTCACTGTCGAGGTGTCTCTGTGAAGCAACATCCTCATCGTCGTGAGAAGTACTCAAAGTTCTCATATGACTAGCCATGAATGCGGTGAAGTTACAATCATGCGGTGACTCGTCTCCAGAATCTACCGACTCGCCCTCACTGTCGTCGCTAAGGGTAGCATTAAGGACAACTTTCCCTTTCTCTCTGTTCAGACGTGTGGCACACTCAAAGGCTCTATGACCCCTACCGTCGCACTCAAAACACCTCTTTTTCAAAAATCAATTTTTTAGAAAATTGATATCTTAGAAAAATTTTGCGGAAAAATTAGGAATACGCGATAGATTAGCGTAACCTGCTCTGTTACCAATTTGAAAGAGGTACGCTTGCGTTTAACTCAAGAAATTATATAATTAAACCTAGTTGAACCCAATTAAACCCTAAGCATGGTGTGGTTGAATAAGATGTAAAGCATGCTAGTATGATCAAACACACACAATTGAGGAAAAATCCCTCAAAGGGGAAAAAACATTTATTTTCATTATAATAGTGTAACATACAATTTCGGATTACAATGAAAAATACAGTAACACAGAATTACCCGCAGGTGTCGGATCAGTAGTCGGCGACTAGAAGTTTCCTTTTTCAGGAGGGCAGCAATGAAGAAGAAGGGTGGTCTTCTCCACAAGGGTATGAACAAATAAAAGTGTGTTCTTGGGTTGCAAAGTGATTCACACAGATATGGCAAGGTTGTGTGAATTAAACATGAGTTTGTGAACTCATAAAGATGAAGACTTAGAGTATTGGGACTCTGAAAAATAGTCTTTGTAAGTCTTGCAAAACACATCCCCGAAGATGATTTTTATAAGAGAACTTGGCCCTAGAAAATCTCAACACGATCTGCACGATTTTATCCCAGGCGGACCGGTCCGGATCAGAGGCGGATCGGTTCGAGGTCGGACCGGTTCGTTTTTAAAAGAGATCTCTTCAATTCGCATTCGGTCCGAGGTCTACTGGTTTAAGAGTAAGCTGGATAGGTCTGAGTAGAGGGCAGATCAATCTGGGGGCGAACCGGTTCATTTTTTAAACAGGCGGATCGGTCCGGCTATCCAGAATTTTGATTCCTTCCTTGCATTCTTTGATATTCGGATCCGTTTAAAGATGATGCATTATTGAATTACTTCAACGATGTAATGGCTTATGACATATACATAAATAATGGACAAAATGTCCTTACATATTTTACTCGGAGTATATCAACAACGAGCCGTGGTCAATCATCCTACAAGCGCCGAACAATCTAACCAGTAGTGTGAATGACTTGGTTGCTCCTATTGAATATCAATCCATTTTAGATGATAACCCAAATTTGAAACAATTTTTAGATTTGTAATAAGTATTCCAATTATTTGAAACAATGCTTAGTTTGGTTTATGATATGGATTTGTATTCTTACAATGCTGTTAACTTGTATTCTTTTAGTACTTTACTAATACCATACGACAGTTTAATACTTTTATTCATTTGGATTTAATCAGTTCCGGTAGATTTGAATCAAACTTTGTGGGTTGGTTATTGAATATGTTAATTTGGATTTTACTCAGTTTAACCATTAATTTTTAGTCTCTGACATGACCCGAATTTGAAACAATTTTCAGATTTGTAGTAAGTATTCCATTTATTTGAAACAATGCTTAGTTTTGCTGATGATATGGATTTTTATTCTTATAATGTCATTAACTCGTATTTTTCTAGTGCCTTAATGCATTTGGATTGTAGTCATTTTAATGCTTTTATTCTTTTGGATTTGATCATTTCTCATATACATGTTTGTACTAATAACAATAATTTTTGCAGGAAATGAATTCATCGGGGCATCACAGTAGCGAAGGCAAGGAAAGCTCTTCTGCCATTAGCCCCATAAAATGGGACAAATTGGGGTCCGTCATCGAAAACAAGGTGTCCTTACTGGCTAGATCCATGGAGTTTCTCAAGACGATCGTCAGCTTGGTGTACATGGATTGGAGAATGTGCCATGGGAGCTCAATATGTCCATCGGGGGGGCACTACAGGTAGTTACTCACTTTATTTATATTTTGTATTTATATTTATATTTACATTTTATTATATTTTGGAATTTAAACACAAGTAACATTTATTTTCTTTTTGGTTTGTATTTGTTTAACAGAACCAATATGGCCTGATCCCAAATGTTCACGACTACACATTCAAATAATTGAGAGATCAGTACTATACGTGGAAGAAAAACATGCGAGCATGGTACTTTGGGCAGGATCGGTAGTCCATGTTTAGGGTTCGTGAAACCGTAGCATCAAAGGAGCTGGTCTCATTGGCACAGTGGCAACAGTTTATCGCCAATGAGATCCAAGAGCGGTAATTGACATCTTGTCAATTGGGGAGGGTAAACTCGGCAAAAAAGTTTGACATGCACTACTCCAGGCATATGTCTTACGCCGAGGTGGAACACAGGATGTTAAGTTTTTAATTTTCTTTCATTTTAGTTTTATTTTATTCTAATTTAGCATTACTTTACATAACTTACTAATTTGGCATTATTTTATTTCATGAGATAGGGAGTGGCCCTGGAAGTAGGCCACATAGGCTCGATGCCTATATAGTAATTTGGACGAAGAAGGTCAAGGATAAGGAGGTGTCCCCGAGGGTGGCATCCATAATTGTAAATTATAAATATATCTTACAATTGTTTTATTTTTTTAATTACGTTATATTTTTTTATTAACTTAACTAATCATGCACTTTTTGTCGTTTCAGACAAATCTTAAGGAAGTGCACAACTCCCAATCTGATGGCGATAAGGCATCTCTAGCTACGGATGCACTAAGACAAGTGCTCATAGAGGATCGCAAGGGGAGGACACGAGGGGTGAGCTCTCGGGTGAGGAAGTCGAGGCTCACCAGGATTGAGACAAGCAATACCAGGTTGGGTCGTAAGGTGGACACCCATGGCAATAAGTTAGAAAGGCTGGAGATGATGGTTCTCAATATGTTTGAGTACATGAAGCATCAGTTGGGGTCCAGCTCATCTAAGGGAAAGGGGAAGGCAATAGACGAGGATGCCATAACTCCTTCTCTCTCACCCTCATTGCCGATACGTACCCACTCATCGTCTGCATATGATCCATTTGCCACCTTGACACCAGTAAAATGACTTATTTTAATAATGGGTTGGCCTAATGTGTATAGACCTCTTTGGTGGCACGCCTATAGCTAGAGTGTTGAGGGACCCGGACACACACCCAGGTAGTGTGGTTCATGGACGTGTGTTACAAGATACTGAGGTAAAGGTTCGCATCACGTATATTGTTTTCGAAAGAGAGAATGCACCTTTGCGGTTGGAAGAGCAATGTGGCATTCGGCGACTTGATGGATGTATCAATTCATATGTAGTATGGCCTACCTTCCTTCTCAAACATGTTCAAAACTCAAGACCTTGACATTATTTGTATTTAATTGATTTGAATATTGAATATTTAATTTTGGATATTATTTGTATTTATTTGTTTTTAATATTGAGTGTTGGTTGGTTATGAATTGTTGAATGTTAATTGATATATATATTGTTGAACATGTTTAGATATGTTGTAACAGGTTAAAATATATTGCTGGACAGTGACAGTGGTCATACTGCTTAGCAGTTTTTTTTAATTCTGCCTAGATTTGTCACATACTTTGACCATGATAAATGAAAATTGCTATGGACTTGTCACGGTAAAAGTCCATGATAATTTTTTACATGTCACGAACTTTGACTGTGACAACTTTTCCTTTGTCACGAAATTGTCACGGTCAAAGTCCGCAACAAGTTAATTCTTGCCAAGAAATTTGACTATGACAAGTCCGTGACAATTTATTTTGTCATCCCCAAACTTGTCATGGTTTTTTACTGTGATAAGTTTGCCTTGTCATGGTTTTTTACCATGAAAAGTAGGCAGTTTTAGTGTAGTGTTTTTTAAGGTTTAACCTGAATGGTTCGTCCTAATATTTCTAAGGCCTCATCCAAACATTTTTAAAGTCTTATCCAAGGTTTGACATCAATGGTTTTTCATTAATATTTTTAATCCCTCATCCAAATTTCGATCATAGTGGATCGACCTAAGGATATTTATGTCTTCATAAATAGTTCGGATTTAATGGATCATCCTCAACATTTCTAAGGCCTCATTAGAGGTTAGGCTTTAATGGTTCACCCTTAATATTTGTATGGCCATATCCAAAGTTTGGCCTCAATGTTTCTATAGTCTTGTTGAAAGTTTAACCTCAATAATTCATTCCCAATATTTGTAAGTCCTTATATAAGATTTCTCCTCAATGATTCGTCCTCAACATGTATAAGGCCTCATCCAAGTTTAAGACTCAATGGTTAATCCTAGACATTTCTACAGGATTGTCTAATGCTCAACGTCAATGATTCTTCCTTATCATTTTAGGGCCTCATCCAAAGTTTAGCCTTACTGATTTGTTCAAAGGATTTCTAAGGCTCCGTTTAAGGTTAGGCCTTAATTTATCATCTTCAATAAATAAAACGACTCTCTAAAATTTTGACCTAAAATGGGTTGGCCACTTAACCCTCAACTTCCTACAAAGAAAATGCATATATAAACTTAAACCTCCTCTATCGGCCTACATTTTAAAATATTAAAGATTAGGACAACATTTATTTTTCCCTTTCTTAAGGTTGGTGTCTTCCATCTTTTGGGGAAGCCCTGGCCATCATGGGTCGACCTCATTCATAACACAATTCCAAATGTCTGGAATTCTCTAAAAATTACAAAATAAACTCCATTCATCCCAATAAACCAATATTGGTACCACAACATGCACGTGAAGAATAATCAACTCTCTTCAATCAACACCATCAAAGGACAAGTGTCATCATCTAGGATCAAAGATATACGTCATGTGACTTAGGGTGCACATTATACCCCAAGTCAAGTATAAAATAAATTATTTCTTTCACTTTCTACCCCAAGTAATCCATTGTCTTACTGTTACTTTTTTGTTATTATATGAGAGAGAGAATGAGAAATAGTAAAACATTGCAACTATTGTGGTAAACCACTATTTATACCGATAGGTAGTTTTCTTTATAGTGAACGCGAGGTTAACGGCTGAGCCAATTATATCTAGTTATTAGATTTTCTTTTTACCTACTTATCTCTTAATTTACTAATTATATATGACCAGATGATCATATCTCAGTTCATATACTTGGTTCATATTCTTTACCTCTTATTATTTGAGTTGATCTAAATTTAGGGCATTAGTAATCATCATGGTGTCCTAAGGGATCAACCCAACTAAGGGATAAACTACCAAAGGAAGTTAATGCCCCAACCAATGAGGATATGAGATCTCTCATAAAAAAGTAATTTTAAGGCAGAATCTATTATATAGGTCCATAACCTAAAATATCTGACAAGTAAATCCCTTGCGGTAGGTTTCCCCTACACTTAGTAGACACAGACCCTCCTAAAAAGTTCTATTTTCCAAACATGATAACTTATAATGGGAAGATGTATATAAACCATCACAACCAACATTATCGATAATATATAGATTTATAAGACACCAATAATGATCTTATGTCTAGATTTGTTCCAATAAATTTTGAAGAGATCGCCCTCAAATGGTTTCAGAAGATAACCAATAGGTTAGTCTCAACCTTCAAAGAATTAACTGAGTATTTTACCACCAATTTTTTATCAATAACAAAATAGCTAAGGATATAAAATCATTGATATCCTTTAATAAAAGGCAGGGAGAATCCATTTAGAAGTATGTTGAACATCACCAAAGGACTTGAAATGATATCGAAATTGTAATGATCAATTTTTTGTCTAATTTTTCAAGTTTGAACTCGCTCAAACATAGTATCTTACCAATCCCTTAGTATAGAATATTTGATGGCAAGAATCAAGGTATAATCCAGAATAAAGGATGATTTTCTCCTAAGAAAAGATGAAGATTCCTAAACACCAAAAAATGATAAGACTCAAGAGTCCAAAAAATGGAAAACTAGAGGAACCAACGATGGAGGATAACTATTTAAAAAAATAGCAAGTAGGGGAAAGTGAATGATATAGGAAAGTTTTCATCTGAGGAAGACTCATACATGTGAATAAAATGATCTTTAAGGAGACTATCTACAAGATTATTTCCAGAAATAAATAAAATCATTTCTCAAATCCATTTAAGATGAGAGGAGATCTTGATAAGAAATAAGAAAAATGGGTACACCTACCACAACACATGGACATATGACTAAGAAATGAAGATTGCTCAAAAATACCAAAATAGTCTTTTCTAATAAATATGCCTCAAAGAATTTGTTAATTAGAATAAGTCACAAAAGGAAGGATCAGAAAAGCATGAATGTTTGAAAAAGATATGTATGTTCCTTAAGGGTCCAAAATTATTTAATAAATTACCACATAAGTCAAATTACAATCATTTTTACATTTGAATAAAATATTAATTTTACTGGATAAAATTATATAGTCCAAATGTAGTTGGTGATTAATAGCGAAAGAAATATTAAAAGAATAATAAATATCACACCAAGATTTTAGAGTGTAATCCCTTGCAAGAAAAAAATACTTTCGTACCCAACCAACACAAAGTCCACTAGTATCGAAATATGCTTACAAAACTTAACAAGGACTCAAACACGACTTACATATATAAAAATAATACAAGCCATGATATCTCTACTTTTTGTTATTCTCTTCTGTCTCTGCCCATACTAGTGATAGTCTTTCCAGTCTAAGAAAATAGTTGCATGGCCTCTAAGGCCTCGATAGGTAAACAATCAAACCACACATAGTCCTACATGTTATCATCTTCAATTTAGATGTTCTCGAGGTATTCATTAGCCTAGATTTTACTTTCGTTGCATGGAGTTCACATGATCTCATAAATAAAAGGACTCTAACAAAGCCAAATTAGGAAATTAAACAATTTTGGGCATCATCAATTGGAATATGTGTGTTTAAATAGATTTGCATTGACAGATACCCAATCAAACACGTTTTTCAAGATAAAGGTCATCCTTCAAAGTATAGATATCTCATTCAAACGAGAGCTTTTGATCGATAAAACTTTTAGTCGACGGTTATTTTTACTGGCCAGTGGGCTCTCGTTTGAAATAAATTTCGATCATGGGATCCTCGTTTGAAGTTTTGTTTTGATTGAGGTCCACTACATCTAAAAATAGGTTACCGTTCGATAACCTCTTCGATTGAGAGTGAACTTTTTCCAATAAGATCATTCAAAGTTGACCCTTGAGAAATTTTTGTAAAAAATAATCGTAAAAAACTTTTCCAAAATTATTTTCAATAAAGTCATGTCATGTCACTTACTAGCAATATAATAAACTATAGGGAATTACAAAACTTTGAAAACCATTACCTTTACCAAATCTCGAATATGCAATGAAGTTGTATAATTCATTTTCGTAATCTCAGTCGTGATGATTTTCTCTTAGTCTTCATATGATGTAACATTACAACTTAATAGACTCAATACAAAAATACAATGGCTCAAATATTTTTCTTTTTGGAATTAAGTCAACACAAACTAAAACCTAAAGGGAGTGTAAAACATGTCCTTATAAATCTTTCCATTTGGCTATTCCGAGACAAGACCAAAACCTGAAAAGATAAAAAAAAATATTGGATCAAAAGATTTCTATACATTATTCTACCCAATCCCAATCCCTGTGAAACTCGATAAAGGTGTATGGCTTCTTCGATCAATGGTTTCTCAACATTATGGGCCTTGTAAGTCTTGTACACTTAAACACATAGCACGTGATGTATAATATATATATATATATATATATATATATATATATATATATATATATATATATATATATATATATATATATATATATATATATATATATATATATATATATAGGAATTATAAAATTTAATGCATGCACTAAACTCCCCCTCCTAAATATATACTCCCACTTGAAACCCAAAATTTCTCCCCATTATTATCTCAGATAGAAAAAGTAAGAAATCAAACAAAAGTCTATCACCAATCAATCAAATTACGCAAGTAGGTATAATCAATTAAAATACGTGTTCAGCAGGATAAGTGATTGATATGCAATGAAATACGAACATGATTAAAACATATATTAATAAAAAGAATCATATCCATATCTCAACATGAAAAAACACAAATAAAAGAAAAAAATACAAGCGAATATCAAGATTAAGACAATGTCATATCTATGAAATTCTACTCAAGTTATCTAACAATAATATGAATGAACTAGAAACTGGAAAATAGATAGACCCACTTATGTTATGCATAAACTCTTCGACACAACTCATAATCGAAAATAATTACAAGTCAACTATACTCAAATAAAAATTGAGTGTTTATGAGTTCATGCCAATTAAGACCTAAAATAAACCACGTGCATTAATAGTTCAATAAGGCCAAAAAATCACATACTAGACGAAAATATGCAAACCCATTGATCTTAATTTATAACTCCTTGAAACATATGATTTTATATATTTTTTTATTGATAGTATGCATTTGCATAGATTTCTCATTTTATCTTTTTACTCATTTTCATATAAAATTAAGTTTCTTATTAATGGTTGATAACACCCCTTTAGGTAGCACTCAACAAAGCTTTTTTTTAATAATTTGTAAACTTATTTCAACAATAATGGTTTTTACAATCACATCCTAAAAATCTAGCAAAGAAAATCATACTTAGTGAAAACTAGTGCAAGTAAATTTTTTGGATTGATATCGAAAATACACTATAGTCAACTCATGCATATGTTTTTGTGATATGTAAATAATCACAACATAGTCAACATAAGTCGTTCTTCAAGAACATCATATGAATAATTAAGAAAAACATGCATATGTTCGCATTACCCTCCTAAGAATCTAATCCAAGAATAGGAAAATAGATAAAAAGACATGTTACCCAAATTTTCAATCATCTCAACATTTGTTATCAACAAAATCACAAAAAACAAAAATCTTTTTTGCAATTTTATGATTATTCTTGGTTGTCTCACAAAAATTTCAAAACAAAAATCCTTTTGTTTGTTTTAAAAAATATAAAACCAAAAATAAAATAAATATACATATAGTACATATCTAACCAAGTATATAAATCATCATGCATTAAAGACAATCTAAGACTAGAATAAAACTTGCACCGTGACTAGGAAAAAAAAATAATAATAGCCACACCTATTCTATGGAGCGATGAAATTAATTCACCTATGAAGACAAAACTCTTTACTTACTAGAGGTTTAGAGAGATGTGTATCCAAAGGAACATGGTGAAAAACATTAATCCTATGAACCAATTATGCAATCAAGTTGGATTTCCTACCCCAGATATATCTAATAACGGGGTTTGGTAATTGGTTTGGTTATATCCTTAGAAGGTACCTTAGCCTTAGAAATTGGACCTACAGACTAAATAGCTATTCTCAACTCACTGACTTCTCTAGAAAAGTTCCTAATTCTTTGACCTATATTATTCAACTTCAAATTTTGTTTAGTGTGATGATTGGTCCTAGGCATCTTAAACATTCTCCTAAGATCAAAGCAAAAATATTTAAAGCAACCCTTCCTATGACAATATGTGAAAACATATGGTTGCTGGGTGTTCACTTTCTTAGGATAAAAAGTACTCTTAGGTTGAGTACACGTAGGAATCTTGTTTAACCTTTTGATAAAGACGATCTCGACTGTGTGAGCTGACCCATTTGAATGGTCATAGCCAAGCCCAATCTTTTACTTCAAAGATTTGGATGGTGTTAGGACTATCTTCATTAACTTATTGGATTTCCCTATAAGGTAACTTTTCACATTTTTGGACTCCTCAATATCTTTTTTTAGCCTAGCATTCTTCTCATCTGACAAGCTTCAAGTCAAGAAGACTAAATAAAAACCTTTTAGACTAACAACCTTGTCATACAAAATTGCACTCTTCTCAATCCCTTTTATATGCTTCCCGATAAGAGTATCTTCACGATCTATAAATGACTCACAATTACCTTACCTTCTTTCGTGGCATAAATCTCCTTTTCACATTTCTAAAGTTTAAAGTGAAGCGTACAATTTACCTTTTCCATGTTTAGAGACAAATCATAAAGATCAGAATAATCAATTTTAGTGTCAACCTCCCTTTTCCCATTTTCATTTAACTCATTAACTTCATATTGGGAGCTATAAAAATACGACTCCATGCCATTTTCTTTAGCCTTGTCTTCAACAATGGAACACTTAGGGTTGAACACATCCTTAATGGAAATGAATGCAACAATATTGCATTTAACATAAGAGTCACTCATGGAGCTTGAGTCAATATTACTATAAGTGGAATTTAACTTCTTATTTCCCTTACTCCTTATTTTAGTGGGAAACTTTATTGACTCTTCACCACTTTGACATTTGAAGAATATCCTATATTTTTTTCTATCCATTGATTATTTTTCCTTCGATTCTTTGAAGATTTTACCTTATAGGCTCCATTTTTCTCAAACTTTTTCATTCTAATAAATTTATTACGTTTGAGAATTTTCTTCAATGTCTTGGCCAACTTATTTAAATCCTCTTCTTCATCAATTTTTATGTAAGAATGACAAGACTCAACCATGTGGTCTCTTAAAATAATGCTCCTCTCTAGTGGATAATTTTCTAACTCATAGATTTAGATAGACCCTACGATTTCTTCTACCTTCATGTTATCAATAACTCCAACAACCTTAATGGCTGAAATGGGGGGAAAACCTTGGTGATAATGAATAAGGATTTTACTAATGATTCTAAAGTTAGGGCTATTCACAACTAAATTAAAGTGAGATTTCACGATGTCAAAGAGTTTTGCACAAAAATCATAGATGGTCTCATTCTATTACATCTTCTACAACTCAAATTGGGTGCAAAGATATTGGAGCTTTGAGACCTAAACAGCATTGGTACCCTCGTGGGTGAGTTAGATAATGCCCCACGCATCCTTAGATGTAGTACACGTAAAGATTTAATAGAACTCTTCTTGAGTTATTCCATAAAAATTTACATTGAGCCCCCTAGAGTTGTAGTTAGTTACCCTATGTTCATCCTCTAACCAAACCTCCTCAAGTTTAGGGATAACGATTTCTCTTAGCAAATTTGTGGGAAATATCCACCCTTTAACTATGGATAACTACGCCATCTCATTGTGGGGCCTTTTGAAAATTGCCATACACGCCTTCTAGTATATGTAATTACTACTATACAAAATAGACGGACATGTGAGCAACTAACCATCACTAGACATACCCCCGACTGCAAGATAAAGTTGTCATTGATACCAGTTTGGAAAAGATAGGTATGTGTCTTAAGGATCTAAAACTAACTAATTAATTACCACGTAAATCAAATTAAAATCCTTTTTTATTTGAACTAAATTTTAATTTAACAATAAAATTATTTAGTCCAAATTGCATGTAGTTTGTTATTAATAACTGAACCAATATTAAAACAATCATAAATAACACACCAGGATTTTAAAGTGTAAACCCTCACGAGAAAACAACCACTATCACACCTAACCCACACAAAGTCCACTAGTACTAAAATATGTTTATAGGAATCAATAAGGACTCAGACATGACTTACATATATGATAATGATACATACCATGATGTTGCTCCCTTGATTTATGTTCCTCCTCCTCTACCCATACTAGTGATAGCCTCTCTTGTCCAAGAAAACTGATGAATAACCTCCAAGGCCTCCGTATCCATCGATATTGGTTAGTGAAGGATCAACCCACACATAATCCTACGTACTATCCTTTCTAATGTATAATATCTTAGAGGATTTGTAACCTTATAGTCTACTTTAGTTGTATGGATTTGAAAAACTCTCATAAACAGAAGAACTCTAGCAAAATCAAATTAGGGTTTTGAAAAATAATAGGCTTCGTTAATTGGAATACATATCTAAAGGTGTCTAAATAGTTTTTTAATGAAAGAGATCAAATTAAATAGTTTCTCTTGTAGGAGAAAGTTATAGTGAAAAGTCAATTTTAATTAGCCAAATAGAAAGATGCTACAATCCAAACTCCCACGATGTATACCTAGATGGATTCGAAATCTAAAACTTGAAGTTGGGGTGGCTGAGGCAAAAAATGGGTTTAGTAAGCGAAGAGCCCATACTCTTCAATGATACCACTCGCACCAACATTGATTATGGAAAGCAAGGAACTACCACTAAGGACGATATAATTACCTCCACCACAACCACTAATGTTATTTGGATTTCTTAATTTTCGTAGGGTTATCCACATCGGGGATGGTGTTATTTGGATTTTTTACTAGCTTTCCATATCTTCTTTGTCATTTTAAAAGAATCTGTATTTTCATAAATCCTCAGTTATTTTGAATTTTTTTCGTTAAATTAGTATGTATGGTTTGGTGTGGATTGAAGAAACAAAAATAATTATTCTACGTATGCTCAAGTGTGTTGGGTTTTGCTCATAGTTGTAGTTATAAGAAAATAGATATTACTTTTTTTTAAATCTTTAATATTAGTAACGAGCCTATACCGTTACTAAATGTTACAAAATTTTATGTTAGAAATATGTTATGAAATGTTGGTAATGGTAAAATTCCATTAGGATTTTACTTGATTTGTAACACTTTAGTAACGGTAGGTATGTGTTAGTAACACATAATTTAGTAACGGTAAAAAGTGTTAGTATTTTTCTTTCCCACGCCTTGTTTGTAATGGTAATTTAGTGCTACTAATTATTTTTGTAACACTATAGTACCATTACTAATAGACTGTTTTGGTGTAGTGGAGCCTTTAATGCATCTTCTTGAGTAGTCATACCTTTTGGTGCATGCACAAAAATAGACCAATTGCCATCATTTATGCACTTTGATTAGAATATCTTATTTACATTCTGAAGGTCACAAATAAAAGGCTCCTCGACTATGTGATCTTTACTCTTCATATTTTTATAAATCTACCATGATAAGTTTTAAGTCATGATTAATGTTACAAGTTTTTGTAGTGTCTCCTACACCTTCACCCAGTCATAAAAGAATACGCTTGCTGTGAAATCTAAAAATTGAGTTTCAAGATTGGTTTGAAAATCCCATAATAGGTTAGCATCGTATATTTTGTATTTTTATTATTGTTTCGAGCGAAACAGTTACTGTAAGGACATGTTTTATAAATGTCCGTCTAGAATCTAGGAATTTTTGTGTAGTCCTTGAACATAGTTAGTATGTCGTATATTGATACATTTCAGCACATCTTCACATGTTCAACCTTGATGTCCATCATCTGAATCCTCAGCATCATGCATTCTTAACACGCACCCATCATTGGCATCGTCCATTGTGCAACTTCAACCAGTCTCCACTATCCCACTAACTCCATTATGCTACAAGATAAATTTTTTAATTGGAGTTATTAATGTTCACGTATTTTTTTGGAATATTTTTATAAAAAGTTTTTATCAAAATGAGGCATTTTTCTAAGTCAAAAATAATTTTTTAAGATCTGTAGGCAAGCTTTTATATAATAATATTTTTCACTCCTGTCGTTAAAACGACATAGCAATGTCATTAAAAGGACATTGATAAGTCGTTCAAACGACGACTTCTAACTACATGTAATAATGCTTCAAACGAGCCCGTACTGCTTTCGTTTTTAAGGTCACTTTATGGTTGTTAGTAACGACATCTAATGTCATTCAAACGACATGCACATGTCATTCGAACGACATGCCTCGCCTTAACTTTTTATTCAGCCTACAAATACCTACTACGAAGTTAGGTTTCACAAGTCCTTCAAAACTCCGCATCTACATATCTGATCCACTTTAAGAATCCATCTTTTAAGCTTTAAAACACTTTTTGATTCACTCCAAAGTCCCAAATAATTTATGTGAATCATTCTTAAACCCTATTAATCATATTACTCATTCTAGAGTAAAACTTGTGAAGAAGATGGTCGTCTCCATTGTTGACCGTTGGAGCTCTTGCGAGATCTCTTGCTGGAGACTTAGAACCAATACCTGAGGGTATTCGTCATCACTAACGTGTATTTCTATTATTTAATTGTAAGTTAAATGTTTACATTTATGTAACACCCCATATTTTTAATGATTTCTCAGTGTAGGATTAATTAAAATTAAATAAGGGAAATTAATTGATAATTAATCCAAAATAAAATAAATATTAACTAGCAAGTCAAGGGTTAGGATTTATCGGTGTGAATTATATTGAATGTTACTGAGTGAATAAAGTAATATGTGATTATGATAATATTAAAAATTATCACGAGCGAAAAATACGACAGTTATAGTAATTTAGTCAGGACGCACGTGTTAGTTGTGTCGGGACTTAATTTGGAAAATAAAAGATGATTTTATTTTTATAGTTCATATGGTCATTTCAAGTGCGTTAAAGTGTCCGAAAGGGTCGAGATAGTTAGAGAAGTGTACTCGGGAGTTTAGTTTGGGTCCCGGGGCACTTTTAGGCCAACCAGGCATCCCAGAGGGGTATTTTAGTCATTTAAAATTTTGGGACATTTTAACCTACGAAAATTAGAGATTAAAAATATCTGAAAAGATAAAGAGGTTAGGTTTAGAACGTAGGAAACTGCAAACAGGCCATAGGAAGCAGAAGAGAGAAGACGCCAAAGCCAAACCATACCACTCTTGCCTCTAAAAGTACCTTCGTCGCGTAGATCGGGAGGAGATAACAACATCCATAGCATTCTTCTTTAATGTATCAGACCTATTAATAGAGGAGAGTGTTTAAACTTTCAAATTTTTTGCATGTATGATATCCATGTTAGTCTAGGTTGATTTATTTATGAAATTGTGTCGTTGAATGAACTTGAGAGTAATTATCATGATCATAGATTGAAAAAGAAATTGATATAGGTTAGTTTCCCTTTCATGTAGAGTGAACCCATGAATTTATGATTTATCTTGGTGAAGAAATCTAAGTTTTTAGTGTTTTTGAAATACAAATTGATGAACTAGGGTTCAAATAAATAAATTTGGGAATTTTGAAATTAATTGATGTTAATTGACGATTTGATGATTCTGGAACATTAGAAATCACCCTTGCATGTTAGATAATAATTAGGATTGTTTGTTGGGAGTTTGGGAATGATCTGTGGTGGTTTTGGTGATTAAAAAGGGTGAAAAATGAAGTTTCTTGAGGATGGGGATGAACGGGGTAAATCTCGTTCGAATGACCTGGAGAGTCATTCGAACAATATTACCAATAACATTACCAATGGGATTACCAACGAGAATTCAGAGTAAAATGTCGTTCGAAATTCGTTCAAATGACTTCATTCGAACGACATTCTAACGAGATTTCAATGGGCATTTTCGTTCGAAGTTCGTTTCAACGAAATTTCTGACACTTCTAACGAGATTTTAGAATTTGAAAAATTTTGTTTGGGGTAATTTCAAACTTTGTAACGTAGTTAATTCAAGAGAGACGGAAATGACGTATGATGATTCTTAGTGTATATTAGTAGTGGGAAAACACTGGGTTAACTACTGTATAAGATTCTTAGGGTTGTGAACCATACTTTGGGAAATACGTTTGGGAAATACGATTGGGAAATATGATGGAGAGAATAATCGTATCAAAGAATACCGTGAGTATTAGAGAAGAGTATATTAAGTACTAAATTATTGTTGGGATGTGTGTATACCTATTGATTTGGATATT
Source organism: Sambucus nigra (assembly GCA_949130495.1). NCBI lineage: Eukaryota > Viridiplantae > Streptophyta > Magnoliopsida > Dipsacales > Adoxaceae > Sambucus > Sambucus nigra. Next base: position 351,425,155 of record OX422208.1, on the reverse strand, counting down.
TTATGTGTATACCTATTATATGTTTGATTATGTGTATGACATACCTACACTTATGTGCTATCGCGGGAGGTTGGGAAGGGTATAGTCTTATCCTGATGAGCCATTATGAGGGATTTTAGATTGGTGCCTTAGAACATAGAACTTAGGTTGGATCACTATTTGTGAAAATAATAGTGTGCACAGTCATTTGGGTGCATAGGTATGTGTGTAGCCCAAAGGTTTAGAACTATGTTAACCTCCACTTATGTGCTATTTGCATTTATGGTTCGAGGGATCCACCGAACCGATTGTCCTTAATTAGTATGGGATGTACCAGGACTAGATAACAGAGTATTCATGCCCCGCAGCTGAGCCTAGGGGTGCCGTATTAGTATATATACGATAGTGTGATATATATATATATATATATATATATATATATATATATATATATATATATATATATATATATATACACACACACACACACACACACTTGTGATATGTTATATTGTGTGAACTTAGTAGATAAGATAGATTTTGAAATCTAAAATAGTTTAGGTGCGTGAATACTTAACTCTGAATGTGAAAACTCTCGAGAGAGAGATAAAAGATTTGAACATATTCATTTAGGTATTATGTGGGAAATATGGGTAGTTACTGTGAGATAATTGATTGAAACCTAAAGAGCTTGAACTAGTTAGGCATGTTAGTAATAACTAGAATGTCTTAGCAGTACGTTAGGAGTGTTGAGAGGTGAGTTTTCTCAAGAGAGAGTCCTCATAACTAACATGAATATAATATCTTCTCCTAAACATTTTTAAATACTTGCTAAACTATTTTAAATCATTTCACTCACGCTCTCACCCATTTTTACAAATCTATTTTCTCTTGTGCAATATATTTTAAGTGTCCAACCATAGGGATCTGACGTACTGCTGCTATTGTGGAAGTTACACGTCCTCGTTATTAAGCGCCTCCACTCTTATTCATTCAGTTCCTAGTTGCAAGGTTTAGTTAGGGTATGTTTCCCATTCTTAGATGTTATCTCCGATGCGTTATATGTCAGTTATTTAGTGTCAATTGGATTCAGTTTTTCATTATGGATATTATTTTTGGGGACGTTATACTGGGATGTTTATTCCAGTCTTATCTATTAATTCAGATGATTTCTCATTTATTATTGTTTTATTCATAGAATGGTGAATGCAATTAATGGTTTAAATTGTTGGATGATAAATATATGATTAAATGTTTATGACACTCGCTTAAGTAATTAGTAGGTGATAAATAAAATAATTATTTTTCGACAGTGATGCTAAGAATGAACCAACCTGATATTCTGATTTAATTTAATAAAGGACTAATCACTCGGTATTTAATTGAGCGGGGTGTAACAAGTTAATAGAGAAATAAAAAGGTCTTACCCCTGCTGGGGATTTTTCCTTAAATCTATTTTGTGATTATCTTTGTTTTCATGCTAGATAATTTATATTACTATCAATCATAATTAGATGCATGTTTTATGGTTTAATTAAAAATGGGATTAAAATTGGAATTTAATTAAATAAGTTTGGACATTGAACGGAAGTGCACTCTCAAATTGGTATCAAAGCCAATTACACAATTATATCATGTAATTTTTTCTCAAAATTTTTCTGAATATCGATTTCTTAAAAAAATGATTTTGAAAAACCTTAAGTTCAATGGAAAACTTATATAATCGGATGCCAATTTTGACCGGACAAACTATGCATATTGGAAAGTTCGCATGAAATCTTCTTTAAAGGCCATTGATGAACATGTCTGGTTAGTGTGTGAAAGAGGGTGGACTCCTCCCTCTGTCACCGTAGAAAATGTGACAAATCTTAAATCGGTATCAGGCTGGACTGAGGATGAATTTAAATGGAGCACATATAATAATCGTGGGCTATGTGCAATTTCTGGAGCCGTCACACCTGACGAGTTCTAACGCATCATGACATGTACCACGTCAAAGGAAGTATGGTATGTTCTTCAACTTACCCATGAAGGCACAAATGCAGTTAAAGAATCTAAATTGAAAATTTTAACTACTCAATTTGAAATAATAACCATTCTTGAAACTGAATGTTTTGATGAGTCTTATGCTCGTTTGTCTGATATTATCAATATTAGTTTCAATATTGGGAACGTCCTGATGCACGAGTAGTTAAGAAGATTTTGATATCATTACCTAATTGTTTTATCCCTAAAGTCACTGTGATAAATTCATTAGGAAATTTGAATAATCTTAAATTAGAAGAGCTGGTAGGAGACCTACAAACGTGTGAAATTGATATGTTTGCTAAAGCGGTTAAATCTAAAGTTAAAGGAATAACACTTAAAGCCCTGGTTAGAAAAAGAGAGGAGTCGTTTAGAAAGAGAGTAGAGTCGTCTAAATGGAGAGAAGAAGAAACATTTGATTTTGAGTTTCATTTTGATTTAGACAATTTGCAACTATTTGCAAAAAAATTCTCAAAATAAAAAAGAATGGCAATTTTAATGATAAAAATAATTTTGAGAAAGAAAAATTTGAAAAGAAGTTTGATAAAGATAAAAAGGGCACTCTTATAAGAGACGAAGATAGATGTTATGAATCTGACGGTAGAGTTCATAAGGCTTTTGAGTGTCCAACTAGGTTGAAACGTCAAGGCAAAGGCAAAGTAGCTTTAAATGCCTCCGTTAGTGATGACAGTGAGGTCTAGTCGGTGGATTCTGGAGACGAATCACTGCATGAATGCAACTTCACCGCATTTATGGCTATCCATGTGAGTACTTCTAGTACACCTCATGAAGATGAGGAAGCTACATCACAAGGACACCGCGAGAGTGAAAACAATGAGAGTGAGTGGGAGGATGCTACAAGTGAGAGCGAGAATGACCTACGACGCGCTTACGTCGATTTATATGTTGATTCATTTAAAACTAAAAAGTGTAACAAAGGTTTATCTCTTAGGATCATCGCGTTGGAAAAATAGTTAGGATGGATGAGAGAGAGAGAGAGAGAGAGAGTTTATAGAGCGAGAAAGTTTATTTAGAGAGAGAGAGTAGTTTTGAGAAAGAGAAAAGGGACTTGACCAAACAAGTGGCTAGTCTTACGAGTGAGTTCCTTGCATTCATGGAGGCTCGAAAGAAACTTGAAAACCCTTGTAGCCTAACTCACTCATGATCTTGAGAGAGACCGAGAGGGCATGGTAAAGATTTAGGATAAATTTAAAAAGATGAGAAAGATGATCCTCAACCTCGCCTTAGGGTTTGGTGAAAGGTAAGGAATAGGTTTTGACGGTGCTTCCACATCTCATATTGCACCACAACCGATTCCTGAGTTTACAACAAATCCATATGGCCATTAACCAAAACCCCAAAGTAGACTTCGGCCAAGAAAAGAAAATTAAGGTCGTCTTAAGACTGTGTACTTTTGTAGTTATTACAAGAAAAAAGGCCACCTTAGTGAGTTCTTCTATAGTTTGGGTCGGACATGACGTACACATGCTTCGAAACCCCACACTAGTGATCTTACTAGTCTTAGAGAGCAGTTTGAGTTTCTAGTCGCCACTCCTCATAGGTTGATGAAAGAGTTCCAATGGATGTTTTTGCAATTAGTGGATACTTCCAACATCCTAGCTATAACCAACAATGACAAGGGCAAACACAAGGTTACCACTTCTTGGGTACCTAAGCAAGACTTAAAATCCCTTGTTGTTCATATTTATCTTAAGGCATATAATACCTCACAGTGGTATTTTGATAGTGGGTGCTCCAGGCCCATGACAAGTGATGTGTTATTTTTTACCTACCTAGAGGATCGTAAGAAAGGCAAAGTCACTTTTGGGGATAGGAGTAAGTATAGCATAGTACGATGAGGTACAGTAGAGATACCGGGGCTTCCTAAGCTAGAGAATGTTTTGTGTATCAAAGGTTTGAAAGCAAACCTTCTCAGCATTAGTCAACTATGTGACGCTGACTTTGTAGTAAAAGTTAACTGAAATAAGTGTAATGTTTATGATCAAGCCGGTAAAATTCTATAGTAGGGGGTGAGGACTGAAGATAATTGTATTAGGATTGTTCCCAAGTCCTTATTTGTCTGCAACAATGCCACGATCGCTCCTATGGATCTGTGGCATTAACATCTAGGTCACGTGAATTTTAGAGATTTGGAGCACTTAGCTAAAAAGGACCTAATACGTGGCTTATCGTCACTTGGGAAGCCAACTTCTGCAGTTTGTGTACCCTGTCAATTGAGAAAATAAGTCCGTAGCCCCCTTAGGAAGTTGAATTCCATTACCACTTCATGCGTGCTCGAGTTTATTCATATGGATCTTTAGGGTCCTACTCACACTGAGAGTTTGGGTGGTAAGAGGTATATCCTCGTGATGGTAGATGATTTCTTGCGTTATTCCATAGTCGGTTTTAGAGAGAGAAATCTGATGTTATAGAGTTTCTTACAACCAAGTGTCGTGTCCTACAAAATCAACATAGTGTCACTATCAATAGAATGCGTAGTAACAACAACACTAAATTTAATTAAGCAAAGGTGGATCTTTACTGTGATAACCTCGGGATAAAATATAAATTTTTGGCCATGAAGACTCCTCAGCAAAATTGGATTTATGAGAGGAAGAACCGAACGATTCAGGAGATGGCTAGATCTATGCTTCTAGGTAGTGGAGTTGCTCAAAGGCGGTGTCTACAGTGTGCCACATGATGAATAGGGTATATCTTCATCCACAAACATTTCAGACGCTATATGAATTGTGGACTTAAAAGAAGCCTAACCTTTCATATTTTCGTGTTTTGGGGAGAAAATAATACATCCTATGGGATATAGAGCAATTAGGAAAGTTTGACTCCCGAAGCGACGAGGGAATATTGTTAGGCTATTCATCGACGAGTAGAGCATACTGGGTTCTTAACCAGAGTATCTCTAAGGTTATGGAGTCAATAAATGTCACTGTGCAAGATGAAGAACCGCCGACGTTTATTGATACGGGGCTTTTATTTAAGGATGAAGCACTTCCTAGTGACGATCCTTTAGTCCCTCACACACCTAGGGTGGACCCTACTCCTGATATAGGGGAAACACCTGCTTGGGTTCTTGTGACACCCTGCCCAATTAAATACCGAGTGGCCAATCCTTTATAAAATTTAAAATAGAGTATCCGGTCGGTTCATTCTTAGCATCACTATCGAAAAATAATTTTCTTATTAACCACCTAATAATTAATTAAGCTACTATCAAAACATTTTTCCCATTAGTAAAAATTATTTAATTATTAGGTGGTTAATAAGAAAATTATTTTTCGATAGTGATGCTAAGAATGAACCAACCGGATACTCTGTTTTAAATTTTATAAAGGACTGGCCACCCGGTATTTAATTGGCTGGGGTGTCACAGTTCACAAGAGTCATGACCCTTCCGCTATTCTACGAGATCGCACATTAGGGATCAAGACTCGCGCTCAGCTAGAGAACATTGTTAGCTTTATGTGTCATACGTCCAAAGTCGAGACCAAAAACCACAAAGAAGCACTCAAAGATGAACATTGGATATCTTCTATGGAGGAAGAGCTGCTTCAGTTTAGAAATAATGATGTCTGAGAACTTGTCCCTCAACCTAGTGGCACGAATATGATTGGTACTAAGTGTATTTTCAATAATAAAATGGATGAGAATGGTACCATTATTTGAAACAAGTCTAGGTTTGTCACTCAGGGCTACACATAGATTGAAGGTGTAGAATTTGAGGAGACATTTTCTCCTATTGCGAGGCTCGAGTTCATCCATTTACTACTCACCATCGCATGTCATCTAATCTTCAAGTTATATCAGATGGATGTCAGGAGTAACTTTATGAATGGAATTCTAAAGGATGAGGTTTACATGGAATAACTAAAATGGTTTGAAGACCCTAAGCACCTTGGACACGTATATTATCTAAGAAAAGCCCCGTATGGTTTGATGCAAGCACCCCATGCTTGGTACGAGAGGCTTACTTCCTATCTCTTAGCCCGTGTCTTCAAGAGACGGCGAGTTGAAAAGACGTTGTTTCTTAGGACAGGATATAGTGTTATTTTGGTTGCCCAAGTCTATGTGGATGACATAGTTTTTAAATCCATGTGCTCCTGCCATGCTCACAACTTTAAGGAGGAGATGAAGAGTAAGTTGTAGATGATCATGGTTGGTGATCTTACATTCTTCCTTAGTCTCCAGGTTCGTCAGTTAGAGGATGGGTGTGACACCCCGCCTACTAAAATACCGAGTGGCTAGCCCGTGATCAAAATAAAACGTTGATCTCATATGGCTCATACTTAGCATCACTGTCGAAAACTTTTTAAAGTTACCAACCACCTAGTAATTTAATTAGACTGGTGCCAAATTTTATCATTCATTAATTAACTACATGCGGAAAATAAATAATAATAAAACCACCAACACAACTAATAACTGAATACCACAGAGATGAATAATGTAAATCAAGATAATCGAATCAACTATCGGTTCAACAGTAAAATACAACAGTAACTGAAATAGTAGGATGGATACACAAAGTTCGATAAGTAAACTAAATACAAAATCTGAGGGCGACATGCCCAAATGAGTACTGAAAAGTTCCTACACTAGGAGTAGATGAACGAAGCGTCTATAACAAGGTCCTGTAACTTCCACATGAGCTGTAGCTGCACATTCCTAGATAGAATTCTCAAACTGGGTATCCCTGTGGCTGGACACCTAAAATATTTTGGAAAATATTTTGACATGGGTCAGAGCCCAAGTAAAATATTATGAAGATATTTAGCACGCAGTTAAATTGCAATAATTAAATATGCATGCACCCCTTTCATATTTAAGTTAGTGTCGCACCCTCTTGAGATAAATCTCACCCCTCATCTAATGTGCACACCTAACGTTTCCTGATAACCCTCTCTAGTTAAGCTACCCCCTTAACTAACCATATCAAGTTTCCTCCTTCACACAAACTCGATGTGTTCACCTATACCGCCCACGCAATACATTACTAAATATTTTATATCGAATAACCACCTATGACTTTCTCAATTTATATTTAATTCTTCACACATTAAAGTTATTTTAGATGTCACTATCTTACTTTTCAACTAAGTACCCACAGTTGGACACATCCCCGGTATATATTTCATCACACTAATATATATATACTAATTCATTATCAAATAATTTATACAGGGCAGTCAACTATGTATTCATCATTCTTATAGTTAATCTTTTTCCCAGTAAGATTACTTCAAATACCAGTGTTTTCGTATCTACTAAATAAACACATTAGAATTAATTACAAGCATACATATATTTATCACTATATATATATATATATATATATATATACATATTAATCATGCTCCCCTAGGTTAGAACCACATAGTGTAATGCATACTCTGCTATCATGTCCTGGTGCACCACTCACTACTTAAAGGACTATTGGTTCAATCTCTCTCGAACCATCAATACAAATCACATATGTTAGAGGCGAACATAGTCCCTAGCCTCATGGGTCACACACATACCTACGTTCCCATTTGACCGTCGAACTATCATATCTCCGATAGCACATTTCTGTAATACCCCGTATTTTTATGCTATATTTAATTTGGGGATTAATTTGGGGATTTATTTAATAAAAATTCGGAAATTAATTATGTTATAATTATTAACGTGACTAGAGTTAGTAATTATGGAAAAATTGTTGAATATTACAAAGGAGCATAGTAATATGTTATATTGGTTATATTGAATGTCATAAGTGAATCAAATGACTATTTCGGAAAATTAAGTCGGGACGTGCTCGTGTCACGTCGGGACTAATTATGTTAATTAAAAAGTGAATATTTTATAAGTTGTCCGTATGGTCATTTTGAGTGCGCCAACGCGTCCGGAAGGGTCGAGATAGTCAGAAAAGTGTACCCGGGGGTTTAGTTTGGGTCTCGGGATGTTTTTAGGCTTAATTAGTGACCCGGGAGGGCGTTTTGGTCATTTTACAAATTAGGGTAATTAAACCCACGAATTTCAGTCATCCTTAGCAGCCATTTAAGTCAACCTTTTAGGGTTAGATCATTCAGAACCCTAAGACGGCTAGTGGAGAAGAGAGGAGAGACCTTGCTAGGTGATTCAAGGCCAAAAACACCACCTTTTGCACCACCGTCACCACCAACGCGTAGATCGCGAGGAGGAGAACGCAACCACACCAATATCAGCAGGAAACCAGACCTCTGAAATCCCAGGCAAGTGTTTAACTTGCGTATTTTCGTTGGTGCAATAATCATGTTAGTGTAGGAATGATTAAGAGTATAATCCATGGAAGAAAACCCAATTTTGATAGGGATTTGCATGTAGAAATCATATGAACCTTATTCTGGAAATTAATATGTGAAGTAGATGTTTAAACCACGAAATTATGATGATTTGTTAGAAGGAATTTCTGGAGAAAACTGATTAGAACAAAGGTTAAGAAAACTGTAGGGTTCTTGATGATTAGATGAAATATTAGGTTGTTTAATCATGTTTATTGATGTAGATACGCATGCTGATCGTTAAAGATACCTGGAATTATGTTAGGATGTAAGCAGTAGACTTTTTGGGTCAATTAGAGTTGGAAAATATGAGTTTTGATGAAGAAACTTAAGCAACCCCGTCACTGCAATTTCTGCAGAATTTTCACAGACCTGCTCGATCGATCGATCGACCCTAGAGCGTCGATCGATCGAAGGATCGATCGGTCGACCCCCAGACGTCGATCGATCGACCCTCCCTGGCAGCCTATTATTCCCCTTGTTTAATTAGTTGAATTAATTTATCGTGGAATAAACCTTGGGCATTCTAAATAAAATGATTTGGGAGATATTGAGGACCAGTAGGGTATATGGACATATGTTAGAACCTTTAATCTTCAACGAAGAGGGTAATTATGGGATATTTACTTTAGGTTGTTAGATTTATGAAACTTAAGGGTGAGGTGCGTAAGAGAGTTACGTTGGAATCAAATAAAGTTATTCACTGAATTTTAGATTTGTAAGGTTATAACCCATGAGTATTAGGTAATGAGTGAGAAAACCCTTCGAATTAAGGTTAGAGGTGAAACCTTATACGTTATACTAATAAGGTGAAATTTAGGACAAAGGTTGTAATTATGGGTAATGAGAGTGACCTATATTAATATAATGAAATTGGTATATTTATATGAATGTGTGTACATATATTATATACATGTGAAAACATACCCGCGCTACTTGCTATCCCTGAGGTTACCACGCCGCGACGATCGTATCCTGTGTTGCTTTATGGGGATATTGAATCGTACCCTAGAAGATAGAGATCCTAGGTACGGGCTATTAAATTGATAGTCGGACGGTCCTAAGAGACGTGTGGGTATGTACTGACCTCTTGGACTTGGAATCTATGCTTCGCCTCAACGTTGTTTTGTATATGTTAATACAGTTCGAGAGTGATTCCGAACTTGTATTTCCCTTTATGTGAGCGATACGGGGATTGGATAGCAGAGTATGCCCGCACCATAGTTTAGTTGGGGTGCCATTATATATATATTTTTATTCGAGTAGTTAATATATATATATGAGGTTATAAACTTTGAACTGCCTACTGTGATTTGATAAGTAGATCATGGTTGTTGACTCAAATTATTAAATACTTATTTTGTGAAAAGACGAAAAGGCACGGGGAAATCTTATAATTTAATGAAGCTAAAACGAGAGGAATACTTCAGATTGAAAGTTATATTTTTATAAAACTTTGTCATCGTCCGGTTTTGTATACATATGAATAAGTTAAGATAAACGTACCAATGGGAAGGTTAGTACGATAGGAGTGCACATTAGAAGAGAGGTGAGTATTTCTCAAGAGAGAGACGAACTAATATGATGTTGCATTGGCCTGTATCAATTTAAATACTTGCTTAACGTATATTAAAAATCAAACACACTTTCGGGCCCTGACCCGTTTGCTTTCTCTCTCTCTCTTCTGTGTATATATATGTATATTTTTCAGGTGCCCAGCCACAGGGGCGTCTTGCTTAGGATTCTTTGAGAAGAACGAGCTGCAGCTTAGGTGGGAGTTGCAGGTCCCTTGAGTAGACGGCTTCTGTCATTGACTCCACTCTTATTACTCTCATTTATGGGGCACGTGTCGCCCTTTTTCATCATTTCATTTATTGTTGGAGATTTTTATATTTCAGTTATTCCAGTATGGTTTATGGGATTTGTTTCAGGATGGTTTATGATTTTAGTTTTATATTATTGACATTCGTTTGGTGAATGTATGGTTTTAATTAAATTTCGTGGTGTGATTCTCTATTGTAGAAATGTTGTTTTGTATTAATAAAATCTTTTCTTTAATTAAAATTTGGAAGTTTGTATGAAAAATGTTTTTGACACTTAGCTTAATTATTTAGGGTGTTAAATTGGAAAAATTATTTTTATCGACAGTGATGCTGAGAATGAACCAACTGTTTACCTTGATTTAATTTAATAAAGGAGTGATCGCCCGGTATTTAATTAGGCGGGGTGTCACAGTTTCCAAGGTTCTATGTTCTTGGGCACGAGTCTAAAATCCCCTCGAAGGCTCCTCGAGATAAGACCGTCCCAATGCGCAACCTCCACCCGGATAGCAAGCAGCGTAGGTATGTCATACACATAATAAATAAACTAATAGGTATTCACACAACCTATAATAATCATTAGGTATTCACACAACCCAAATATATAAATTACTATAAGACGTATATGTATTCACGCGACCTATAGTATGTGTCTCATACATAGTATATATATATATATATATATCTCACGAACATCCTATGTATTATTAAATTTTAATTATACATCTCATTGTATATTCTCGAGTATCCATCACTACTCGAAGTGTGCCAATTAACCTTTAAATATTTCAGTAGGTAATTCACTCAAATTTTACTAGTCTCAGTCATAAGTTCACTCACCTTCACCGCGACTCATTCTTAACCCCCGAATTCATTACATTACGAATTACACTGATTAATCTAATCAATTTCATAAAAATTAATTTATTAAAGTAGTGTCGCTCAACTACAATGTCCGGACACATTCACTTAGCCCGTAATTACATACTTATGAGTTTAATACTCAAAATTCACTTCTTAAAGTTACCCCCTTCTTTAACTCTTAAATCCATTAATACTCATACCATAAGACTTTAAGTATTTGGTTCGATATAATTTCTATCAATTAAATCCACCTTAAGAAACTCTCTCGTATGTTAAATTCATCCGACATTCCCATTCGAATACGCTCATATATTTTCAACATATATTTTTTAGTGTTGTTCATTCTAAACACTCCTTAATCCATACTCCGGATTCATCCCTATTTAATCCAAGGATAAAATAATATTACTTAATATTTTCCAAAGTCCTTCACTCATCTACGGACATCTAAAAATAACTCGAATTTATTTCTTCCTAAAGATGTCGGTCTCGCGCACCCTATCGTAGAAAAATTATATCAAATTTTAAAAAAAAAATCAGTAAAATACGAGGTCAGCACCCACACGACCGTGACGAAAAGATCTACAATATCATGTTTTACAATAACTGAAGGGGTCGATCAATCAACTCCTTAGGTCGATCGATCGACCGACCAGATATCCATATTTTTCCCCGATTCTATTTCCACCATTTTTAAACTCTAAAGCTTTTCAACTTCAAACCAGACCTCGATTACTTTATCTCCCATATTTATTTCATCTATAAACATGTTCAAACACTAATATATGATATTAATCCTCAGTGATTTTCATTAAAATTCTAGGGTTCATAAATTGGGTTTTTCTCAATACCCCTTAAATCATAATTCTCAATTCGATTCAATAATTTGAATTCAATAACAATTTCTATAGGTTTTCGATTGTAAATTATATTCTAGTCTCATATGATATTATTCTCACATCAATTAAACATTAATTTCACCCTTAATGCTTAAATCTCCAAAACCCGAATTTAACATGTGATACCCTCCAAAAATGAATTTTAATATAATAACTCATCCCAAAATGAATATGGTTTACGCCCATCATGATATGAATCGCAATACCGCAATTTAAATGAAAGAAAGTTTAACTACGTGCCTGGATAATTTCGTAGGGTCTGATCCTTTGATGTAGATGGAGATTTTGACGAAAAATACATTAATCTCCTCTTCTTGATTTGGCTCCCAAAATATTATCAATTTTCTCTCCCAAACTTCCTCTACATATTTGAGTTTTCTCCCATTGAGTTATGGCTGCCTCCAACTCCCTTAATTGGATTTTATTGGGCTAATCCCGTTTTTAGACTAATGGACTTAATTAAAATGGCCCAAACACTCCCGTGTGGGTCCGATTATGCCTAAAAATGCCCCAAGTCCCAATTACTACCCCGAGTACTCTATTTTGACTATCTCGACCCTTCTGGACTCAACCGTACACTCAGAATCATCATTGGAGTTACTTAACTAAAATCTCTAATTTCAACCTCAAATTATGACACATGTATTTTTAAAAGAAATAACCCGGATTAATTTAAATCTCAATTCTCCAAGTAAATTGAATCTTCCAATTTAAATAAATTCTTCAAATTAAATAGTTTCTCTAAATCATTAATTTAGTTTAAATTCTAATTCTCCAAATTAATTAAATTCTTTATCCTAAAAAATACGGGGTGTCACATACTTCCCCCCTTACAAAGGAACTTCGTCCTCGAAATTAAAATGAGTCAAGTACTCCAAGCCTCGAATACTTCCTTACTCACATGTCTCTAAGATCGCTACACATATTTCTACCCCTTCTAATCGCAAATTTTATTAAAATTGAATTAATTGTCTAGGGAGCCCATACACCCTATACTCATACATAATTGCACAAAGGTTACCCCACTCCACTAGCCTTAAATTGTAATATAACTTTCAACTTACAGTCATAACTACCTGAATGCATAATAGTCAAGGTTCCAAAATTATGTGCTAGTGACCAAACATCTCCCCACATCCAACGTTGCGCTAATTTTTATGCGTGGGATGTCTCGCAAAGCGAAATCCAAATAAGAAACCCTCCCGATACACTACTACCTAGCATTGTCGGTCGATGAGATCCGTTTGGCCTTCAATCGCTAGCACGTACCCCCAAATCCCGTCTTCTGACATAAAAGTATACTAGTCCATTTTCATGTTATCAAAGATATCATACAATATATCGTCCCTTACTACCACTATTACCTTAGCGCGAGTCAATCACAAGCTATATATCCTTGCTCGTCACTAAACATATCCACTTTGAATCTCATCAGTAAATATCCCTACTCACCGGGATCAAATATAATAATACAATCTCATAAGTATATTATGTTACACACGATAACATATATACACGAATATATATAGACTAGACCCTTTTTCAAGTCATAAGTAGCACAAAATAATCATATCTCGGAACAGCAAACACAAAGTCCCACCATTCTATACACTATAGCCCAAACATTTCGGTATAATTATTAGTAACGTCTCGTACGTAATATATTTATCTCAATCTCATATCCCCACTCTCAGCGTGGCTATGTCATACGGGTATTCTCGATTACCACAATTTGCAAATTAAGTCCTTCTCGACCCTGCCCCACCCATTAACTTGCGGTGCAAAAATTTTCTTAGTGCATCCTTCGTAGCACTACCTGGCTCCACTGGATATATATCATATTAACTCTCAGCTTAAAGTGTTTCCTCTACTCGTTTAATAATTTAACAATTAAAATCGATGCACTAGCATCTAACAACGTCTCACTATTCCCAATGTTTATTATTATCCATGTGTGTAACCTCCCATAACGAAGTTCAAAAGAACTTTCCCCAATGCACTATCCCCTAGCATTGTCAGTCATCAAAATTTGTGCATCCCAAACACATAACCAAGATATCACAAATTTTGTCTCCCAATAATAAATCAAATCTTCTATGCCTACGTTTCTCAAGGCGTCACATGATACAATGCTCTCACTATCACTAAGTTCTCAGCACGTAAACAACAATGAGCTAAAAACTCTCCACTCAACGGTGAATAAACACACACTATGTTAGTATTACCGGTACCTCTACTAAACCCATTTCACATGTGAATCTAGTACTAATAACCAACAATGACTCGCTCATGTCACACAAAAGAGATCTCAATCACTCCGGGATAAAACTCATGCCTTAAATTGCCAATACTACTTGTGGTTCAAATGGTTCCTGGACACAACACCCTTGTCCCAACCAAAACTTCTTATAATTTTTTCCCCTACTGGGAATCCCTTCCTTGCTCCCCAATTCACTCTGGGCAAGATCCACACATGTGTTCCTACTATTTACATATAAGACACCTCTCTGTGTCATTCCCCTTTTCTTGACCTCACTAGCCATGTCGGGGTTGTCCTTCTCACTGGCTTTATAGACTTGACCCTAATTGCTACCCCCGTTACCCCTTTGGCTCCTCTGACCCTAGGGAACTCGTTGTTGTCCTTGACAAACCTGACTGAATTCACCGTCACCTGGTAAGGATTCCTTTGGTATTAATCATTAAAATGGAATTTCTACTGGTACACCCTCCTATGGTGCCTCACTAGCACTGTTAAATCTAGTTTTTTCCCTTTTGTTAGGTTCTCCAACACTTTTGGTTCCTTTCTCAAGGAAGTATTCATATCAATTTGTAAACATACGACCTTGATGATAACAACACTAGTCATCCTAGTCGGATTTTCTCATCCTAGCTTGTGCATTATTCCTATGATTCCAATATCAACTTATGGGCGTATCCACCTTATTAGGTACGAAGTTCGCTAAAATTATCAACTCTCTTCATGACCAGCCACTGTACGACCCTTTTGAAACAAATCTTGAAATCTCATTTGCCTCTCTTATTTAAACAGTTGATGAGAGGATTTGCGATCAAACTGCACCCCCAAATTCCTTGTTATTCATGGTATCCCTCCATGGTTATGGTGTTAGACTCACACTACTACAACCTCACTCCTATGAGTTAAAATTTTGCGCCCGAAATTTAATGTTGGGTGCCACTGCACTCCACCCTACAAAATTATCTTTGGATCTTCTCCTCACATTACTATGGTGACTCCTATCGCGGTTATCATTCTCGGAATATTTAATGGCTTCTCCTGAGGGTCCCAAAATTGTTCGTTGTACGAAGCCTAACCGAACATGTAAATGAATCACATCAACTATAATTAATAGCAGGAGAACAAAAGTTGCATACGTGACGGAATACAACAATCCTATAATAAGGCTCTGTATCAAAGAACTTTTCGCTGAAACGTAATAAGCTGCACAGATCCTAAGGACTCTAGAACCTGATACTCTGATACCATCTGTAACACCCTGTCTACTAAAATACCGGGTGGCCATCCCGTGATCAAAATAAAACGTTGGTCTCATATGGCTCATTCTTAGCATCACTGTCAAAAACTTTTTAAAGTTACTAAACACCTAGTAATTTAATTAGACTGGTGCTAAATTTTATCTTTCATTAATTAACAACAGGCGGAAAATAAATAATAATAAAACCATAAACACAACTAATAACTGAATACCACAGAGATGAACAATGTAAATCAAGATAATCGAATCAACTATCGGTTTAACAGTAAAATACAACAGTAACTGAAATAGTAACCTGGATACACAAAGTTCGATAAGTAAACTAAATACAAAATCTGAGGGAGACATGCCCAAATGAGTACTGAAAAGTTCCTACACTAGGAGTAGATGAACGAAGCGTCTATAACAAGGTCCTGCAACTTCCACATGAGTTGCAGCTGCACATTCCTCGATAGAATCCTCAAACTGGGTATCCCTGTGGCTGGACACCTAAAATATTTTGGAAAAGATTTTGACACGGGTCAGAGCCCAAGTAAAATATTTTGAAAATACTTAGTAAGAAGTTAAATTGCAATAATTAAATATGCATGCACCCTTTTTATATTTAAGTTAGTGTCGCACTCTCTTGAGATAAATCTCACCCCTCATCTAATGTGAAAACCTAACATTGCATGATAACCCTCTCTAGTTAAGCTACCCCCTTAACTAACCATATCAAGTTTCCTTCTTCACACTAACTTGATGTGTTCACCCAAACCGCCCATGCAATACATTACTAAATATTTTATAGCGAATAACCAGTTATGACTTTCTCATTTTATATTTAATTCTTCACACATTAAAGTTATTTTAGATGTCACTATCTTACTTTTCAACTAAGTACCCACAGTTGGACACATCCCCGGTATATATTTTCATCACACTAATATATATACTAATTCGTTATCAAATAATTTATACAGGGCAGTCAACTATGTATTCGTCATTCTTATAGTTAATCTTTTTCCCATTAAGATTACTTCAAATACCAGTGTTTTCGTAACTACTAAATACACACATTAGAATTAATTACAAACATACATATATTTATCACTATATATATATATATATATATATATATACATATTAATCATGCACCCTTAGGTTAGAACCACGTGGTGTAATGCATACTCTGCTATCATGTCCTGGTGCATCACTCACTACTTAAAGGACTATTGGTTCAATCTCTCTCGAACCATCAATACAAATCACATATATTGGAGGCGAACATAGTCCCTAGCCTCATGGGTCATGCACATACCTACGTTCCCATTTGACCGTCGAACTATCATATCTAGGATAGCAAATTTCCAAGGTTCTATGTTCTAGGGCATGAGTCTAAAATCCCCCCTGAAGTCTCCTCGAGATAAGACTGCCCAACGCGTCACCTTCACCCGGATCGCAAGCAACGTAGGTATGTCATACACATAATAAATAAACCAATAGGTATTCACACAACCTATAATAATCATTAGGTATTCACACAACCCATATATATATAAATTACTACAATACGTATATGTATTCACGTGACCTATAGTATGTGTCTCATACGTAGTATATATATATCTCACAAACATCCTACGTATTATTAAATTTCAATTATACATCTCATTGTATATTCTCGAGTATCCATCACTACTCGAAGTGTGCCAATTAACCTTTAAATATTTCAGTAGGTAATGTAATACCCCGTATTTTCATGCTATATTAATTTGGGGATTTATTAAATTTAATGAGAGTTAATTATTTAATAAAAAAATCTGGAAATTAATTATGTTATAATTATTAATGTGACGAGAGTTAGTAAATATATGAAATTGGTTGAATATTACTAATGAGCAAAGTAATATATATGATATTGGTTATATTGAATGTCATGAGTGAATTAAATGACAATTTCAGAAATTTAAGTCGGGACGTGCTCGTGTCGCGTCGGGACTAAGTTTTGATAAATAAATAGTGAATATTTTATAAGTCGTTCGTATGGTCGTTTTGAGTACGCCAATGCGTCCGGAAGGGTCGAGATAGTCAGAAAAGTGTACCCGGAGGTTTAGTTTGGGTCTCGGGGCGTTTTTAGGCCTAATTGGTACCCCGGGAGGGCGTTTTGGACATTTCACCTTTTTGGGTAATTAAACCCACGAAAATTCCAAGGGTTATATCAGATATCTGGATTTGTCATCTAGGGTTAGAAACTCTAAACACAAGTGACGGCCATAGGAGAGGAAGGAGAGAGCTCTCAAGGCAAATTCAAGGCCCGAAATCCACCTGTTTGCACCGCAACCACCACCAACGCGTAGATCGCGCAACGGGCTACACAACCACACCAAAAACATCTGCAAATCAGAACGTCGAAAATCCCAGGCAAGTGTTTATCTTGCTTATTTCGTTGGTGCAATTTCTATATTAGTTTAGGAATGATTAGGGATGAAATATATGGAAGAAAATCCAATTCGTGATAGGAAAATCCATGTAGTATTGGTTTATAAGATGATTCTGGAAGCCCTTACCATGTAGAGGAAATTAACCACGAAATTTTGATGATTATAAGAAGGAAATTCTGGAGAAAATTTGTTAGAAACCTGTTTAAGAAAATTTTAGGGTTCTTGATAATTAGATAAAATTTTGGGTTGATAATCCATGTTTAAATGATAGAAATGTACATGCCTTACGTTAGAAACATCTGGTATATTGTTATAATGTTAGCAGTAGAATTTTTGGGATGTTTGGGGTTGGAAAATATGGATTTGGATGAAGATACATGGTAGAACCCGTAACTGCAATTCTATAGAAATCGAAATACCTGCTTGATCGATCGATCGAGCCTAGAGCTTCGATCGGTCGAAATCTCGATTAATCGAGACCCAAACCTCGATCGATCGAGCCCTCCTGGCAGAATCCTATTTCCCTTTCTAAATTAGTTAAGTTCAATATATTGTGAAATAATTCTTGGGCATCCTTAATAAAATGTTTTGGGAGATAGGGAAGACCAGTAGGACATGTGAATAAATTTTGGGACCCTTGATGTCGGGCTAAGATTGTATTTTTGGGATAATTACATAAGGGTCGGTAAATTTGTGATTTAAAGAGAGAGACACGTAAGAGAGTTACTTTGGGACAAATGTGTATACCTACTTAATTTATAATTTAGAGAATAAAGCCATGAGAGTTGTGTGGTACGTTGGAATAATACCGAATCTAGGTTAGAAACGAGCCGTTATAAGTGTTTATTAAAATATGATAATGTGGATAAAAGTCGTAACTATGGGATTTGAGAATATACCTAATATAGATATGGTAATATTAGTATAGTTATATGATTGTGTATGCATATGCTATCTATGTGTGAAAAATCATGCCCACGCAACTTGCTATCCCTGAGGTTGCTGCGCTGGGACGATCTTATCATGTGTTGCCTTATGGGGGATATTGACTCGTACCCTAGAAGATAGATATCCTTGGTACAGGCTATCGACGTGATAGTTCAGACGGTCCTAAGAGACGCAGGCATGTGCCATCCTCTTAGAGACTTGGAATCTATTCTTCGCCTCAATATTGTTTGTGTATGTATGTTAATACAATTCGAGAGTGATTCCGAATGTATTCCCCTTAATATGAGTGATATGGGGATTTGGATAGTAGAGTATGCCGCACCATAATTTATTTGGGGTGCTGTTATAACATATATATATTATACGAGTAGTTAATATATATATGAAATTCTGAAATTTGGAACTGCCTACTGTAATTTGATATGTAGGACATGGTTGATGACTCAAATTGTAAATGCTGGTTTTGAGAAAGTATAATATGAAATTGGAAAGCTTTATTGATTAATAAAGTCAAAATGAGAACTTTGGTTACTAATTGAAATATTCGTTTCAAACAATTGAATCGTGAAGTTTTGAATCTTACGAGTAATCTAAGATAAGTTAAATCATTGGGAAGATTAGTGCGATAAATGATAAGACAACCCATTGGGAAGGTTAGTGCGATAGGTGGGCACATTAGAAGAGATGTGAGAATTTCTCAAGAGAGTGTCGCACTAATATGTTGTTGCATTGGCCTGCATCAATTTAAATACTTGCTAAACGTATTTTAAATCAAACACACTATCGGGCTCTGACCCGTTTCTTTTTCTCTTTCTCTCTCTTCTATATATATGTATGTATTACAGGTGCCCAGCCACAGGGGCGTCTTGCTTAGGATCCCTTGAAAGGAACGTGCTGCATCTTAGGTGGGAGTTGCAGGCCACTTGCATAGACGACTTCGTTCACTTGATTCCACATCTATCATACTCATTTATTGGGCATGTGTCGCCCTTTCCACTATTTATCTGTTTTATTGGGACATTTGTATTTCAGTTATTTCCAGTACTGTTACTATGGGATTTATTTCAGTATGGATGTTTTACCCTAGTCTTAAATGTTGGGACTTGAATGTTGAATGTTTAAATTAATTGGATTATGTTCCAGGGAAATTGTTGTATGATTCTTATTTATTGAAAATGTTGTTACTAATTAAATAAATAAGTTTTTCCTTAAAAATACATTTTGGTTATAAAAGTTAACAATGGTTTTGACACTTAGCTTATTTAATTAGGGTGTAAATTTGGAAAAGTTTATTTTTACGACAGTGATGCTAAGAATGAACCAACTGTTCGCCTTGATTTTAATTTAATAAAGGAATGATCGCCCGGTATTTAATTAGGCGGGGTGTCACATGTAATTCACTCAAATTTTACTGGTCTCAGTCATAAGTTCACTCACCTTCACTGTGACTCATTCTTAACCCCCTAATTCATTACATTACGAATTACACCGATTAATCTAATCAATTTCATAAAATTTAATTTATTAAAGTAGTGTCTCTCAACTACAATGCCCGGACACATTCACTTAGCCCGTAATTACATACTTATGAGTTTAATACTCAAAATTCACTTCTTAAAGTTCCCCCTTCTTTAACTCTTAAATCCCTTAATACTCATACCATAAGACTTTAAGTATTTGGTTCGATATAATTTCTATCAATTAAATCCAACTTAAGATACCATCCCATATGTTAAATTCATCCGACATTCCCATTCGAATACGCTCATATATTTTCGACATATATTTTTTAGTGTGGTTCATCCTAAACACTCCTAAATCCATACTCCGTATTCATCCCTATTTAATCCAAGGAAAAAATAATGTTCCTTAATATTTTCCAAAGTCCTTCACTCATCTACGTACATCTAAAAATAACTCGAATTTATTTCTTCCTAAAGATGTCGGTCTCGTGCACCCTATCGTAGAAAAATCATATCAAATCCAAAAAAAAAAAATACGAGGTCGGTGCCCACACGACCGTGATGAAAAGATCTACAATCTCATGTTTTACAATAACTAAAGGGGTCGATCGATTGACTCCTTAGGTCGATCGATCGATCGACTAGATATTCATCTTCTTCTCTTATTCTATTTCCACCATTTATAAACTCCGAAGCTTTCCAACTTCAATCCATACCTCGATTAATTTATATTCCTTATTTATATCATCTATAAACATGTTCAAACACTAATATATGATTTGAATCCTTAGTGATTTTCATTAAAATTTTAGGGTTCATAAATTGGGTTTTTCTCAATACCCCTTGAATCATAATTCTCAATTCGATTCAATAATCTGAATTCAACAACAATTTCCATAGGTTTTCGATTCTAAATCATATTCTAGTCTCATATGATGTTATTCTCACATCAAATAAACATTAATTTCACCCTTAATGCTTAAATCCCCAAAACCCAGATTTAACATGTGATACCCTCCAAAAATGAATTTTGCTATAATAACTCATCCCAAAATGAATATGGTTTACACCCACCATGATATGAATTGCAATACCGCAATTTAAATGAAAGCAAGTTTAATTACTTGCCCAGATAATTTCATAGGGTCTTATCCTTTGATGTTGACGGAGATTTTGATGAACACATTAATCTCCTCTTCTTGATTTGGCTCCCAAAATATGCCCAATTTGCTCTCCCAAACTTCCTATGCGTATTTAGGTTTTCTCCCATTGAGTTATGGATGCCTCCAACTCCTTTAATTGGATTTTATTGGGCTAATCCCATTTTTAAACTAACGGGCTTAATGAAAATGGCCCAAACACTCTCGTGTGGGTCCGATTATGCCTAAAAATGTCCCGAGACCCAATTACTATCCCGAGTACTCTATTTTGACATCGACCCTTCGGACTCAACCGTACACTCAGAATCGTCATTCGAATTACTTAGCTAAAATCT
Organism: Sambucus nigra; assembly: GCA_949130495.1. NCBI lineage: Eukaryota > Viridiplantae > Streptophyta > Magnoliopsida > Dipsacales > Adoxaceae > Sambucus > Sambucus nigra. Next base: position 351,403,404 of record OX422208.1, on the reverse strand, counting down.
CTAATTTCAACCTCAAATTATGACACATGTATTTTTAAAAGAAATAACCCGAATTAATTTAAATCTTAATTCTCCAAATAAATTAAATCTTCCAATTTAAATAAATTCTTTAAATTAAATAGTTTCTCCAAATCATTAATTTAGTTTAAATTCTAATGCTCCAAATTAATTAAATTATTCATCCTCAAAAATACGGGGTGTTACACTAGGATGTTCATATCACAATCCAACTATGCAAGAGACCTTATATATGGAGAAATTTTATGTAAACTGCGCTAAGCACGTACATACCCTAATGAGTACCTAAACTAAGCTTAGCAAGGACACTTTAGGAAAGGACGTAGAGTAAACCTTGTATCAGAATATGATAGGTAGTCTTCTTTACTTAACTACCAGTCATCCTGACATCACCTTTAGTGTTGGAGTCTGTGTAAGATATTAGGCATCCCTGAAAGAGTCACACTTACTCTCTCTTAAATGTATTATCAAATACGTGAGTGGTATTCTCTCATACAGCATTTGGTATTCCTTTGATACCGATGACCGTTTATCCACCTATTCTGATGCCGATTGGTCCGGAGATGTAGATGGATATAGGAGCACTTCTGGTGGGTGTTTCTTCTTTGGTTCTGCTCTTGTCTCTTGGTTGAGCAAAAAGAAAAACTCCATCTCTTTGTCAACTGCAAAGGCTGGGTACTTAGCCACCGGGAGTTATTGCACACAACTCTTGTGGATGAAGCAGATACTGGAGAATTATGGTATATCACAGAACACCATGACTATTTCCTGTGATAACACTAGTGCGATACACATATCCCTCATTTTAGTCCAGCATTCGCACAAAAAACACATTAGGATATGCGAGCACTTTATCCGCGATTTAGTCGAAGAGAAAGTTGTGTCCTTGAGTTTTGTGTCCACTGACCTTCAGTTATCCATATCTTCATGAATCCTTTAGATGCCCTTAGATTTGAGAGTCTTATCGAAATCTTTAGGAATTTGCACAGTTGACTGAGGATTGGTGTGATTACCATGTCTAGAATATGTGCATTTTTCCTATTCATATCATATGTTTTCTATTGCTAAACCATATCATTTGTATTATTTTGTATTATATTTTTATTTCTTTATATGTTTTAGAAAAATACAAAAAATATTTTCTATTTTTTAAAAAAATGAAAAGGCCAAAAAGATTTTTGTTTTGATAAATTTTTTGGAAAACGACCAAAAAAAAATATTTTTATAAAATTTTTGAAAAACACAAAAAGTATTTTGTATTTTTATTTAACCTTTTATTGATGAACATTTAGGATGGACAAAGTCACAACATCATTTCCATATTCCACGTTACCTTTTGATAGTGATTTGAGACGCTACATCATTTCATCCATGTGCTTTATAATGTTATGGAGTCATTGAGATGTGATTAGTGATATTTTTCTACATGTTTGACTCTTAGTCAACTTTAATGCACATGTTCATGGATTTGTTTGATTATTGTGATTGCCTATTACATGTTAGTCGAAGTGATTCCATCTCAATTCTGTCTTTAAAATGAACCAAATGCGATAAAACTTGACAATGAAAGTAGTGCATGTAAGAACCGTTGCCCGTGAGGAATTTGTTTAAATATAAAAAATGATGAGTGAAGACATGGAAGGGCTACGAAGGAACACATGTACTTTGTGATTAAGCCACCATTTAAATTATACCCAAAAAAATGTGGCATTGTAAAAAGTAGTCAAGGTCAAAAGAGTTTGAAAAGAGCCAAAAAAGGGTGGCATTGTAAAAAGTAGCCAAGGCCAATCTAGTTTAGTTTGATATGATCATTCACAAGAAAAAAATTAAATAAAACCTATGATAACTATTATATCTGAGGGAGCTTGGTTGGAAATAAATCAACGGGTTTGTACTTCCTGATAAAGTGTAAAAAGGCATTACATTGTTTTAGACGTTATTGGTGTGGAAATCACTTTAGACTTTGATTTGTTGATTATATTGAGTCGGTGTCATTTGAATTCAATATTTTTACACCTGAGGACGATTTTGAGTTCATTCGTTAGGAGTATCCTAAATTCATCATGCGCATATGTTATGATTGTTTGCATTTATTTTCCTATCAAATTTGTTCACACCCCTTCACTTACACTATCATCGACTTGGTTATCTTAGTGTTCTTTCATGGTGTGATTCTTTGTTATATATTTTTTTTAAGAGAAGTTTATTACCTTGTGACATCTTTGTATATATTGCTATGTTTCTTCTTATTTGTCTATTTGGCAACATCATAAAAAAGGAGAGAACGAATTATGGGGGAGTAGAATTCTTGTTTGATTTAATGGTTTTCTTATGCTTAAATTGATATTATCTTCATGCTTATCATTATATTTCAAACATTTGTGCGTTACGGGTATTTGTTTCTTATTTCATGTGTGTAGGTCCAAATTGAGGATCATTATTTTGCTCACCCTGATGATAACAAAGAAATGTTGGAGAATTGAAGATTTGAAGATGTTGAAGATTTTGAATACATGCTCTTTGATATCCCCATTTAGGGGTTGGGGGGATATTAGATTGTATGTCTTAGTTTTTTATGGATGCACAATTCGGATTTTTTATGAATGTACCGGCATAGACATAGGGGATATTTGTAAGAACATGTTTTATAAATGCCCGTCTAGAGTCTAGGAATTTCTATGTAGTTCTAGATCATAGTTAATATGTCGTATACCGATACATTTCAGCAAGTCTACACACGTTCAACCTTGACATCCATCATCTGAATCCTTAGCATCATGCATTCTCAACACGCACCCATCATTGGCATCATGCGTTGTGTATCTTCAACCGGTCTCCACTATCCCACTAACTCCACTATGCTACAAGGTAAATGTTTAATTAGAGTTATTATTGTTCACGTATTTATTAGGGATATTTTTTATAAAATGTTTTTATTAAAATGAGGCATTTTTCTAAGTCAAAAATAATTTTTTAACACCTATAGACGAGCTTTTATAAAATAATATTTTTCGCTCTTGTCGTTCAAATAACATAGCATTATCGTTCAAACGACCTAGATATTTCGTTCAAATGACAACTTTTAATGGCATGCAACATCGTTTGAAGGGTCGCTTGAAGGATCATTTCTTTAATGCTTCAAACGAACCTATACTGTTTTACTTCTTTAAGGTCGTTTTTATGGTTGTTAGTAATGACATGCTCTGCCTCAACTTTTATTCAGCCTATAAATACCTATTACGAAGCTAGGTTTTGCAAGTCCTTCAAAAATCCACCTCTGCATGGCTGATGAACTTCAAGACTTTATCTTTTAGGCTTGAAAACCCTTTTTGATTCACTCCAAAGTCCCAAATCATTTATGTGAATCATTATTAAACCCTATTATTCATATTACTCATTCAGGAGTAAAACTTGTGGACAAAAAGGTTGTTTCCATTACTGACCGTTGGAGATCTTGCGGGATCTATTGCTAAAGACTTTGAACCGACACCTTAGGGTATTCTTCGTCACAAACGTGTATTTCTACTATGTAATTATGAGTTGAAGATTTACAGTTAATAGAGAAATAAAAAGGTTTGCCCCTGGTGAGGATTTTTCCTCAAATCTGTCTTGTGATTGTCTCGATTTGCATGCTAGATAATTTATATTACTGTTAATCATAATTCGATGCATGTTTTAGAGTTATAATTAAAACTGAGATTAAAATTGGAATTTAATTAAATAACTTTGGACATTGAACGGAAGCTCACTCTTAGGTAGTCAAGGCAGAAATTAAAATTCTGTTGTTTTGCATCAAAAACTTTTCCTCAAACTCGTGAGGTTCCTCTATCACACATTCTCCATGAGGATTGAACCTCCTCAACTCTTGTTCAAGCATATGTTCCAGAGCATATAGCGATGATTCCACAGTTACGTATTTTTTAGCAATTGAACCTTTAATATATCGTGTATTTTATATAATCTTTAAAGGTTTTCATCAAGTGATCGAAAGGATACATCTAGAAATACCTAATGGAACCACATAATAAATCCTCATTGTATAAATGCACAAGCATGTGGATACTGATATCAAAGTATGAAGAAGGAAAATATTTCTCTAATACACAAATCGCCTCGGCTAAAGTTGATTTCACACCTTTAATGTTCTTTTTATTTATAACTTTTTCACGAATTAGGGTAAAGCATAAACTTATATGCATAATTTTCCGATGGAGATCTTTGTGCTCGAAGAAACAATGCGTAAATATCATAGGGATTAATTGAATGATGACATGCCAGTCGTGAGACTTACACTATTTCAGGGAATTTATTTGGTAGCTTACTACCCTGAACAAATTACGAGAATAAATCGATGGAGTCTTAAAGTTTAACGTGTATAAGAGGATCTTTTTCTCACCAGTAGTTAAAGTGAAAGAATTAGGGGGATACAAATTCTTCCTATTGTAAAACCATTTTTTAACCATAATTTCTTCAATATTTTCATCTTCTGTAGATCACGACACGTCACTCTCTATCTTTTGAATGATATCCACCTAGACATACTCCTATCAGATGTTTCAAAACATTATTCTCCATATGCATCACATTAATTGCATACCTTACACGATGATCTTGCCAATATGATAAGTAAAAAATATTGATCGTTTGGACCATGCCTTCGTTTTATTAGGGTCATTCGGATCCTCCGTAGATTTATGTTTTAGGTTTAAAAATTAAAGGTGTTTACCTACATACGTATTCCTCGCAGTCAAAGAAAAAATGGTCACTACATCAAATTCTACGAATGGTCACGGTAAAAGGGTCACGGCTCCTAGCCATAGCCAGCTGGTCACAGCCCAAAGTCGTGACCATAGCAAAAATGGGCATGACCAAATCCATGACTCAGTATGGTCACGGGTCGTCTTGTAAGTGGTCACGGCTGTTGACCCTGACTCTTTCGAGTCATGACTCTAAGCCGTGATAATTATGGCGGCAAATTTCCCTCCAATTTTGGTCACGCATCGAGTTACGACCCTTAGGCGTGACCATAAACCCTAATACTCAAGGATATGGTCACGGCTTAAGTTTATGACCATTAAATTGTATGAGTCACGGCTTTGGGTCGTGACCATGGCCTTATTTCCACACTGACGTGTTAAAAATAAAGGGGTCACATCATATGGTCACGGCCCTAAGTCGTGACCATGGTCTTTATACTTAGAAAATGCAGAACAGTTTTTCATTTCCCTCGAAAATTTCTAAACCCACATTTTCCTCCCTCTCTCCTGTGATTTTGGCTTTCTCCTTCTCTTAATATCAAGCTCTCAATATCAATCTCAATCTCAAAGGTAATCTCAATCTTCTGTGCGTATATTTTTGTGCATGTGTATTTCTTTGTGTGTGCATATTTCTTTATGTGTGTATTTCTTTGTATGTATACGTGTGTGTGTATCTATGTATACGTGTGTGTGTATTCTGTATATGTATGTAGGTGTGTATACATTATCATTGTGTGTATTGTGTATATGTATGTGTGTATACTGTAAACGTGTATGTGTGTGAGTATTCTAGAAAAAATACATGTATATGACTAATATTGGTTTAAGTTTTAAACAAAGGCAAATTTTAATTTAATGGATATTGTTGCTTTAAGTTTAGGGATGAAATATAACAATATACATCTCCATTAATATTGAGGCTAAATTTGGGATTAATTTTAGGGGCTTTGAAAAATTAAGTCCCAAAAATGCATAATCTATTAATTGTAGGGGTAATGTTTGTAAGGGATTAAGTTTATGAGAAATGTTTGTAGGTATACAAAACCTAATAAATTGACGGTTGATGATTAATTAGAGCCATAATTTATAGGAATCATATTCACACCCTCGTACATAATAACTCGTTAATGATTCATTAGAGACGTTATTTATAGGGATTATAATCACGCCCTCGTTCATTTTTCTCAGGAAAAATTACCCACGGTGCTAATAAATGGCAACAAGAGTGGGAAAGTTTGCAAGTGAACTGCATGAGTACATCTTTCATTAATGAGCCTCATTTAGTGGGTACTCTGATTTATTGGTATGGGAATAGGAAGATCGAACAATTTAACTACCTTGTAAACCATGGAGTTTATCTCCAGCAAGAGTACTTGTTTGGTCGTATTATGTTTTCCCTACCACAATGTTAGGATGAAGCTGTACAATATATATTTCGCATACATAACCCCGATAAACCACTGACCTTGCTTACGCTGTTAGACAAGTCAGAAAAAAATTCACCCATTATGGATAGAATTACATACAAAGAGCATTGACGAAGACTGTGATGTCTCACGATATATGCACGTCAAACTCAATCTTACCAATAGGCTGACGAGGATGAGATCTCGAGTTCATGTCGCTATCATCTATGCATCCATTATAGATATGCTTCCTCCTAATTGGCCACATGCAAAAATACGTAGATTTTTAAAAACAAATCCCGTCTGGGTGGAGATCAGACACATTGAACTTTTGTCAAAGTCTTACCATGAACAGGTAGATTATAATATATTATAGATACACATTGAACTTTTGTTAGTTATAATTTCATATTGAACTTTGAAATTATGCATCTATTATTATAGATACATATTGAACTTTTATGATATTTGTAGATAATGTCGGGCGGTAATGGAAGCAACGCTCCAACCAACAACGTGACACAACCACAAAAAGAATTCTCATCACCAATTGGTGAGTAATACTTAACTCCACAAACTGTTCACTCTCTTACTCTGAGTTGAAGTAGGCAAGGTACTCCCACTAATCCAACAGACATGCCCAACACTCCTGAAATTTTCGGGTCAGTTGAGAAGAAGCCCATTGGGATCTCTTTATTGGGAAATAACCATACGAGGGAGAAAAATCATGTTCAACATTTTAAATCCCAGTGTTTGTCCTTGGCAAAAATGAATGTGGGAGTGGTAAGAGCTGACTATTGGAACCTCGTAGATAAAGCTATTAAGATGACATCTACAAGTAACTCAATAAACAGTTTTAATTTTTCCGAAAATCAAAAATAAGGTTTATTCTCGGGTTGCTGAACAACTCCAAACATATCGAAGAAACCTTAGGCAGAAGCATTTCCCTAAGGGAGCATCGAGGTCCGACATTTTGGTTCTTAAAGACAAAGTCCCTTCGAACGTTGAGATGTCAGTCTCTCAATGGAATGATTTTCTGTAGAATGAGGTGAAGGACTCCAAAATGTTGCAAAGGGAGAAAAATAAGAAGAATATGGCCAAAAAATTGATGTCCACCAGTTTGGCTCAAAATCTTATGAAGATTTGAAGAACGAGTGGTCGATCGCTACAAAAGGTAACTCAAATAAAGGAAAGACACCGAATAGGTCCAACTTGTATGTGCATGCTAGACGAGACAAAGATAATAAATTCCCTCCTCACTTGGCTAAGACTCTAGAATCAATAGAGTTTATTAGTAGTCAGTCAGATTCAAGCTCGTTTGATGACATTGACAATGATGCCATCGTACAAACCTTTGGGAAGGAACATAGAGGGAGGACGAGAGGTTTGGGGTCGTATATGTCAAAAACACGATTCAAACACACTGCACCTCTCGTGGACGAGCTTTCTTCTGTTAATAAGCATTTTTCTCCCAACCAAGGTTCTAAAAAACGCGGGGCGTGATCGAGGCGTGGAGGCCAAGCCTTAAGCCTTAGAAGCCTAGGCGGCCTTAGGCGTAAAAAGGCGTTTAGGCGTTTTTAATATATTTTAATATTTTTTAATCATAACAAGGCTATTAAAATACTAAAATTGTACATATCATAAATATATGTCTGAATATTTGTAAATAAAAATACTATTTGATTATTTTGGATGAGATAATGGTCCGATTTGTAAAAAAATCTTTAAAAGGCGATATCGTTTCATTAGAGCATTTTTGTTTTTAGAGAAAAAGTACGCCTTAAGGGTTTTACCAAGCATAAGGCGTCAAAATCTTAAGGCGAGGCGTTTCTCCCAAGCCTCAAGCCTAGGCGTGCCTAGGCAAGTTTTTTAGAACAGTGCTCCCAACGATGAACGCCAATCTAGGACTCAAGGGGATATAATGGGGCTTTGAAATGATATGGGAGGTGTGAATGATAAGCTTTCACATATTGCGTCCCTTTTAACCGGTCGTATTCCTCAGCAACCCCCAATGCATCCCGATTTCCCTCCATAGATGCTAGTTCCTCCTCAAAATTTTCCTCTTTCTCCATTCCCCCCACATATTCTGATTCCTCCTTCAACATTCCCTTTCTTAACACCTCAGCATGGCACGGGTCTTGGATCATCGTTAAAAACTCACGCTGACTATGGCGAGAAATACTATATACATGACTTGAGTGGTAAATTTGTCATTGGGATTTGCACGCTCATGTGCACTATCGAATAATCTTTAGTACATAATCGACCTTTGCAGGAGGGTGAGTGTCAGATCGTGGTTGATACAGTATATGAGGGTTGTGAAACTATTCCAGTGCACGTCAACAGTGGAGAAGGTAATTTTTTGAAAAATTATGCAGACTCTGTTACCACTTAGCTAGTTTATCACTTGTGGAAGATGTAGTAATATTTTTCTTATGTTGTAATAATATCAATAGACAAATTTATTTAATTTGAGTTTAAGTGGTTATGTAGTATCATTGATTGGCGTGTTCTTGTATTCAAGTTATTGCATATTTTGATTGATTGGTGGGTTGTTGACTATATTAATGCTTTGCTTTGATATTATATTAGTGAGTGACTATGCAACATGATATTTATTTTATCATGTTAACACAGGACTGCAATTTGAAGATTATTAAATCAATTTTCCACAATACAAAGAGTGGATGGGGGAGACTTACTGAATAGCTAATAGTTATGTTAAAGGCGTTCAATAATTTATTAGATACACTTTTAAGAACCTTAAAAGTGAGAAGATTCCATGTCCGTGCACCCATTGTATAAACGAAAAATATAAATCTTTAGAAGATATTGAGTTACATTTAATAATGTGGTGAATTTGTCAAGATTGTAACAAGTGGACATACGATGGTGAAAAACATGTACCTTATGTTCCCGAAGAATTACCGGTAACTAACCACGTATCAGAACATCAACAAGTGGAAGTGGTAAATGATTCGCTAACACATCGTCCATTGACCTACCTAATTGACGATGCTTATGGAGTCCACCATGACCAAAACCACCAACCTATGGAGACAGATATTGCACACAATAAATAATTTGATATTGTACTACTAGGAGACCGAAAATATATACGGTTGAAAGACGATGCGGCGAGACTATTGTATAAAGATTGCGATGAAGATCATTTGGTATTTTATATGCAATGATTGGTTTGCATAATTTGAAGAGTCAATTTAGCTTGTATGGGAACAACGTAACCAAAATTCTTAAGTGGGTTAAAATAGAGAATATCCACACTTAGGCTTTAAACGTGTTATCGAGGGGCGAAATCCCAAAGCGCCCCCCAAATGGCCAAGTGAGTGGCGCCAAAACCTTGCACAGGACCAATGTAACTCGCACAAACCGACCGCATAGTCACGAGACCCTCGGTTCGAGAGAACGACCCAAAACAGAGAATATCCACACTTAGGCTTGGAAACGTGTCGTCGGGGGGCGAAACCCCAAAGAGCCCCCCAAACGGCCTCGTGAGCGGTGCCCGATTTCGCTCGTCATTGCTTTCATATTACTCTTAATTTCCTGGTCATCCCCATCTAACTTGGACTGACTTTCCTCTTGGCTCGAGATACGATTCCTAGTCGAAGATAGATCATCCATGAGAGGTGTAGAGTGTTTTAATTTGGTTTTCAACATATATGATTGTAAACCTCTCTTCCTCCCTCTTTTTTCGATTCCAAAGGTCTGGGTCAGGGCATCATTTTTAATGTCGTCATAAGGGCTCGAACCAGACTGACGGCTAATGGCCTTGATCGATTCCTGTAGAGTGAAATTATATTTAGTCTCATTATTTTAACGTTATTTTATATACCATGTATACATGTAAATAAATAATTGTTCATATTTACAAAAGTCGGAGCCAAGTGTGGTAGGAATATATTATCTTTGTCCCGTAGGCCATGCACGTACAAGTTTTCCCAATAGGATTTTTATCGGCATCTGGACCGCCCTTTGCCCTATCTGACCATTCACTCTTCAAATATTCATACGATTTAGACCCCAACCCTTGAATATCAACTTTTTCACTCTGTTTTGAGTATTTTTCTCCCCATGGACCAACTTTTTGTCCATCGCCTCATTTTCAAAAAGTTTTTCCATTAATCAACCTACATTTTAATATTTGGAGAAATTTTGTCTTCCAAAGCCAAAATATCGGAGCTCGATGCCCCCTTTCGGAAATATCTCTACCAAAGGTTTCTCTAATATGTTCTTAACTATTTAGTAACCCGGGAAAGAACCTTTTGCTTTAAACGGTCGAGGAATGAAAAACACTTACAAAGTTGGTCATAAACATCATCCTTGATGACTTGATCAAATAAGTTCCAATTATCTGTTGCCCCAACTCCTACGTTCATATTTCCAAGCGACAAACACTAAGATTTAAATATCTATAGATCATTCCCCAGAAGGGATAACCCAATGGGTTTCTTCTCATTTGCTTGGGAGGTGTCGAGAGTGGGGGTGGGGGCATTGGAGTAACAGACATTTGTTTCCTATTCGTAGATGCAGTGGTAAAGTGAACTAATGACGGAGTACATAATTATTCACCATGAGGTGATGAGAATTCTCCTTAGGATGCAGCAGGTGAGAATCCTTATTGGGGTGTAGGAAATGAGAATCCTTGTTGGGGTGTCACGTCATCATTTGGTACGTTCTATCCATTATCGCTCGACATTATCTACAATAAAAAAATAATAAACGATGAAATCATTATACTAACATGTTTACAACTAACTAATCATATTGAAGACTTTATATGTATACACCTTCTCATAACAAGACATTATAATATGTTCAATATGTCTGATATCCATGCATTCGGTATTACTTTTTAAAAATCTATGAAGTTTGGCACGTAGCCAACTAACAGGAAACATATCTATGATTTATTTATAGAAGCTTATGACATGAACTTGGAGTCCTTTCTACTTCAACTTATTGGTAATATTTAATTTAATGTGCATATGTTGTGAGACATCATAATATTGGTCAATGCTCTCTTTACGTAGTTGTATTCACAATGGGTGAATGATTTTTTCTGCCCTCTTTAACAACGTAAGAAACATCATGGCTACGTCGAGATTAGGTACACAAAATATATTCTCTACAACCTCATCCTAGCTTTCTTTTGGGGAAAATAGAATACATCAAACAGGTACTCTGGAGATGAGACCCACGATTTGCAAGGTAGTTAAACTGTTCCATCTTCTTATTCCCATAATTGTAAATAGGAGTACCCTCAAAATGGCACACATTAAAAGAAGAGGTATAAATGCGGTTCAATTGTAACACCTCGTACTCGTGTTGCCAATGATTATCATCGTGCCTTATTTTTCTTGAGAAAAATACACGAGGATGTGAATATGAGTCCTACAAATAATGGCTATAATTAATCATTAACTAATTAGTTTTCAACCGATCCAATTTAAGTTTATCTTATTTTAACCTTGGGTGGTTTAAAATAAAACTACAATATGTCATTATTTTCACATACGAGTCCTATGCGAATGGATGTAAGTGGGAACCGTACGTATGAATGTGCCTTAAACCAATTTCTCTGTCCATTTCATTAGTACCTTGCAAACCACTACCTACCCACTTCTTTTATTATGCATTTATTAATATCCTCAAATTATAGTTATATGTCAAAGAGAAAGGAGAATGAGGGTGGTGAAATGAGTCATAATGACTAATGATTTTATAAAAATAAGAGAAGAAAACTGTGAAGAAGGTAACATGTAGATAATCATTAGTATTAGATATATAAGATTCATTTAACTTAGAGTTGAGATTATACTACAGTCATTAAGAAACATTAAGAATCCTGAGCCATATTTCACTAGTGAGTTTAACTCCTTCTCGATTAGTTTTGCTTTGTTACCATTTAATGGTGTGAATGTTTCAAAATTTGAATGTCAAAAGGAAAATCGAGATTGAACATCCAAATGAGTTTGTTGAGCCAAATAAGTTTACGCAATCAAAGTTATAAGAAGGTTTCTTAAACATCCTATTAGCATGTTGATTGAGGAAAGAAATTCAAATTTAACAAATCAAATTTGATTTAAACACATAGGAAGACTCATAAAACTCTCACACAAAAATCGTAAGAATCCCTCTCAATTTCCATTGTCAACTAATTAAAATTAATAAGTTAATTATGAAGATATAGGGAAAGTCCTATAGTTATAATCCTAACAAATCTTGCTCTTAAAGACACTAAAGAAGAAATATAACCAAAAAGATAAAGAGATGTTTGGAATTACCCCTTATTAAACTTGCACCAATAATGCACTAATCATTTCACTCAACATACACACGCACACACACATACACAAACAGTACACACATAATGGACACATACACATAGGTAGAAAATAGAGATTGAGGGTTGTCAAACGATACATGAACTAGAGATTGAGGGTCAACGAAGAAAGATTAAAAGTCGTCGGAGGAGCTTCGATCGCCGAAAAGAGAGAGAGGGCAGTGTAGAGAGAGAATTCAGATAAAATGATATTTTGATTGCTACTATTAATATATACCGAATGTGGTCACGACCATAGTCTGTGACCCATCTTCCATGAACATTTATTTTTTACACGTTAGCAACATGACTGTGACCTAATGTGTGGCTTCTAAAAAAATGGTCGCGACTTAGGTCCTTAACCATTACTATGACTATTTCAAAATGGTCACGATCCAAGGCCATGAAAAAACTTAACTAAAACCTCTATATTATCACGTACCTGATCACGGGCCAGGTCCATGACTAACTTTGGTGGAAGTTTTGGCGAGATTTTGGTGCCCAGATAGTCACGGGTTGGTCACAGACGATGGTCGTAACCCCATGGTCACGATATAAGGCCATGATGTCACCATTTGCCTTAGTCATGGCTTATTTCATGCGAGGTTTGACTGTGGTCACGGTCCTAGTTCGTAACCATTGGTCACGGTCATGGGCCGGGACCCTTTTGCGGTGATCATTCTCGATTTATGGGGTAGTTTGGACCTCAAAACTCCCACAAATACTTTTCATACGTCTATATTACGGATTGGTTAGACGATTACAATGTCAACTTCGAAGTGTAGTCGCGAATTACAATGTGCAATACATTGGCAATTTTTTTGACAAAAGTTATGATGAGCTTGTATCCTAAGAGAATATGGGATGATCTTTAAATGTAAGAGAAATAAGGAGTTATTTTTTTTCACTCCAAGTCCAAATAACGAATATTGACAAAATATTTGGAAGGTCACTTTTCCACTAAGAGCTTGAAAAGCAAAAAATAATAAACCAATTAATTAATAATATTAAAGGCAATTCATAACAAAGGTTGCACTAACCATGAAGTAATGAGAGAACCCTTTTGACATGGACCCCATATATTTCAACTTTGGGTGGTATAAAGATCCCAAGAATATACGAATGATGTTTTATGCCTCCTTTATTCTCTCCAGGATCCATTCAGCTAAATATTTATGGGCCTTATTTACCTTAAGATGGTAAAAATCAAAATCATGCAAGGTTAAAACTTTGTAGCCATACATAATCTTATAGAGTCCAAGATTAGTTGTAGTGATACAGTTTATAACAACCACGATCATTACACTTCTAGAAAAATATCATTGCATTGAATGAGCATGAATTGACAATGGTCAAAGGTTTCCACTAAAAAGACATTAAGGGGAAAACTAACTCCCCTTTAACGATTATAACTTTCTGGAATGCAATCTCCCAATTAGCGAGGTTCACAAGATCTTTAGTACCAATAGGCTCTCAAATATCCACCGAACTAGGGTTGCGATATTTTCGATAAAAGCCCTGGAGGCATTAGTGGGAGAAACTTGTAATTTATAAATCATCTTTAATGAATAATGACGAAAAATTATGAATGAAATTAAAAAAGGAGTCCATGATAAACGTACAAATAATAATAATAATAATAATAATAATAATAATAATAATAATAATAATAATAATAATAATAATAATAATAATAATAATAATAATAATAATAATAATAATAATAATAATAATAATAATAATAATAATAATAATAATAATAAGAAGAAGAAGAAGAAGAAGAAGAAGAAGAAGAAGAAGAAGAAGAAGAAGAAGAAGAAGAAAGTATAAAGAGAATGTATAATGTACTTGAAGATGCACTAATGGTGCATTAAAGATTAGGAGGAAAATGGTTTTGAAAACTTAAGTCTCAAGAAGTTAAATAATGGAATATCCCCTCGATTCTTGTGTAACAATTGTGCATATCATCATGCCACACACTTTACACACAATGATGTCATGAGGTCATACGTAGTGGTTGTGCATGTAATCCTAAGGACTAGGTATTATATGAAGAAAGTTTCCCATCATTGTGTTCCCACCACAGAATGGTGGGATAAATGTCATTAATCGAAGCCACTAAACCATCCAAGTCAACCTAAAAGCAAAATATGACAGTGTGCAATGAAAACCGACTCAACCTAATTAAATATTGTTTTTAATTCTTATTTCACATTTTTTATGTTTAAAAACTTACTAATGCTCTATTGGTAACATAAATAAGAAAATATATTATATATGTTTAGCAACATTACCATGATATATATATATATATATATATATAATTTTAAGAAAAAGTAATTGCAACTTTCATGCTAATAAAGGGCCTAAATAAAAAATATTTTTAATTTACTTTACGATTGTTATTATCTAAAAATGGTTCTATTAGTGTAAACCATGCAATTAAAGTTATAGTTAACAGTCAAACGTATAGAATAGAGTCAAAGGGAGATAAAGACGAGATTTAAGGTGGTTCGACCGTTAAAACAAGCCTACATCAACTATGGAGCTTGATTCTCATTAGATTTATGTTATAAGTACAGGATTGGAGACTTATAGGTGTAGAAGAGGAGGAGGAGAAGAAGAATAAAGCTAAATGTATAAACATGTTATGTGTAGAAGAGGCCACAATCTTGTAGTGTAATTTTCTCTGAGGCCATGACTGTCGTGATCTGGGGTTGCCAGAGTAAGTTATCGGAGTCAGGTTATAGATGCAGAGAGATGTTGAAGAGAATTGGATAGAGCTTCGCTGTCCAGGAGTTACTTGTTAAATGTGAGGTGAACGCCTCTATTTATAGGAGCCAACTAGGGGCCTCACATGCTTGGCCTACATGACTTGTGGATAAGGGTAATGTGAAGGAATCTTTCTAGGAGGTGGACAACTGGCAGTCCTTGACTGACGTATAAGTTCTTCTGGGGTTATGATGAGGTTACGTAGCCGCGGCTTATGAGGTACGAGGTTGTGATCTTCTGATCTAGTCTGTATTTAGAGCTCGTGACCTTTGATATACTAGACCATGGTATAATGTATTATAAGGGACAAACGGAGTAGCATCATCCATGGTCCGATAAGGTATCAGGTCATCCCTTCTTTACACAATAACTTTTTGTTAGTCTTTCAAATATTAATTTTATGCCAAGTGTCTCTTGAAATTTAAAATAAAAATGACATTTTCTCCAAAATTGATTTTCGTGACCATTATATGGACATGAAAGAACGTGTCTGAATGATTTATATATGGGGCATTCTCATTTAGATCCTATTAGACCTTTTTTTTAAGACATTCTAGTCCCACCATATTTTCCTCTTACATATAAGTCCTACTCCTAATTTTTTGAAACTTTTTTTCACAATTTTACCCTTTTAAATCCAACCATCCGTAACTTCCTTGAGGAAGTTACATAAGTGGTTGAACTTTTTTTTTTAATCTTCAAATGATCATAACTTTTAATTGACATATCCGTTTTTCGCAAAATTACTATTTTTGAAATTTGCTCGACGAGATCTATCAAACAAGATTCATGAAGTCTATATAATTTCAAAGAAAAAAAATTACACAGACAGTAAACTTTACTGTATGCACCAGAAAGAGAAATAGGTTTATATCTGTAAAATTTTCAAAAATAGTAACATTTACTATGTTAATATTTCATAGTATATATATATATATATATATACACACACACATACAAAGACACACACACAGAGTGGATCCAAACCATTTTTTTTTAAATTGTCTTATTTTTAAAGGTCCACGCTATCCAACAACCTTCATCAGAGCTTCGATTTAGGGTGGGTAGGGTTGGCATTGGGTTAGGTTTATATCTGTAATATTTTCACAAGCAGTAACATTTACTGTGTTAACATAGTGTGTGTATATATATACATACGGTGGATCCAAAGATCTTTTTTTTGATATTATCTTATTCTCAACGGTCCGCGCTAGCGGCATCCAATCCCCACCAACACACACCCCCATTGTCAGAGCTACAACAACGTTTATCAGAGCTCTGATTTGGGGTGACATAGGGTGCTGCTGGCGCGGACCTTAGGAAATAAGAGAATTTTGGATAAATGGGGTTTGGATCCACCGGAACTCCGATTTGGGGTGAGTAAGGTTGGCATTGGGTTAGGTTTATATCTATAACATTTTCACAAACAGTAACAATTTCTGTGTTATAACACGATATATATATATATATATATATATATATATATACGATTGATCCAAACCTCTTTTTCTGATATTGTCTTATTTTTAACGGTCCGCGTTAGCGGCATCCAATCCTCACCATGACCCACCCCCATTGTCGGAGCTATAACAACCTTCATCAGAGCTCTAATTTGGGGTGACATGGGGTGCCGCTGGCGCGGACCTTAGGAAATAAGAGATTATTGGATAAATGGGGTTTGGATCCATCGGAGCTCCAGTTTGGGGTGAGTAGGGTTGACATTGGGTTAGGTTTATATCTGTAACATTTTCACAAACAGTAACATTTACTGTGTTATAACACACACACACACACACACACATATATATATATATATATATATATACACGGTGGATCCAAACCTCTTTTTTCTGATATTGTCTTATTTATAACGGTCCGCGCTAGCGGCATCTAATCCCCACTACCACCTACCCCCATTGTCGGAGCTCCAACAACCTTCATCAGAGCTCTGATTTGGGGTGACATGGGGTGCCGCTGGCACGGACTTTAGAAAATAAGAGAATATTGAATAAATGGGGTTTGGATCCACCAGAGCTCTGGTTTGAGGTGAGTAGGGGTAGCATTGGGTTATGTTTATATATGTAATATTTTCACAAATAATAAATGTTAGTGTTTGTGAAAATTTACATCGGCATCCCATGCCACCTCAAATCAGAGCTCTGATGGAGGTTGTTGGAGCTCCGACAATGGGGGTGAGTGGTGGTGGGGATTGGATGTCGTTAGCGCAGACCGTTAAAAATGAGATAATATCAGAAAAAAAAATATTTGGATCCACCGTATATATATATATATATTGTGTTATATGAACACAGTAAATGTTAATGTTCGTGAAAATATTACAGATATAAACCTAACCCAATGCCACCCCTACTCACCCCAAACCGGAGCTCCAGTGGATCCAAACCCCATTTATCTAATATTCTCTTAATTTCAGAGGTCCGCGCCAGCGGCACCCTATGCCACTATTACCCATCTCAAATCGTAGCTCTGATGAAGGTCGTTGTATCTCCGACAATATGGGTGGGTAGTGGTGGGGATTGAATGTTGATATCGCAAAACCTTTAAAAATATGATAATTTCGAAAAAAAAGAGGTTTGGATCTACCATATATATATATATATATATATATATATATATATATACATATTAACTCAGTAAATGTTACTGTCTGTGAAAATGTTATATATATAAAACTATTTCATAAATATATTAAAACCTTAAGTGTTATAGTTTGTGAAAATGTCACAAATATAAAACTATTTCATTTTCTGGTATATACAGTAATGTTTAATATCTGTGACATTTTCACAAACAATAACATTTACTGTGTTATCACATTACATAGTATATATATATATATATATATATATATATATATATATATATATATATATATATATATATATTCTCCTATTTTTAAAGGTTTGTGCCACCGGTACCTAATGTCACCCTTACTCATCCCAAACCTATGCTCCGGAGGATCCAAATCCCATTTATTCAATAGTCTCTTATTTTAAAAGGTCCGTGCCAGCGGCACCCCATGCCACTCTGGTGGATCAAAAAGCCATTTATTCAAAAGTTTCTTATTTTCAAAGGTTCGCGCCAGCGGCACCACATGCCACCTCTACCCACCCTGAATCGGAACTCTGATGAAGGTCATTGAAGCTGTAACAATGGGTGTAAGGATTTGATGTCGCTAGCGCGGACCTTTAAATATAAGTTAATTTTGGAAAAAGAGGATTTGGATCCACCGTATATATATATATATACAAACAGGCTCAGGTGCGGACTTCCCGTGCGGACTTTTCATGCGGACTTTGTCCTTATCCCGAAAGTGGTCCCCTCGTGGTCCCAAAGACTTTTGTTATTTACTCTAGATGGTCCCCCTCTTGTCTTATACTAAAACCTTAGTTTAAGACTATATAATTAAAAGATTTATAATTTAGACCCAAAATTGGTATCAAGACCTTAAAAATTTTAGAACCTCACCAAATTCCGACCAAAACCCAAATTCTGGTATCAGAGCCATAAGACGTTCCTTTTAGACTAAAAAGACTTTAATGCCCTTGGGATTTATTCCTCGCATTTACCAAGATATTTTTGGATCCAACCCAGACTACCAACCTATACCCATAACTGATTTAGACTCAGTAGGTTGCTTAACCTCTCACATAGACGGTTGTTCACACATTGAACATATCCCAGCCAAACACGCAGACAGTAGACAAGTCATTGCTAGTGCTATTAATAGCATAATAGACCAAAATAAGTGTACTGCTTATATTAAGACAATTAATAAAAGACACTCATACCTTAGAAACAGAGATAAAAAATATCTCTAAAAGATAATTAGACATAGATAATCAAATCCCAATAGACTTAGTACACGTGTTACAAGAAATACATATTAAGACTAATCATATAGAAGTCCTTAACAAAGACCTTTTAGAAATTAAGACTTCAATTAAAAATCAAGACAGTGAGTTAATTAAACTTACTAAAGAACAAGCTAAGCTTATCCCTAGACTAGATAGTTATCTTCCTAATGGAGATAGTTAGATCAGACTGGAATGAGGTATCAAAAGATCTCTCCATTCAGACCTTGTCAGAATTTTATCAAAGAATTTTAGAAAAGATAAATGATGATAGATTTTATTATAAGATAAATGAAAATGAGATTGCCAACACGGCTAAGGCAACTAGACTTATATTAGAAAGATTAAATTTAATTTCTACATCCATAGCAGCTACCCAAGACTATAACTGTAGCTTTGTTAAAGACTTGCATTTAGACTTAAAAGCTAAGACAGAAGGATTAACCACCTTCTATACAGACTTTGTTAAATTCCAACAAAATTTAGCAAATTACCTTAATAATAGGGAAAGCCATAACCTATCCAAAATGGATAGTATTATTAATGAACTTAGACTAGACATGGCCCAAGTAGAAAAAAAATACAAAGAAATTATAAACGGAATTAAGGCCGTATATAATAAACCATCCCAAGAAGAAATAGACTCTCCTTTTATTCTAACTAGGTTAGATAAAATTGAAAAGACTGTAGAAGCCATAGAAGTTAGAACTATGCAACAACTAGAAAAAGATAATGAAGTAAAAGACTATATCACTAACATTGGTAAAACCATCGTTAATTCTCTAGCTAGACATAGTGAAGAAACTTCTGAAAAGACTAGAAAAGAGAATAAGAATTTTAAAGAAGAAATCCTTAATCAGATAAAAAGACAAAAAGATTATTCAGACTTCTTAGAAAGAATCGAAAAAAGACTTGAACAAAAGTTTAAAGAATCCCCTCCTATAGAAACCAGAGAAAGGAATACCATAGGTAGACGAATCATAAATGATGGATTAGATAAGACTAATAAGATAGCTAGCTCTATCCCAAATATTGAACAGAGTAATCATATGCTCCAAAGACTTAAGGATTCATTCTCCAATGTTAGGACATGGTGGAAAGAAAGAAATTTCACTAATCCCCTCCAATGGAAAGAATGGGGTGAAGTTGATTGGAAGATTGTTGAAGATTCCATTTATAATGGACAACTTCCAGTCGCTAGATACATAGACTTGTTTAAAGAAGGTGCCACTCCTAAGACCCCAAATTATAACATGACCTACCATTGTAGAAATCACGTGTTAGACAAATCCTATACTGAGCTCCAAGTGTTTGACTCAGAATGGCTTAGATCTAGAGGAACTGATAGGAAGTTCCAATTCCTAACCTTTGGACTCTTTCAAGCAAGAATCCAAGGATTACATAGACCTCAGAATAATATTAACATATTATGCTGTTTAGTAGACAAAAGATGGAAAGATTTTGAGAAAAGCCTTATTGGGATAGCCCAATTAGAAATGTCAGACAACATAGGATACTTTAATGTCATTCCGACATTTACAGTAACCATAGACACAGCCAAGCATTTTAAGTTAATCTTATATGCTAGTGGTTATGAAGACTATATAATCCCAGACGCTAATATAAATATAGAATTCCAAAGCTATGTGAAGTTCTCTCAATTTCCTTATGAAGAAATGCAGTCAGGAATTTCTAGCGGTAGACTTAATGAAGAAATCTTAGTTAGAACTAATGTGTCAGACTACAATCATACTTACAGTATTAGGAATACTATACCTATGAGAGAAAAAGCTAAGACTCTCTGGCAATTGCCAGAATTTCAAGAAACTAAGACTATACAAAATAAACCCTTGTTTATTAATCAAGACGACGTCACTGGAAATGTTACCATCCAGTTTGGTCCCCCTAAGATTGTCAATAAGAATATCCAAACCGAAGAAATTAGATTTAGGAATATGGGAGAAGCCATAATTAATGATCCTTCAGAAGGAGAATGTAGTAGTAAGACTAGTGTTAGTTTACTTAGACAAGCTCCGATAATTAGACCTAGAAGATCATTTGAACAAAAAGACTTAGTTAAAGAAAAGGCTAGGATCCAAAACTTTGGACATGAACCCTCAGAATTGGATATGAAGACATTTAAAGATAACCTTAAGAAAAGTCACACTGTTAGATTTCAAGAAAGAGAAAGATTTAATATGATAGCCCAAGACCACATATTAAAATTAAAAGAATCTAAGAACACTAAAGAACTTCTTAGAAACTTAAGATTAATAGAAGAAGGAGAACAAAGACTAATGCCAGCCACACAAGTAGAACCTAGTAAACAAGAGATAGGAAGTAGTAGTAGGCTAGATGATGCTCCTACACTTTTTAGTAAACCAATAGGAATAAATATTCCTATACACTCAAGCACCGTAGTAAAGACTAAACCTGATTATATAAAAGACTTTCCAACTAGTGACAAGAGTTTCACTCCTGTTAAGACCATGGCAAGCCAAGCCATAAATCCAGTAGGTATATACCTTAACCTAGACAATGTTCAAGATATGAAGAAGGCCTTAGACAAACGGCGTAATCAGATGAACATGTGTTTTGCATCTAATGAACAATGGGATGCAAGTTCATGTAAGCAGTACGCTGAGCAATCCATTAGAGGTATTGCAAAAGATTACTTAGATAGTTTAAGAAAGGCTACAGATGAAGACTCCTTAGCTAAGGTTGAGAAGATGAAAGAAAACTCAGAAGAAAGATCAATTAAAGAATATATTCAATTGTTTACATCAGAATTCATTAGAGCTGGATATCTAGCTCTAATTAATGAACAAGACCTAGCAAAAACTAAGTTAGCCCTCCTTTGCATTTGCAAATTAGATAAGATAAATGAATATAGCAATAATTATGAGCAGCTATATTACCAAATTAAAGAATTTGGAGAGACCTTAAAAGATGAATACTTTAGAAAGATACCAGCCATAGGACAAATCCTAATTAATGAATATAGGAATTGGCCAGGTGTAGCTGGAGTTAAGAATAACTCCCTTGGTGAAAGAATCAATTTCGCCAAAGACTATATCATATCTAAAAGACGTGATATAACCCAAGGAAACTTGATAGAAGAAACTTTCAAGCAGATCCCTTCAATCAAAGACGAAATAGACATCGCTCCAATCCAATGGGGATGTGGAAGTGAATCTAAGAAATTCAAAAAGAAATTAGAATGGAAACATATGAAGTTTAAGACTAGACCTTTAGGATTGCCAAAGAAGTATAAATTTAGACAATCTACTGCCTTTAGGGAAAAGAATCCTAAGACTAAGAAAAATAGATTTAACCAAAGAAGATACTTTAAGAAGAACACTAGTAAGCATAAGAAGGTTCCTAATTATAGGAAAGAAAAAGATATAGCTCAATCTAAGACTGCCACCAAAAAATGTTGGACTTGCGGCAAAGAAGGACACTTTGCTAAAGACTGCCCTAATAAGAAAGATAAAGAAAGTATTAAGATTATTAATACAATATTAGACTATGCAGATCAAGAAGAATTAGATATCTTATATGCTCTAGAAATATCAGACATAGAAGATGATGACAACACTAGTATCTATAGTGTATACACAGATAGTGATTCGAAAGACTATAGTGATACTGATGAGTATGAAGACTCTCAGGATACTCTAGACTTGTATATGATGCAGACTAATCAAGACAATTTAGATGATGAATATATAGACTTTGAAGACGCTTGGTATAAGTGTATATTAAGCCCCTTTTTAAAGAAAAGATGGACAGTTAGTAATCCTGAATTAGTAACCTATATACCTAGATGCTATTTTGATGAAAGACATTATTGTACATTTGAAATGAAATGTTGCAAAAAGACTTTAGATGCGTAGAATGCTTTGAGATTATTCAAACAGAATTATTTATTGTTTGTATTGTTTGTCAATTACACTACCATGAAGACTATTGGAGAATTAGATTTAGAGCAATTTATACTAGTCAGTATGACGCTAAAATAGACTTATATATTAAAACTTATTATCAAGACATTGATAGAAATATAGCCAAAAGCCTGCAAGAAACTGAAGATGTCAAAGGAAAAGGAATTTTCTATGATTTAGAAGAATACCATTCTGATAGTAGTTTAGAAGACCAAATACCCTTAGATTTTATAGATAAACCTCAGAAAGGAATATCTATCTTAGAGAAGAACAATTTAGGAATTTCTACTAAACCACATGCTTGTTTTGTAGAATTATTTGTTCAACATAAAGACTATCCTAAAAGACTTTCAGCTTTCATAGATACAGGGTGCTCTCAGAGTATTTGTAAGGCTAATGCCTTCCTTGAAGACTAATTTTTAGAAAGTACTCAAGAAATCTATGGTAAAGTGGCTAATGGAGATCCATTTACCTTATAAATCCATATTATTCCTATATATTTTAAATTAGGAAATTAGACCAACAAAACCGTCAAACATCGATTTTGGATAATGGACCCTCGTCCTAGTTTCACAGGAAATATTATTTTAGGACAAGACTTTATTAGTAAATATCATCCTTATACTCAGTATAATGATAAGATATTAATTAGTGATCAAGAGGAATTTAATATTAAAGCCCCTCTAATTGATCATAAGACTGCCTTTTACCTTATGCAGGTCAAGCCAAATTATAGACCCATTAAACATCAGAGTTCTTCAGCTGAGCATGGTGGACCTAGACCTACAACCCAACAAGAAGCCTTAAAAATTACTAAACCTTTACAAAAAGAGTGTAAGTGTCTAGACCAAAAGTGTTATAAGTAAATATCGCTTATACAACAAGACATTTTAGATCAAGCACAGCAGACCTTATTACAGATTCAAGCTATATCCAAACAGAAGAAAATGGATATAGAAGTAGAAAAAGAAAAGATTAGGCAACTAGCTGAGCCTACTTTAGGAGAACATCCCATCGCTAAGTGGGATAAAGACCAAAGCTATTGTGAAATCATCCCTATTAACCCAGACGCCACTATTAATGGTGGAACCTATAAGAAAGGATACTCACAAGAGGATAGGGAAGAATTCAAGAAAGTCATAGATGAAATGCTTAAGTTAGGCATTATTAGAGAAAGTAAAAGTAGACATAATAGTTTAGCCTTCTATGTTCAAAATGAATCTGAACGTAAAAGAGGAAAAAGACGCATGGTTATAGATTATAGACAATTAAATAAGAATTGTGAATTTGATTCTTATAAGATACCAGACAAGAATAATTTGATTAATTTAATCGAAGATAGAATTATATTCAGTAAGTTTGATTGCAAATCAGGCTTCTGGCAAATTAAAATGCATCCAGACAGTATTACTTGGACAACCTTTAGTGTGCCCCAAGGAAAATACGAATGGATAGTAATGCCATTTGGATACTTGAATGCTCCTCAAGTTTTACAAAGAAGAATGGATAATATATTTAGACCTTATTCAGAATTTTACCTTGTTTACATAGATGATATTCTTGTAACAAGTAAGACTGAGACAGAGCATGTAGACCATCTTAAAAAGATTATTTTAAAATTAGACAAACATGGTATTGTTATCTCCGAAAGGAAAATGCAATTATTTCAGACTGAAATAGACTTTGTGGGAATGCATATTAATAAAGGAAAATTATCCTTGGCAGAACACATAACTAAGAAGATTCTTGAGTTTCCAGACCAACTCAAAGATAGAAAACAATTACAATCATTTTTAAGATTGCTTAATTGTGCTGCAGACTTTATTAAAGACCTTGCTTCAAAAAGACAAATCTTAACATCCAAATTAAAAGGAACAAACAAAACCAATCCCTTTTATTGGACTAAAGATGATTTTGAAGTAATAAGACAAATTAAAGATGTAGTCAAGAACATTCCTTTACTTGAACTGCCTAATGCAGAAGACCAGTTTATAGTAGAAACAGATGCCTCTGATAAACAATGGGGAGCAGTATACTTTGCCATTGATCATCACACAAAAAAGAAGAAACTTTGTAGACATAGTTCTGGAACCATTACAGACCCAGAAACAAGATACACTGCCCATGAAAAAGAAGTTTTAGCCATAGTAAGGGCAATAGAAAAATATATGCTATTTCTTAGACCTAAACATTTTACTGTTTATACTGACTCTTCTTATGCAGTAAAATTCAGAGATTTAGACTTGTCCAAATCAAGGACTAATAGACTAATTAGATGGCAACAATTGCTTAATGGTTATGACTTCTCTGTTATACATATTAAGGGAAGTAAAAATACCATTCCAGACATTATATCAAGAGAGCCAATGTTTGCTAGCACTAATATGATTTCATGTTTTATATTTCAAATAGAAGACCTAGAAGACATGAGTTCCTCTGGAACAAATAGACTGAACATGGAAGACATTGCAGACTATCTTAGACGCGTAAGACCAAATGCTAGTGTAACGCAAAGACCGACTCATATTCAAGACTCTCAAGAAAGACCAATCCTAGAGAACTTTGATGATATCTTAGTTCCTCCTGGAAAATCTAGACAAGAGATTATTTCTCAAAATAGACTCATTGGGAAGATGTATTTTCCCCAATATAGACTCGATCAAAGATACAAGACTTGATCAAATTTAGACGAGAATTTTCAGAAGACGAAAATACTCTTATAGACGCCATATGGTGGAATGTGAAGAATAGACTATGGATCGAGTTCAAACAAAATTTGGTAGCCATTGTCAGATTCATGAGGACTCAAAGACTTGCAGTTATCCAACTCAGTGGTACTGTTGTGCCTAGACCTCAGACTTATGCTCAGACTCTTGGAGAAACCTCCAAAATTAGACCTGCTGATTTCTGTTATTAGAAAAAGACTTTTAAGACTAAGATTGTTATACCATTTGGTCATAATAATCTCCCATTAACGGAAGACTTTAAAAAAGAATCTAATAACATTATTGATCATTTTAATATGTTATTATCAGAAATAAATGGAGATGCTTTAATAATTAAGGGATTCTTCAAAGACGTTCCAAAAATATATCTTTTTGGAAAATCAGACATGGCTCATATAACTCTTGCAGACCACGGGTTCATTGGACTCGTCCAGATAAAAGATATTGAAGATTCTGTTCGTCTTGGAAAAATAGCCCATGAGTATGTTAAGAAAGTAGAAGACTTCCTTCCTCTATTTGCCAGAATCTACCAGATTGCTCCAAGTTCCTGTAGAGGAATGAGAGTTGAAGGATTTAGACTTATTAGATTTTCTAATTATATATTCGAAGACGTTGAGATTTTATCAGAAGACGAGACTAAAGAATTAATTGTTGATAAGTCCAAACTCCAGATTGCTCAGGCCATGGAGACCATAGAAATCATGGAATTATTAACAGGAGAAGACAGGTGGTACACTGCCTACCACAAAGAAGACCTGATAATTCAAGCTGATGAGTCATTCAACGGAAGGCTCAATAAAGAATTCAAAGAAATGGTAGAGATAGCTTTGCCAGCTAGCCTTAGAACTGTAGGCCTCATTGATGAATTTTTCAACGATGCCCTACCAAACCAAGACAAGGAAGAAGAAGACACAGATGGAACAAAGACGGGCCCCTCGTTAGCTGAAGAATTATTAAAGACATAAGATGCCCTGTGCTAAGACTTATGCAAGACGACAAGACTATAATTAGATTCCCCTGCAGCCTGCAGCTCAGACATGCCCCACACGGGCCCCCGGATTGCTTCTTTTCATAAAGAAGAAAAAGACCCTTGCAAAGGCGTTAGGTTAGAATTATTGCTAGACGACAGATTTACTTTATGTAAAGCAAATAGTATAAGACTTTAATAATTTGTATCTCTTTAAACCGGATCTCTTTTGATAGCCGGTTGCCAGTCGATTGTAGTGCCCTTGTGCTATAAAAGGGAGCGTCCAGCTGAGTTCTAGATATCAGGAGTTAGAGAGTGAGAGATTGTTAGACTTTTAGAGAGAGTATGCTTGTAGAGAGTAATATGTATATGAGTGAGTAAACCTCTCATAGTTAGGGGAGAGGGGAGAGTTGTATTTACTTATGCAATGCAATAAAAGTGTTTTCTTTTCCAGAAATCTCTTATGCTAAGTTGTTATTATTTTCCAAATTGTCTCCAACTTTCTGTTCATAGAGGACTATTATGTGGAACCTCTGGTGTAGCACACAAGGTGTTATACTGGTGAACCGCCGTCAGGTGCCGATTAGCCGTGAGCCGTGAGCCGTTAGCCGTTAGCCAGGTGGACGTTAGGCGTGAAGGCGTACAGGCAGGAAACAGGTCAACCGCCAAAGTAGTGGATTGAGGTGCGACACATAAAGAGAGAGTTGTAGGAGGCCGAAATCGGAGAAGAATAGTGACAAAGCTGAAGAGACAAAGGGAAGAAGATAAATATATTGCAGACCAGAAGGAAGGTATAAACTCGAACCAAACCCTTAACTATTTTACATATTATTGCTTTAAGAAGAATCTTATATGAGCTTACAAATCACTAAAGACTTTTTAGAATTTGTTAATTAAACAAGTTTAGACTTAACTAGAGAAATTCAAGACTGGACTCTTACAGACCCTAAAGATAAAGAACTTATAGAATCTGCTTTAGTATATGCAGGTGGTACTTTTAAATACATAGACCAGATCATTGAGTGGTTAGGAAGAGAAGTACCTAGAATAAAAATAATTAGAACAGGGATCCGAGAGCTCTTTAGACAAAAACTAAGAACTGAAGATTTTGCAGAAGAACTATCAAGACCTGAAAAATATCAAGAATACAATAGGATACTTAAAGACAGTATAGACATATTAAAATTTATTAGACGTAAAAGGTTAGCTGAAACAAATGATACTTTAATTAGAGCCGGAGGAATCCGTCCTCTTCTTAAAAACGTAGAAACAGCTGAACCTAGAACATACCGTAGATTTTTGTCATCTTATGGTGATAATAATTTAGACGAATTTATAGATAATGATATAATTGATATTGTTAATCAAATATATAAAGAAACTAGACAGATAAATCCACGATACCCTATAAGGTATTTAAGACTAGAATATTTTTCATCAAAACCTCTTTCAGTTTCTAGACTCCCTGAAGAAATTATTTATATAGATAATCCTCGCTATTCAGAACTCCAGTACGATAGTGACGGAATAAGCTTAGGAAGTAGCAGCAGCCCTGAAACTTCTACACTTAGACTTCCAGATTAATTAAGCATTAAAATAAGCTTAAAAGACCTTAGAAATCATTTGGGGTAAAAATTGATATTCCCTAAAACTTAGAAGAAGTTAAAAGACATCACGGTCCCAAAAGGTGGTCTTAAAAAGACAAAACGGTCCCTAGATAATTCTTGGACGGTAGCGGTCCGTAAACTAGGTTCGTAAACTAGGTCCTTATACGATCCAGCCTCTCTCTCTCTCTCTCTCTCTCTCTCTCTCTCTCTCTCTATATATATATATATATATATATATATATATATATATATATATATATATATATATATATTACCACAGTAAATGTTACTATCTGTTTGTAAAAATGTCACATATATAAAACTACTTCATATTCTAGTGCGTATAGTAAAGTTTACGGTTTGTGTAATTTTTTTTCTTTGAAATTTTATAGGCTTTATGGATCTTATTTGATAAATCTCGTCGAGCAGATTTCAAAAATAGTAATTTTACGAAAAACGGATTTGTGAATCAAAAGTTATGATCATTTTAAGATTAAAAAAAAAAATTCAACCACTTATGTAACTTTCTAAAGGAAGTTACGGATAATTGATTTTAAAAAGAATAAAATTGTGAAAAAATTTCTTAAAAAATTAGAATAGAACCTTTACAATTATTAAAAAATCAATAAAATTTATATAAATATTGTCTGACAAATGAAACTTAAATATAATTATCTCTTTATATATTTTACCCCAACAATGATATGTTTAGTCGAGTAAACCCAAGGATGTTATCATCATGTCATTGATATGGTTTTACAAGGCCCACAAAAATGATGAGAATGCACATTGGCCAATAATAAATTTTTTTCTACAAACAAACGGAATCTTCCCACAGATCTCTTCTCGTATATTCACTCTCTCTCCTCTCCTCTCCTCTCTCTCTCTATATACATTTGTATGAACAGATACACACAACACAACCAAATCCAGCAGAGTTGGTTATCATTGACTTGGTAACTTAACTCGTGCTCATCCAATCGTCATCCGAACATCTTTAACCAGACAATTCCAGCTTTTCTAAACCACGTTTTGGCAACTTAATGATTAAAAATCCAAATAATTTGGTATCTTACTTTTCTTTCACTGTTCTCTGCTCTCTATAACTTCTGAAAATCCTCTGTTTGTTTCAGAGAACACACATATCTCTGTTTGCTGATGATCATCTGAGTCTTTCACAAGTATAGAGGCTTTGAAATACACTTGGGTAATGCCTTTTCCTTCCAAATATATTATATACACATGCATGTCTTACTATGAGGTGTTACTAAACACGTCTTGTTTTTTTTTTTCTTCGTTTTGGTCTGAATATTAAACTATTAACATATATGGTACAATGGATATTTGAAAAGTGAATACTTTGTTGTCATGGTAATGTTATTGTGTCATTTTCTTCTTATGGGTTCTTCTCATTCTTACTTTTTATGCAGTGAGAGATGGTTGCTTTCGGGAAGAAGCTGAAGGAAAGACAAATTCAAGAATGGCAAGTGTAAGTTTTGAATTTTCCTTGCCACGATGATTCTTTATCTGAATATACAAAGGACAATGTTATTGTATTCAAAGATGAGTTGGTCAAAGTATATCTCTCAAAGACTATCAATTTCTTTTTTTTTTAATAGAGAATTAAGGTCAATGTCATATTCCTTCCTATATTTGGATTTATAGAATAGTGGTTTTCAGGTTTATAAAATTTAGAAATCTAGTCGCTGTGGTACAATAACATTTATTTGTGTGGTCCCTTTAGAGTTAGGAGTACATAAAATAAAACAGGTAATTTCATTTATTTTAATTAAAAAGGTATTTATATTTATACCCTTAGTCATACCCATATAAAACTAATTTTAAAAATAAATATATAATTCCACCCCACCCCACGGAATCCTCGTCAGAACGCTGAAATCCTCATCGGAGACTGCTGAAATTCTCGCCGGATTGTTTCTCTCTCCTCATTTCTCTCTTTTTTCGTCTATTTCTTTTATTTTTTTGGTCCGCGCCAGCGGCACCATTGCCAACACTAGAGAAGAAGTTTTTTCGCCGAAAAAAAATAGAGGTTTGAGTGAAATAGTAAATTTATCGGTTTTAATTTTTTTGTCAAAAAATATCAAATATGGATGTTGTCGGTGATAGCATATTAAAGATCTACAATCAAATGGAAAAGTGAAAAAGAGGGGCTAGGGTTTCATATTGACATAAACTAGAATACAATACAATGAAAAGAAGGAAAGAGAGAATATATGTCCTATTACAACCAACTAATAATAAAATAAAAGGAAAAGTACTAAAGGACCCTTAATCCTAAATAAAACTCTAATATCCCCCCTCAAACTCACGATGCTGCGGCGAGAAGCATTGAGAGTTTGCCAACCAAAATAATGAAAACGCTGAACTGGATGAGACTTCGTAAACAAATCAGTTATTTGTGCGGAAGAAGAAACAAAAGGCAAAGTGATAGCGCCATGCGTAAGATGATGACGAGTGATATGCCAATCAATCTCGATGTGCTTAGTCCTCTCATGAAAAACCGAATTGTGAGCAATCTGAATAGCACTCTTATTATCACAGTACATAAGAGTGGGCTGAGAGAGAGAGAGACACCCATATCTGCAAGTAACTGACGTAGCCAAACAACCTCGTGAGTGGTTGAAGCCATAGCACGATACTCAGCTTCTGTGGAAGACACAGAAACAACAACTTGCTTTTTGCTCTTCCAAGAAACAAGAGAATCACCCAAAAATACACAAAATCCAGTAACTGACTTATGATCTGTAGGATCACCTGCCCAATTAGCATCAGAGTATGCACGCAGCTCCAAAGAAGAAGATGAAGGAAGTAAAAGACTCTGAAAGCGAGTGCCTCTCAAGTATCGCAATATACGATGAACAGCTGCCCAATGAACCGTAGTAGGAGAAGTAACAAACTGACTAACAACATGGACCGCATGAGCTATATCTGGACGAGTAATAGTAAGATAAACCAAGCTGCCCACAATAGTGCGATATAAGGTAGGATCAGGCAAAAGAACACCATCATACGGAGAAAGATGAACATTAAGCTCCAGAGGGGTATCAACAATCTTAGTATCCGTGAGGCGAGCACACTCAAGAATGTCCCCGATGTACTTAGATTGTGAGAGAAGATAACTCTTTGGAGAATGAGCTACCTCAATACCCAAAAAGTAATGTAAGGGCCCCAAATCCTTCATCTCAAAACAACGAGATAATTCACACTTCAACGCTGTAATTCCAGCAACATCATCCCCAGTAATAATCATATCATTAACATACAAAGAGACCAAAATACGACCCCCGAGGTGCACCTGATAAAGAGAGCTGAATCATGCTCACTTGGAATGAACCCAAGAGAGGTAATCACGGTAGAAAACTTCTCAAACCAAGCCCATGGTGCCTGTTTGAGATCATATAAGGTTTTCTTAAGCCTACAAACTTCACCAGGACCATGTGGAACACCCGGAGGAGGAGTCATATAAACCTCCTCATGAAGATCGCCATTCAAGAACGCATTTTTAACATCCATTTGCGATATATGCCACTCACGGACAGATGCAACAACAATAAGAGTACGAATAGTAGTCAATTTTGTAACAGGAGCAAAGATCTCGTCATAATCCATACCATATTGCTGAGAAAAACCCTGAGCAACCAATCTTGCTTTGTACCGCTCATTTGACTCATCTGACCTGGTTTTGATTTTATATACCCAATGAGATCCAATTTCCCGCTTACTAGTAGGTAAGGGGACCAAACTCCAAGTATCTGTCTAATGCAAAGTAGAGAGTTCCTTAGCCATAGCCTGCTGCCAAAGAGGATCAAGAGCTGCCTCTTTATAAGATAAAGGCCCAGAGAGGCAGTGAACAGAGGATAAAAATGATGC
This sequence comes from Sambucus nigra, assembly GCA_949130495.1. Classification (NCBI taxonomy): domain Eukaryota; kingdom Viridiplantae; phylum Streptophyta; class Magnoliopsida; order Dipsacales; family Adoxaceae; genus Sambucus; species Sambucus nigra. The sequence continues at coordinate 351,371,098 of OX422208.1, read as the reverse complement.
AAAAGAATCCGAATAACAAGAATAAACAAAATTTGGTGACTGAGTGGACTTACGTGGACGTTTTGGATAGCGAGAAGGAGGTTCCACCGTTTCAGCAGGTGATTGGGTGGCCACACGAGAAGGGGGAGCATCAGGAACATCGGATGGCAAAGTACCTGCATCAGTAGAAATAATAGGAACAGGAGGAACATGGGATGATACACTGTCGGTGGTGCAAGGTGCTTGAGATGGCACACTCTCATCATTATCAGAGAACGGATCAATATTGCAAAGATCAGATTTAGTGAGTTCATGAGGATGATTAGGAATAGAAAAGAAAGGGATATGCTCAAGAAACACAACATGGCGAGAGACATATAATTTTTTAGTAACTGGATCATAACAACGATATCCCTTTTGACCCTCACTATAACCAAGAAAGACACAAATTGCTGACTTTGGAGATAATTTGGTATGTTCCACATGAGGTCGAAGAATGAAACAAGTACAACCAAACACACCTTTAAGGAAGAATAATCAGGGGCAAACCCATACAACTTTTCAAAAGGTGACAAACCTGAACAATGAGAGGTCGGAATCTTATCAATCAAATTGACAGATGTAAGGATAGCCTCTCGCCAAAACTCACTAGGGACATAAGCCGATAATAAAAGAGAGCGAGCAGTTTCAACAATGTGCCTATGTTTCCTTTCAGCAGCACCATTTTGCTTAGGAGTGTCAGTACAAGATGATTGGTGACTAGGTCCATCTAAATCAAGCAACTCACCGAATTTTTGAGAAGTATATTCCCCACCCAAATTGCATCTAAAACATTTGATAACAGTAGAATGTTGAGTTTTGACAAAGGCACAAAATTTATTATAAATATCAAAAAAATTTGAACGTCATTTCATGACAAAAACCCAACAGTAACGCGTATAATCATCAATAAAGGAGACATAATATCGAGATCCTCCTTTTGTAATAATAGGAGAGGGCCCCCACACATCAAAATGAATGAGATCAAAGGGTGCAAAAGTAGAGAAAATACTTTTATTAAACGGTAAAGTTGGAAATTTTGCAAGTTTACAACCGCTACAATCAGAGATATCATGACAGTGCAAATCTCCTAATATACCTGTAGAAGCTAAATACTTTGATCGTGACCCTGGGACATGACCAAGACGAGAGTGCCATAAATAAAAGCTAGACGAATCTGAACTCAAACGAAAGGATGACAAATCAACACTGGAAGCTGCAACCATTGGTACTTTGAGTTTCTCCACGATGTACAATCCCCCCTGCCTACGGCCTGTCCCAATCACCTTCTGAGACCGTGGATCCTGCACATGACAAAAGGTAGAAGCAAAGGAAACTGAGTAACCGGCATCACATAGTTGACCAATAGAAACAAGATTCATTGTAAGCTTAGGAATGTGGTAAACATTGGAGAGAGAGAAGTTGGGTGAGTCAATAGTCCCAACACCTGTTGAGGGCATGGGAGTACCATCAGCAGTCATAACGGGCAACGAAGAAGTATGACAAAAAGAACCAAAAGAGGACAAATTCGGTGACATGTGATTAGAAGCGCCGGAGTCTAGAATCCAAATACCTGAGGACTTACTTGGGGGAAGAGATAGATATAGCGTGTGGCTGTGTGGCAAGAAACTTTTGAAACTGCTCAGCAAGAGAAAATATGGATGGAGTTGGTGATGAAGAACTTGATGCAAATGAGTCTGATGGCGGTACAACTGCTGCAGTATTAGGCTGTGAAGGCCTATACGAACGCTGCTGAGATTGATTGTTGGATTTCCAAGTAGAAAACTATTGCTGAGGTGATCGACTATTTGATTGTTGTTATTGCAGTGCTTGCAACTTAGGGCACTGAGACTTCCAATGACCCTTCTCCTTACAGTAGCTGCATTCATCACTGGCAACTCTTGAATAAGGCTTGTTCTGATTACTAGAAATTGGCCGAGAGGAGGTTGCGAAGACAGATGGATTAGGGCCTGAAGAAATTACCTTCCCTGACTGAGTCTTGAAACGAATCTCCTCGGCTAACAACTTGTGAACAACAGAATCAACAGTTGAAAGTGGGCTACGATGAAGAATCGACCCACGAAGACCCTCAAAATCATCATGCAAAGCCATCAGAAACTGAACCAGGCGTTGTTCCTCCCTATTGGCAATATATGGTGCAAAGGCCGGCAATTCAATTGACTCTGTGAGCGCCAATTGATTCCATAGATCCGTCATAACCAAGGTTCTAAAAAACGCGGGGCGTGGTTGAGGCGTGGAGGCCAAGCCTTAAGCCTTAGAAGCCTAGGCGGGCCTAGGCGTAAAAAGACGTGAAAAGGCGTTTAGGCTTTCTTAATATATTTTAATATTTTTTTAACCATAACAAGGCTATTAAAATATAAAAATTGCACATATCATAAAAATATGTCTGAATATATGCAAATTAAAATACTATTTGATTATTTTGGATAAGATAATGGTCCGGTTTGTAAACAAATTCTTTAAAAGGCTACATCGTTTCATTAAGGCATTGTTGTTTTTAGAAAAAAGTGAGCCTTAAGGGTTTTACCAAGAATAAGGCGTGAAAAACGTAAGGCGAGGCGTTTCTTTCAAGCCTTAAGCCTAGGCGTGCCTAGGCGGAGCCTAGGCGGGTTTTTTAGAACAGTGGTCATAACAAAATAGAACTCGTCGATACTCAATTTTTTTTGCTCAAGAGCCCGGATATTTCACTCCAACTGGTACTTTTTTGCCAAAATTAGATTGTGTATACAATCTGCCCAAATAATCCCAAACATCCTTTGCATAATCATACTTAGCCAACTGCATACCTGTAGAAGGTGCAGCGGAGTTGTTGATCCAAGTGATGATTTTCGAGTTGTTTGCCTCCCAAACATCCAACAACTCTGCATATTTTTCAAAGTTCGTCTTATCGTTACTCTTACTCAAATCGCCATTAATGTAACCCCAAATCTTCTTCCCTTTCAAGAAATTCTTCATAACATAACTCCAATACGTATAATTTTTTCCATCTAATTTGACACTAATTGATTGTAGCGAATCATCTCTTTCACCAGCCCTTGCGAAAATAAACAATCAAACAATACCCAAACGGAACCAAATCGAATGAACTAAACAATTAATGCATACAGGAGGAAAACGACCATAATTACCTTCAAAACAGACGAGCGAACAGAAAAAGTACTTCCGAAAAACAGTTGGACCCGCAGACTGTGTTGATGAGATTAAGCTTTGATCCTACTCTGATACCATGATAACATATCAAAGATCTACAATCAAATGGAAAAGAGAAAAAGAGGGTCTAGGGTTTCATATGACATAAACTAGAATACAATACAATGAAAAGAAGGAAAGAGAGAATATATGTCCTACTACAACCACATAATAATAAAATAAAAGGGAAAATACTAAAGTACCCTTAATGCTAAATAAAACTCTAATAGTCGGATAGATCTTGACGAGTAGATTTCAAATATATAAATTTTGTGAATTTTGGATTTGTAGATTTGAAGTTATGGACTTTTAAAAGTTTGATGTTATTTTTTGTATGAGTTATCAAATGATATATTGGTCATTTTTCATGATGTTTTTAGTACAGTGACTAAATTTATAAAATTATGTGGAGTGTCCTATTTTTATACACTTTGAGTTAGATTGGACCTTTCCCCAAACCCCCCTTTTTTTAATAGTTGAAAACAGTGTCCTGTATAATACTCCGTCCATCCGCCCCAAAATTAAGAGTCCCTATTTGAAACTCATAAACGTGAAAGAAATATATAGTTTGAAGATGACACTTGGTTAATACCAAGGCATACACCAAATTAGACTATATAGCTTAAGTTTAAGATTATATATCATATACTATTTTTTAGAAATAGGATAACCCAATATAAAATACAGAACTCTTAAATTGAGATGGGGGGATTAACTTTTATTCTGCTATGACAACAGTAGTTTCAATCAAAGGCATTTGAAGAAAGATGAACTTATGATACAAACTCTAGGATCACATGATGTTTCGATTGAGGATGATATCATTGAATGCAGTAGAGCTCTATTTAATGAATTTGCTAATAAGACTAGGCAATGCTAGTTGAGTGGAAGGAAAGCATTTTCTATATAGAAAGATGGAAGTGTCTTGAAGATGCACAAATTATTTTTCTGCATAATGCCTTCTGAAGTGAATGAGAGGAAAATGAACTTATGAATCATATATAATTTTTAAAAGTAATTGAACAGATATATATTTGTATATATATAGAGAGAGATATGAGAATTATGTAAAAGTAGAATGTTATATCCAATTTGGTTGTCAATCCTTATGCAGTTACCATGGACAGTAAGGTATAGTAGCTTACTATCCTATGTGCTTTTTCTCCTATACTTTGCTGCTACATAGGCTGGTTGTGCTTTACCAGCCAGTGTAAAACTAATCTTATTTCCTTATATCATCGCAAAAGATCTATGAATATGATTGTGATCCTTAATAATTTGTTACTTTTCAGATACTACATCGACTACAAAAGAATGAAGAAAAAGGTAAAACAATATGCTCACCAGATCGATGTTGGAGCACTTGAACGTCGTCATGTTCTCAAGGATTTCTCAAGAATAATGGATCATCAGGTATTCTACGATTTTATATTTCTATATTCTTGGAAGCACATACTAACAATGTACATACTCTATATTTATTAAAAAAAATAAAAATAAAAAGTGAATCACTTTGTATAAAAGAAAAAGTGGTTGCTAACTTGGATTTATTAGCACTGAAGTTAAGTTTGTTAAGCTTGGTGTGATTAAAATTTCCTGTAGGATGTTATAACCTCTGATGCAAAATGAATGAATTACTGTAAATGTAAAGAATAGATAAGAAAACAGGGGAATAGAGTAAAAGAAGGAAATAGAGAGAATGGGGAAGGAGGGGAGAAGATTCGGAAGAGAAAAGATATTTGGGGGGGGAAGAAATAATATCCAATTCTTCCATTTATCCAAGTATCCCAATTTCATTACACAAGCCTAAATTATATGGACGAAACGAAACCTAACATGGAAACTAAATCAAATCCCAGTAAAATAGTAAATCTCCCTAAAATAAGTCCTACATTAAGAAATTACCTGAAAAGGAAATCACAATTGAATCCCCAAACATAAAACGCATCCAATACCAAATTCTAATTATTTCCATTTACTTGACGGTTTGCCTCGAGTCACTCTCCTCTCGATAAAAGAAAACTCAGTCTCAAGTTTTATAGTGGCAGACAAAGATAAACCTAAACGTACCATGTTTCATCTATAGGGAATCTTGAAACTTCTTGAACTTGTCATGAGATTCTTCTACCAAATCTACAATATGGTCTACACATGAGGATGAAGGTGATGGAATCTTGTTAACCTAAGGGTTTGTTCGATTGCATGGAATTATTTTCCATGGAAAATAGTAATTTAAGTTCATTTTTCACTTTTGCAGTGCTTGATTTCAAAAACATTCTATAAAAAAATAGTAATAAATAGAAAACTGTTACATAATTTTATCATTTTTCATGGAAAACACTTCTTACTCGAACTTCAAAGTATTGATTTCTATGAAAAGCTCCAAAAGTCAAACCATATTGCCCCCATCTTTTTCCACTAATTTTCCAACTTCTCGTGAAAATGAACTAGTTTTTAGTTATTTTCCAACTTTTTTATCAAACACATCCTAAGTGTTCATTATTGGTATGCGGTAGTGAGTTCTGCAAATTGATTAAATTTGAATAGGAATCTGGGATGTCTAAAAACTTATATAAAAGAGAACCAGACTTCTGGATAAATTAGAAAAGAAGATGCTTCAGTTAATTTTCTTTATGAGACTGATTGTGAATGTTTTAGGGGATGCCATATACATCTGCATAGCATCCAATGTTAAGCCTAAATATTGTTTTTGTACATAGGTTTAATCTCTTTCTATTGTTTTTCTTTTGGTAACGATTGACGGGGATCAATAATTGCTTTTGGGCAGTATATTGGGACATAGTGCATATACTCAGAAGTCCAATGAGCTTTATTGCTCTATTGTGTCCATGTAGTAACATATGCATAATTCATATAGATAACCATAATAGCACAGGCTTGGTACTTAAAATGACTTTAACATGCTTCATCGAAGAATCCAATGTTTCCTTTTTATTTCCCCTGAAAGTTGATTTTGAGTGAACTTCATTCTGCTGTTCATGTTATATTACAATTGCAGATTGAAAAGATTGTCCTTTTCCTGTTAGAGCAACAAGGGTTACTTGCAACCAGGATAGCAAAGCTTGGAGAGCAGCAGGAAACTCTTCAGGAGGAGCCGGATATATCCAAAATATCTGAACTGCGAGAAGCATATCGAGTAGTGGGGCAAGATCTTTTAAAGCTTCTATTTTTTGTTGAGATAAATGCCATTGGTATGCGTAAGATCCTTAAGAAGTTTGACAAACGCTTTGGCTATAGATTTACCAATTACTATGTCAAAACCCGGGCTAATCATCCTTATTCACAGCTTCAGCAAGTCTTCAAGCATGTGGTAATGTGCTCAATGCAATGGCTTGGAATTTTCCTTTTCGTTATTGCATCTTGGGGTTCAAAATATTTCAGTATGTTTGAGAGTTCAAAATTTTAGAGAAAAGAAAAGCTAGAGAAAGTGCGTCTCTTCTCTCGTTTGAGAGTTTTATTAAATAAAGGGAGAGTAAAAAGGTTGAATTTGATGAAACTTCTCTTCAAACTGGAAAGAATGCGTGAGAAAAGAAAGTGGAGTTTAATGAATTAATTGAATTGAACTTTATACCTATAAATCTATTCTTATCTATTAGTGCTTAAATATGTTGTTTGTAAGGGTCGGATAGCAGTTTTCTCGATTTTCCTTTATTTTCTTCTCATCTTGCAAACAAGAATGAAAGAAAGTGACTATTTTTTCCCTCCTGAACTCACAAATAAAAGAAAGAAAAATACTATCATTTCTTTCTTTTTTCTTTTCTCTAAATTTTTCCTTTCTCTTCTCTTCACCCATAAACTCCCTAACATCAGGCTAATGTGAATCAATCTAAAACTTACAATTGATGGAATTTGCAGGGACTAGGAGCAGTTGTGGGCGCCATATCTCGCAATTTGGCAGATCTTCAGGATCATCAGGGAAGCTACTTGTCAATTTATGATGAGCCTGCTCTCCCCCTCCAGGTATTCCTCATCTACTTCATTTAATCAGCTTGCTTGTATATTGTTTCCTATTGTTCATTTTCACCCTAGAGTAGAAACCTCATCCGACTTTTATCTCGTTGGCTGGACAACACTTCGTTATTTGCTTATCTGGTATAAGTTCATCTACAGGATCCTGTTGTCGACTTAATAAAAGCTGCTTCAGACAGATTAACTCACTCTACAAACTTTCTAAACTTTGTGGCGCAACATGCACTTATTATGCAAGAAGAGTTGCTTGCTCCTGTTGAGGAACAAGATGATGATGATCAAAGATACCATTTTATGTCTCTTCTTTTGAACTTGGCGAACACGTTCCTTTATATGGTCAATACATATATTATTGTTCCAACAGCAGATGACTACTCTCTAAGCCTGGGTGCTGCAGCAACAGTTTGTGGCATTGTGATTGGTGCAATGGCTGTCGCACAGGTCTTTTCTTCAGTGTATTTCAGCGCTTGGTCAAATAAATCGTACTTCAGACCCCTGGTGTTTAGTAGTATAGTTCTTTTCCTGGGAAATATTATGTACGCATTGGCTTATGATCTCAACTCAATATCGATTCTTATAATTGGTCGACTATTTTGTGGGTAACTCTCTCTCTGTGTCTGTCTGTCTCTCTGTGCGCGCACACATGCACAACGTGTGTTTGGTTTTGTGCTATTTACAAACTTTTCTCATTGATCTAAATATGTAAAATCTAGTGCTTATGAAAGTTCATGCCATAACCAATTTAATATCTAAAGTAATCGGTTTGTAATCAAGATTTACTTTAAAGGAATGTGAAAAATTAAATTAAATTCTTACTATTATCAATAGCCTTATTTTTCTTACCTATTCAGCACACACCTACCCACACATGTGCTCATGTTAGAGCATCCAGTATGGGTTATTCAAGATTGTAATAGCATGGATAATATTTTGTAATAATAATTTTTTTCCTTCAAATTTGCAGTTTGGGTTCTGCCAGAGCAGTCAACCGACGTTATATTAGTGATTGTGTACCACTTAAAATTCGAATGCAGTCTTCAGCAGGTTTTGTTAGTGCCAGTGCTCTTGGAATGGCATGTGGCCCTGCACTTGCTGGATTACTTCAAACTAATTTTAAGATTTACAAGCTCACCTTCAATGAAGACACTCTACCTGGTTGGGTAATGGCTCTGGCATGGTTATGTTATTTACTATGGTTGTGTATATCATTTAAAGAACCTTGTCGTCAGATTGAGGAGGACCATGTGCCACAAGAAGCTAATAATGGTATGTTCACTTCCATCATTCTGCTTGTTTTATTTAATCTTCCGACATTCTGACTATACAAAAATTTATGCTTTGCTCTCAGTAAAGGGAAATAATATTCTATTTGATCTTCTATGATATAGCTCACATGTTCCTTGGCTAAGATAAGGTGGAAATAATAATAAAAAGAAACCCTCCTATGTAATTGAGGAACAGGCCAACCGCTAACACTCTTGATTCTGTGCTCTCTCTCTCTCTCTCTCTCAAATCGAACAAGCCTAAAAGAAAATGGATTCTTTCTGCGTCGATACCCGAGCGGTTAGAAATTTTCTCTGGACCTTCGCTAATTGGGGCTAAAACGCAGGAAAGTAAAAATGCCAAAATAGGAATAAGACTTGATATTATTAGAAATGTCATATTGATATGTAAAAAGATTACAGTAGGAGGGGGACAAGATATCCATCATATTACATAAAAATTATTAAAAACTGTTAATTCAAAGAATTACAAAGTTAGAAAAATTGAAGATGAAACTCAGAATTTCTAGTAAATGCTGACAGACACCCCTGCAACTCTGAAGGAGAAAAACAATCTGATGTGCCTGACAAGCTTGATGGGGTTCCTTGGAGCATGGTGATTGGAGAGAGAATACAAGAGCAGATATAAGAGAGTTTTTAGCGATATTGGCTAGTAGATTATAATTTAGGATATTATCTAATTAGTAATTATGTTTTACTTATTAGTTTCCTAAAATCATGGGATTTGTCTCCCAATTAATGTAGGTAATTATCTGTTACTAATTTAGTTTAATCATCTATTTAGCTTAGATACAAATAAGGCCATTGGCTTCCTCTTGTATTCACCTAATGATTTGATGAATGAATTTGAGAATTGAGAGGTGAATCTGATGAATGGATAAATAGAATTCATATAGCCAATATGAATTGTTGAGTTGAGTTGAGAGGTGAAATTCTTATTTTGTGTGTAGTGTTATATATATATATAACCTATCGACTGATGAAGATCTGTTGGCAATGAATATTCCAAATCCATCCAGCAAAAGTAGAGCGTCATTTTTCCATAAATGACCATTCTCTTCTCAGTTATCAACTTCTCCGTCCACATATCCTACAGATTGGTTCCATTTGGACACATGACAACTTTCTTGAGTCTCAAACACACTTGTTCTAACGACGGGATGCCAAGGAAGAAGATGATTTATCTGATATTATAGATGACTGGTTACAGAGGGACATTCCGTTTTTGTAGGCTGGTCCCGTTTATGCGAAGTCGATAAATTATACGCCCTCTGGTTGAATCATAACGACTTACTTCTATTTTGATTCTATCTCCTGGAAGTATCCCTATAAAGCTACGTCGGATCTTTCCCGAAGCATAAGAGTTCTCCGAGAAACAAACCAACTATAGAGAAGATGACGCGGATGGTGAAGAATATAGTGAATATGAAGACGAAGAAGCTGACACAGATTAGATCGAGGAAGAAGAAGGCGGCAAAGGTTTAAGCATGGCCTATTTGATGAATTTCTTAATCCTTTCCAGCATTATCGATTCAAGCAAAGGGTATCACCAGTTGCCATTGTTTGTTAATAACAGCTTGTGCCAATACTGACAGTATCAAAGTGAGAAGGATCCAAGGAAGTCACCAAAATTGGAAAAAAGGCTGCATGTCATGATGGTGACGATAGAGGCTTTGTCCCCCTCCGGTGGCAACTAATGGGGGTGATAATGCCAACAAAAGTGTGACAGGTCTTGGCAGAGTCAGTGGAAATCATTACCAGCATGGTGCAAGGTGTCCATGATCCAGCTTAGGCGGCTAAGATTCCCTTTGAAGATGATAAGGCTTTGTTTGTGGGAGTGCGTGCACATGACAATAGAGTAGCCAATTAAAATTAGTTTTTTTCATTATACCCCTGAGATACTTGCATAATTATATACCCCCTTGAAGTTAAAAAATTAGACTTATCCTTGCTGTTAACTGAAACCGATAATTAATAATTAAACTTACCGCTAATATAGTTTAAAGGAAAACATACCCTCCCAAACTATTTTATCTTCTTCCACTAAAAACTTGTGCCGCTAATTATAATAGCCTTAATCAATTGCAAAAAATTAAAATCAAACTCGTAGATTTGTAAATTGAATCCATAAGACTTACTCTACAAATTCAATTTACCCCAATCTTAATCCAAGACGTGGTGAAGGATCCAACTTGAATCCTAACAAATTAAGGAAACCCAATTTGCCCAATACAAATGGAATCACGAAACTGATTAATTTTTCCGAATGACTCACCTTCTGAGGGCGAAGTTCTTCTCCAGATCCCCAAAACTCAATCGAATTGTCAATTTTGTTGTCTTTGAATTCAATCTTGCCATCACATATCTCACATTGAGGAACAAGGTTGATATATGTATGAATATGTCAGTTTTGCAAGTTGATTACGACAAAATGATTGATTAGAATATGTAAACCTATTTCTGGCTATATATGATATATCTACGTGCCTCTACATATATAGATGTACATATATGTATGTATACTATCATGTCCTAACTAATTTAATTGGTCATGAAAGAAAATAAATGATGAAAATGGAGAATACAAAAAGAAAGAAGATAAATTTCAATTCACCTATGGAAAAATGGACTAGCCTAATTCCAACTTTGATCTACAAAGAAGGACCTTTCTCTACCCAAATAAGAATGGAGCCTAAAGCATATTTCTCAAGTAATTCATTTTGTTAAAGCTCCTTAAAACATGTTCATTAAAATGACATAAACTACACGTCGAAGGCCCAAAACAAAACAAATACAAACTATAGAGAGAAACTAAGAATGTCTTATATTCAAAAATGGAGGAATGTCCTCAAATGAGGAGTACATGGGCATTTATATGGGAGTAATTACTTGCTAACCAAGTAATTACCTAAAAAGACTAAAAATGACAAGTATTAACAAAAATATACCTAATTAGTCCCAAACATGCTTGGAGACCAATTAAAAGATATAAAAGAAAATAAAAGAACTAAAATAAAAGGAAATTTAATATGGGATTCCCATCACTCTTCCCCCTTCAAAAAGAGTTCGTCCATGAACTCAGAGAGGAATGCCCACTGAGTCAGGCTCCAAAATAGTAATCAAGGCATGGCAAGGAGGCTACTCGGACTCATCAAAATACTCTGAGGGTGCTCCATCGCTAGAAGGAACCACAATTGCAGCACCGGAATGTGGGAGGGCCCGAATCTGGTGCTGCGAGGGTAGAAGAGGTGGCTGGGGTAGCGTTAGAGGGAGCCGATACTAGAGGCAGAGCAATAACAAGAACCGACAGAGGTGGAGCTCGGGAGGATGGTGGAGCTGCTGGTGCCATGTGATAAGCCTCGACCTTGGTAGCATACTCAACCGCCTTCAGAAAGGTTAGTATCTGATCACGCTGAATATTATGGTTGTAGACCCAAAATATAGCGACTGATCTGCTAATCCTCTGTCTCGAGAAGACGAACCCTAGTTCAAAGAAGCTGAAACTTCTCGTTGTATTCTACCGCAATAGATATCTCCTGTCGGAGGGACTTAATGCGAGCAAAAAGGTCGCGCTCGTATGTCGTTGGAATGAAAGAGACCTGAAGAGCGGCTTCAACCATGTCTGGATAGGGGGTAGCTCGGCTGCTATGCGGCAATAACAAAGATCATTCCACTAGACTGAGCGAATCCCTGGAATTTGGTGGCAGTAAGAACACAAGAGTGACCTTGAACCCTTTTGTAATCAAAGACTATCTCCATGGGAGCTAACTAGTCAGTCTTGGCATCGGGGGAGAATCGTCAATCTAACATCGAAACATCGATGCGTTTATCCCCGTGGAGACTCTGAGAAAGTATATGGAGTGACATAGATAAGGGGTCTCCATCCTGATGTACATTAAGCACCATCATGTCACATGGCATAGGTGCAGCGTAATCGGTAGGTAAGGGTTGCATCTAGATAGGTGTTGGATGAAGAGGAGGGACATGCGGGGCTAATGGAGGTGCTGGAGGGCCGCAGTGATAATGTGGACATGTGCCAATCAAATGGCTGCTCTCACCAGAATAAAAGCATTGGCGGTCTCGTAATGGTGCGAAGCGATGTGCGTCGGGTGGAGGAAGTATCCCTTCTAAGACGCTGTAAGATGAAGAAGAGTCGGTATAGAGTAGGGAGAGATCATGGTGGGAAGGTTCATAATGTGATGGGGGAGGTGGGTGGGGGCGCAAATGTGGGTCAAGGGGTCGGGGGCCGAAAATGTCAAAATATCTACCGAGATCATAAGGTTATCCACGGTGGTCTAATGGGTCGGGAGGGCCGGATGGTTAGAAGGGGCCGGGGTTAGGTGGCCGGCCAAGGAAGTTGGAAATTTTGTCTGGGTCAGAACTCCTGATCAAAGGCAGGTTGGGTTGGGTTCCCGGGTAGGCCGAAAAAATCGAATTATCCTATTGGATATGGTCTTCGAATATAGCCAAGGAGGTCGGGGTCCAGAGTGGGGCAGGGGTACTCGAAAATATGGGTATGGCCGAGGAGTTAAGCTTCTCCTGGTTTCCTGAATAGTTCGGACGTTTCGGGCCGGCCGAGGAGGTCGGCTGTTCTAAATGAGGTGGGCAGGCCGGGATGTGCTGAATTCCCGAGGAGGCCGTGATATCCGGATGAGGTGGGGTGGTCAGCTTCTTGAATTTTGCCGAGGGGTCCTGATCGACCATTTTTATTGGGGAGTTCGGGATTTTCTGAAGGGGGACTTGGGTTGGAAAAATCGAGGGTCACCGGGATCAGACCTCCCTCGTCGGTCATGACCTGCTGACTTTTCGAGAAGATCGGATGCGGAATTTCCATCGAGGGGATCAGTAATTTCAATTAGACTGAGCACTTCAGGATTCCCTACGGAGGCGTGATGCATTCGATTTTCGAGGGGTCTGGTAAAGCCGAGGGGGCGGGACCACGGCATGCGCTGAGGGGCTCGACAATTCCTCCTGCCCTGAGAAGTTCCGGATTATCGATCAGGTCTAATTGTCCTTCATTTTCTGTTGATTTTTCGGTGATGGCCTCTTTTTCAGGCCTATGGGGGATTGATTCCTGTGGCTCATTCGTGGTGGTAGGAGGCGGAGTTGTGGAGAAGAGTTGGTAGATGGCATCAAATTTCTTGTTGAGTTCTTAAATGCTTCCTCTAAATTCTTGATTAATCTCTTTTTGATGTTGGAGCCATTGAGAATGTAGGGTGGGATTTAAAAATCTACAACCGATACATCAATATACCTGATACCAATTTAACGTAAACCACACGTCAAAGGCTCAAAACAAAACAAATAGAAACTATGGAGAGAGAACCTAAGAATGTCTTATATTAAAAAATCGAGGACTGTCCTCAAATGAGGAGTACGTAGGTATTTATATGGGGGTAATTACTTGCTAACGAAGTAATTACCTAAAAAGACTAAAAAGGACGAGTATTAACAAAAATATACCTAATTAGTTCCAAATATGCTTGGAGACCAATTGAAAGATATAAAAGACAATAATATAACTAAAATAAAAGGAAATCTAATATGGGATTCCCATAAAAAACATGCCATATTTTATAGATGTCATTAGTATAAAGATTTGACTATCTTAGGCTAAATAAAAAGGTCGTACCCAGTGCACAAGGCTCCCTCTCAACTGCAGGGTCTGGGAGAGGTAGATGTCGACTGGCCTTACCCCCATATATGAATATAAAGAGGCTGCTTCCATGTCTTGAACCCAAGACCAACCGTAACTCTAGCGAGGGCACTTGCAATCGTACCAAGGTACGACTTATATCTTAAGCTTAATCTTAGGCATAAATCATGCATGCATTTCCCTTTATTTAGATTGTAAGAGCTATATATGAAGGCCTTCAATTGGAGAAGAATACAAAAAAAATTTATTTTCTACATGGTATCAGCCTACATACCGATCCTCACTTTCTTCCCTTTTCTTTTTTTTCGGTGAATTTGTCCTCTTTTCGGCGTCTCTCTGTTGGCGAAAAAACACATCCTCTCACCTCACAAACCCCTCTCTCTCCTACTATAACTTTCCCGCTACAACGAGCATTGTTCATCGTTGGCATCATTGTTTATCGTCAGTAGCATTGTTCACTGTCAGAATTACTCTTACTCTTCACAATCGGAGTTTCTATTTAAAAAAAATCCTCTTCATTTTTTCCTTCCGAACCTTTAATACCCTCATACGGAAGTCACTTTTCCAGCGAACCTGTTCCGAAAATCTTCCTCTCCCACCCTCATTGCTACCCGAACCCCAATCCCGACCCTAGCCACAAATTTTCTTTACTACCCACAAACCAAAATCTAGCATCTTAACCCAAAGCTAACTCTGCCTTGCCTTTTAGCACTATGCTCTCAACTGCTCTCAATTGTCCACATTTACTCAATTATCATTACCTCAATCGCTACATTCTGTATCTAATGGCCTCCAAATTGCTCATTTTCCACATGCATATCACTCTGGACTCTTGTCGGCCTATCCAGTATTGCCATTTTCGGACTCTAGTTGGTATCCTGACACTGGTACCTCTACCCACATGATTGGCAATCATGCGCTTCTCCACCAACGCGCACCCTATACTAGCACTGACACAGTTCAACTTGACATGTTGTTCCTTTTATGCGTGAAAACTTACTCTCCATTGCACAATTTTGTCATGATAATAAAGTTCGTGCCTTTGATGCCAATCACTTTTATATCTTTGATCTCACTAGTGGATCTTTACTCTATCAAGTTCTTTGCAAGGACGATCTTTACAAAATTCTTATCCTTCCATCTCGCCTCCTCGCTCTCACTCCTACAGTTCCGCCTCCCTTTGGCAACAATGTCTTGATCATCCCTTTGCCAAGCTTCCCTCTCACTTAAGCTCAAATAAACACTTATCCTCTACTTTAAAAAATAATTCTTCCTTTTGCCAAGGGTGTGCCTTGGGTAAATCCACCCAACTCCCTTTTCAGTCATTTACTGAAGTAAGAATCACTCTCTTTTTTACTTAGTTCATCCTGATGTATGTTAATCTCCAGTTCTCTCTGTTTCGGGTTACAAATATTATGTGATATTCACTAATGATTACACTCGTTATCTATGACTCTTCTTCATGAAAAGAAAATCTGAGGTCCTCATCCATTTTCAGAACTTTATCACCGACATCTGCACTCAATTCTCCGCCACTCTCAAACAATTCCAAAGCGACGGTGGTCGAGAATATGAAAGCGGTCCCATCAAGGATTTCAATTCTTCCCTTAGTATTCAACATTGCCTCTCTTTCCTTCATACTCATGAACAAAATGGTATTGCGGAACACAAACATCGTCACATTGTTGACATGGCCCGTACTCTTCTCTTCACGGGTCATGTTCCTCGTTGTCACTGTTTCGAAGCCGTTTTCACCACTGTCCATCTCATCAATCATCTCCCATCTCTTTTCCTCCAATGGTTTTTACCTCTCTCGTCTCTATGCTCATTCTCCCTCACACTCTACCTTGGATGTATTTGGATGTGCCCGTTATTCCTATTTAGGTGCTTATGTCACTAACAAACTTTTGCCCAAAATTATGGAATGTGTGTTTCTAGGTAACAACTTGCAACACAAAGGATACCTGTATATGGATCGCAAAACTGGTCATGTCTACGTCTCTCGACATGTTCGGTTTGACGAACAAACTTTCCCCTTTTTAAAACACATCAATCTTCAACACCTTCCTCCTGGATGTTTGTTCCTGGTATCCCTCCATCTCCAACATTATCACCACCCTAGACTCCTCCACCCAACATCCCTAACCCTCTTGTGTTCCTGTACCCATACTGGCCCATAACCATATGGCATATTTCCCCTATCATTATTAGCGTCGACCATCCCATTACCCAATCCCTTCTTCCCATATGGTACTAACCCACCACCTTCTCCCCCATACATATCTTACTCTCCCTCTCCCTCTCCCTCTCCAATAGACCCCCCCCCCCCCACCTTTTCCAGACACCCCATAACTACTAGACATTAGGATGGCTCTCGTAAACCTCTTCACCGGACATATAGTTCTATTAGATATACTATTTTCAAAGCCCTTTTAACTCATCTCCCTTCCCCCACCACATAACCTACTTACTACTCACAGGCCTCATGCATTTCTAAATGGCCAGGCCATGACCAATGAGTTCAATGCACTGCTGAAGAATGCTACCTGGGTTTTTGTTCCTCCCGCTCCTCAACAACATGTGGTTGACTGCAAACGGGCTTTTAAGATTAAACGATGAGTAGATAGGTCCATTGACCGTCACAAGGCCCGACTTATTGCTAAAGGCTTTCATCAACAAGCCGGGTTGACTTTTATAAAACTTTCAATCCCCTCATTAAACCAACCACAGTCTATACTATACTGTAATACCCCGTATTTTGATGGCTTTTAAATTATGGGATTTATTAATTTTAATTGAGATAAATTAATTTAATTTTAATCCCGAATGTTGTTTTTAATATTTACTAACGTGACGAGAGTTAGTAATTATTGGAAATTTGTTATTTGTTGAATGTTACTGGATGAGTATAGTAATATATGAGATTTATTTTTATAAAATTGTCACGTGTGAATAAAATGACAATTATGGAAATTTAAGTCGGGACGCGCCTGTGTCGTGTCAGGACTAAATATTTATGAATAAAAGTGAATATATTATAAGTTGCTCATATGGTCGTTTTGAGTGCGCCAAAGTGTCCGGAAGGGTCGAAATAGTCAGAAAAGTGTACCCGGGGGTTTAGTTTGGGTCTCGGGGCGTTTTTAGGCCTAATTGGTACCCCGGGAGGGCGTTTTGGACATTTCGTAATTATGAGTAATTAAACCCACGAATTTTATAGGGTTATATCAGATGGAAAATGTTATCTTCTAGGGTTAACACAACCTTAAACTAATGACGACCATTGGAGAGGAAGAGGAGAAGCTCTCCAAGGAGTTCTAGGCCAAGAACACCTCCGATTGAACCGCCGTCACCACCAACGCGTAGATCGCGCGACGTGGAAAGCAACCACACCAGATTCGTCCACAAATCAGAGACTAAATTTCTAGGCAAGTAGCTATCTTTCTTTTATGAAGTTAATGCATCATTTTATATTAGTCTTAGGTTGATTAGAATTAGTGTTCTTGAAGAAAAACATTAATTGGAGACACAAATTTCATGTTATAATGATAGAGATCATATTTCTGGAAATCTATTTCACATGTAGAGGTTGAGCCACGAATTTCCATGGTATTGGTGATAGAAAATCTGGAAAAAAGAATTAAAGAAATGAAGTTAAAGAAAAATTAGGGTTCTTGAGAGTTATAAAGATTTTGACCCCTTTTTCCTTGTTATAGATGATGAAAATTCGCATGTGTTACGTAGGATATTGTTTAAATGGGTATACAATACTTGTAGTATGAATTGTTAGGAGTTTGGGACTGTAATATGATGGTTTGGAGGAGTTTGGGGTAACAATTCCGTAGCTGGGTTTTCTGCAGTTTCGCCATAACTGCTTGATCGATCGATCGAGCCCAGTGCATCGATCGATCGAAGGTTCGATCGATCGACCCCCTTTCATCGATCGATCGACCCTCCTGGGAAAACTGCATTTTTGCTCGTGTTGGCTTAATCCGATTTTATGTGTAGTAAACCTTGATTAGGGTTGCAAGAATATAATGGAACATAAAAAGGACCAGTAGGGTCAAGAGAAATCCCATAAAGTGGAACTTTAATGTGAAGGGAAATAAAGGATAAACGGGGAGACTTTCAGACTTAAGAAATCATACGTGTGCTGATTAAATAATCGAAACATCTAATAAGTTGGATTAGAAGGTGAGAGAGGACCTACTGAAATTTTACTTAGATAAAGAAAACACTTCGAGTGACAAGAAGGGAGTTTAGAATAAATTAATTACGAGTATAAAGAAGAATGAGGCCGTTATACGATATAATTGAGTAAAACGTGTAATAACGGATAATGATAATTTTGGGTCGTGAGAGTACCTAATTTAATAATGTTGATGTGAATACATATTTATATATGACGGTGTGATTGTGCATATATTATTTCTGTGTCAAAATCCTACCCGCGTTACTTGCTATTCCTGAGGTTACCGCGCTGGGACAGTCTTATCTCGATGTGACCTTTATGGGGGATATTGACTCATACCTTAGAAGATAGATATCCTTGGTACAGGCTATCTGATCGATGCTCAGACGGTCCTAAGAGACGTGGGGGTATGTACTGACCTCTTAGAGACTTGGAATCTATGCTTCGCCTCAATGTTGTTTGTGTTTGTGTTAATACAGTTCGAGAGTGATTCCGAACTAGTATTTCCCTTAGTTTGTGTGATACGGGTACTTGATAGCAGAGCATACCAGCACCATAGATTTTATGTGGGGTACCGTTAGTATATATATAATTTATGAGTGATTGGTATATATATACTTATATATGGAAGTCTAGCACCATAGATTTTATGTGGGGTGCTGTTTGTATATATATTATACGAGTAATTAATATATACACGTGTAACTACATGAGAACTTTCTACTGAGTAAAATAGTAGTTAAGTAAAGTATGAAATTCATCAACTTCACTGTTAGTATTCGGAAACGTTATAACAATACGAAATTTTTCTAAATAACGTAAGAAATCTTGAAGAGATAGATTTTTCTAAAGTGAATATCATAACTTTAATTTCACGTGTTAAAACTTATGGAGAATAAGTTAGAGAGATATATGGGGTTCATTAGTACGATAGACGTGCACACTAGATGAGAGGTGAGAATTCTCAAGAGAGTGTCGCGTACTAATATGACTGTTGCATTAGCCGGTAAGCATTTTAAATACTTGCTATACTATTTTTAAAACGGTTTTACATTCGGGCTCTGACCCGTTTGCTGTTACCTCTTCTCTCTTATGTATATATATATATATATATGTATTACAGGTGCCCAGCCACAGGGGTGTCTTACTTAGGATTCTTTGGATGGAACGCGCTATAGCTTTTTGTGGGAGTTGCAGGCCATTGCTTAGACGACTTCATTGTTGACTCTACTTCTAGTTCAGCTTTATCCAGTGGGGGGCATGTGTCGCCCTTTTCCATTATTTAGTTGATATTATCAGAGACTTGTAATTCTTTTTACTTTCAGCATCTTTATTTCGGGATTTATTACTGTCAGGATGTTTTCCTTTAGTGTTGTAAATGTTGGGATTTATTATTGATGGTTAAATTCTTGAATGTTCATTTCTATTCTCGTTCTTACTGTGTGACTCTTTAAATGTAAATGGTTAAAGGTTTTATAATTGGATTTAATAAAATGGAAATAAGGTTTTAAATGGTTTTGACACTTAGCTTAATTATTTAGGGTGTTTAAATTGGAAAAGTATTTTTACGACAGTGATGCTAAGAATGAACCAACTTTTCACCATGATTTTAATTTAATAAAGGAGTGATCGCCCGGTATTTAATTAGGCGGGGTGTCACATATACTCAACAGTTCCGTCTTCATGGGTTGGTGTATCTATAACTTGATATGAAAAATGCATTCCTTAATAGTGTATTAGATGAGACTGTTTACATTAGCCAAAATCCAAGTTTTGCAGACCCTAGCCACTCTTATCATGTTTACTTCCTCATAAAAACCATCTATGGCCTTAAACAGTCTCCTCAGGCATAGTTTCAGCGTCTCAGCAGCTTTCTCCTATAGTTTGGTTTCACTCAAAGCCAGGCAGATCAGTCCTTGTTCATCTATTGTTCAAACTCTGCAGTAATGCTTCTCCTTTTCTATATTGCCTCTGTTACATGAGTTTTCTGTCGGCTATCTCAGTGCCTCCTCCCGTTAGTCCCCCACAGATCATACTAACACCAAAGGAGATCATGTTTAACCTCTTTACTGGGATAATGTCGCCCTTTGGTGGGAGGTCCGGGTCATCACTGTCATTGTCTGAGGGATCATCACGCCGGGTAGGGGCATCTTCTCGGCACTTGTCATTCCTTCTCTTCCTAGGGTCGGCTCGGCCACCTTGTGAAGCTCTAGTATCCACATATTTCCTTAGCTTCCCAGACTTCAACATCTTCTCAATCTCGTCCTTCAAGGCGAAGCACTTATCAGTCAGATGACCGTGGTCTTAATGGAATTCACACCATAAATTTTTGTTCCTCTTATGAGGAGGAGCCTTTAGCTTCTCTGGCAACCTTAAAGACCGATCACTCTGGATCTCATTGAGGATGTGTTCACAACTTACAGTCAACGGAGTGTAATCTGCAAACTTATCATCAGCCGACCTGTTCTTCCCATCTTTCTGGTTCTCAAACTTGCTTCCACTACTGTTTCCATTCTCATCCTCATACTTAACAGCCATTGCTTTCTCAGCATTCATGACCTTCCCGGTTGTTGCCAGCAACTTGGCCATTGACTTGGGGGGTCCTCATGAGGGTTGTCATGGCTATGCTTTCTTCATAGTCCTCTACTTCCAACTTTTCCTTGTTAAACCTTGCAATGTAGTCTCTTAGATTCTCATTTTTCCCTTGCTTTACATAAAGTAGATGGGTCGTCTTTTTCTGAGGTCTCACCCCAAAACAGAAGTTGTGGATAAATCGCTCGGCCAACATTTTAAAGTTTTCTATGGAATTCTTTGGAAGAGATGTAAACCATACATGTGCAGCCCCAGTTAAAGTGCTTGAGAAAGCTCGGCACCTCATCTCATCAGAGATGGAGTAGATATCTGCTGATGACTGGTACATTTCAATATGATGGACAGGGTTGGTGCTTCCATCGTACTTGGGAGACACTACAGGAGGCTTGAACTTGGTGGGGGTTAGAAAGCTAACGATCTTTGCTATGAAAGGTGAACCCTCTGAGTACCCCCTATGTAAGGGGTCTCGGCTTCTTAGGATATCCCTAATTTCATCTTCAAGCCTTTGAATTGAGTCATTCCATGGCTTAGTAACGTCGGCCTGGCCGAGGTTGTCCCCTGCCATCTGCAAGGGTTCAAATGGGGGTTCCTCTGTTGCAGCACAACGTCGGCTGTTAACCTCCCCCTGGCCTCCATCTCGGCCATGTGGTGGTCAGCCATGACGGGGCCGACAATCTCCCTCTTCTCTTCTGGAGCCAGCAAGACTTCTTGACCTTGATAACCTCGCCCTCAGGTCATTGCCTGGGCCGAGCCGTTCAAATCAAATGCTGAGCCTCTTGGGCGAACATCGGAATCTCGTCTACCACACTGACCTCGGTAAAGATGAGCAGGTCGTACCGTGTTGTTGGAAATCTCATATGGCTCCCAGCATTCCACTAGAGCATCTTCGGCCTCCACATCGTCGTACTGGTCCTCAGGGCTGGGGTGTCCTTGCCTCCCCAGGCGTAATCGCCTGGGGTCAGTAACGTCTCTCCGCCGCTGGGGAGGAGGTAGATCTCTGCGTGGTGCCTGGGGTGGTCCCCTAGCCTCCTGGTGTTATTCTTGCACAGCTGCCAGAGTGATCATCTCCGGCGAGATTCCTGGTGGCCTCATCATCATGTTTTGGCTGAACTGGGCAAATTGCTCCTTCATAGCTTGTTGACTAGCCACCAAGGACTTCAAGGCTGCAACCACCTCAGCCATCTCGGAATGCGGTGGTGCTTGGTTGGAACTAGGCCCTCCACCACCAGCTGGTTGAAGAGGTGGTGGTAAGTCTAGTGCCATATGTTCGAGCTGTGATTAAGAGACTAGTGAGCTTGAAGGACCTTAATGGATCTCTTTTAATGGTGAAACAACTCCACACAAATGGGGAGGACTGGCTCACCATCAGAGTCTCCGGTGAGGCCAAGCTTCAAGAAGGAAGAAATATATCTTCTCGTTCCCACAGACGGCGCCAAACTGATGATGCTTGAAACAGCACCACCAGGTTAACGTGTTGTTGAGCTCAAACAAGAATAATAATGGCAGCAAGTAAGCAATATGGGTATAGAAGGAGGTGAGGAGAAGAGGAGAAACACACCAATATAAGTGATTCAGCCGATGTAGGCCTACGTCCACTGTGCAGGTGAGTGATCTTCACTAATAAATAGGGGCTCTGATGGCCTTTATAATACAATGCACTCACTTTCTCTCTCTACTGTGTAGTTTACCAGCTGACACACTTTTGGCACAGTTTATAACTGTGCCAAATTGAGTACATTTTGGTACACTTTTGACACAGTTCAAAATCGTGCCAAAATTTGATACACTTTTGGCACGGTTTTGAACTATGCCAAATTTTTGGATCAAGGAAAAAATTAATTATTTGAAAACAAATTAGAAAAATCATCAAATTCCAAATTTGGTAGGAAAAATATTTATTATTTGCAAAAAAAATCAAGAAAATTCACACATTGCCAATCTCGCACGTTATTGATAAACTAATGTGCATACAAACTTCAAAATATTACAAGTCTTAATTAATAGTTCACATACCAAAAAAAATTGGGCAGAGTTTCCTCTATTTTATGAACATTCTAGAACCTGCTAATATAAAACCTGCGTAATATAAAGCCCGCACGACCATAAAATATAACAATAAAATTACAAAAGCCTGCACGACCATAAAGTTAACAATAAATTTACAAAAGCCCGCACGGCCATAACACAAAAAAAGAATCCTAAACTTTAACGACACTAAATAAAGGACCCCCTTTTGTAAGCTATTGACTTTTTCGTGAGTTCCTCATGGATAAAAGCTAATGGTAAAATATTATCCTGCAAAAAAATAAGATACAAAAAGAGATGATATCAGTAACCAAGTAATTTTTAAAAAATCGTATTCAAAATGAAAAATTGCGTATATGAGTTATAATTATTGTCATATTTTCAAACCGGGAGTCTCGTGACCACATAGTCAGTTCCTACGAGTTACATTGGTTCCGTCCGAGGGGTTCATGCCTCTCATGGGGTCGTTTGGGGTTGTTTTAAATTTTAGCCCTCTAACGACATGTTTTTAAGCCTAAATCTAGATATTTTCAAATTATCGTCATATTCTCAAATCGAGAGTCCCGTGATCACGCGGCCAGTTCTTACGAGTTACATTGGTCCCGTGCAAGGTGTTCGTGCCTCTCACGATGCCGTTTGGGGGTTGTTTTGATTTTTCACCCTCTAACGACATGTTTTTAAGCCTAAGTCTAGATATTTTCAAATTATTGTCATATTATCAAACCAGGAGTTCCCTGACCACACGATCAGTTTCTATGAGTTACATTGGTCCCGTGCGAGGTGTTCGTGCTTCTCACGGGTCGTGCGAGATATTCATGCCTCTTACGGGGCCATTTGGGGGCTGGTTTGGGTTTTCACCCTTTAACGGCATGTTTTTAAGCCTAATCTATATATTTTCAAATTATCGTCATCTTCTCAAATTGAGCTCCCTGTGACTACGCGGTCAGTTTGTATGAGTTTCATTGGTCCCGTGTGAGGTGTTAATGCCTCTTACGGGTCCATTTGGGGCTAGTTTGGGGTTTCACCCTCTAACAGTGTGTTTTTAAGCCTAATTAAGATATTTTCAAACTATCGTTATATTCTCAAACCGAGAGTCCCGAACCGAGAGTCCCGTGGCTACGCGGTCCGTTCGTACAAGTTACATTGGTCCCGTGCGAGGTGTTTGTGCCTCTCAAGACGCCATTTGGGGGTTGTTTCGATTTTTCGCCCTCTAACGACATGATTTTAAGCGTAAGTCTAGATATTTTCAAATTATCATCATATTCTCAACTCGGGAGTCCCGTGACCACATGATCAGTTCCTACGAGTTACATTGGTCCCGTGCAAGGTGTTCGTACTTCTCACGGGGCCATTTGGGGGCTGTTTTGCGTTTTCGCCCTCTAACGGCATGTTTTTAAACCTAATGTAGATATTTTCAAATGATCGTCATGTTCTCAAAGCGGGAGTCCCGTGACCACGCGATCAGTTCCTACGAGTTACATTGATCTCGTGCGAGGTGTTTGTGCTTATCTTGGGGCCGTTTGGGAGCTATTTTGCATTTTCGCCCTCTAATGACATGTTTTTAACCCTAAGTCTAGATATTTTCAAATTATCGTCATATTCTCAAAGGGGAATCCTGTGACTATGGGTCAGTTCTTACGAGTTACATTTGTCCCATGCGAAGTATTCATGCCTCTTACGGGGCCGTTTGGGGTCTGGTTTGGGTTTTCACCCTTTAACGGCATGTTTTTAAGCCTAATCTATATATTTTCAAACTATCGTCATATTCTCAAATCAAGAGCCCCGTGACTACGCGGTCAGTTCGTACGAGTTACATTGGTCCCTGCGAGGTGTTAATACCTCTTACGGGTCCATTTGGAGGCTGGTTTCGAGTTTCACCTTCTAACGGCATGTTTTTAAGCCTAATCAATATATTTTCAAACTATTTCCATATTCTCAAACCGAGAGTCCCGTGACTACGCAGCCAGTTCCTACGAATTACATTGGTCCCGTGCAAGGTGTTAGTGTCTCCTACGGGGACGTTTGGGGTTGTTTTGGGTTTTCACCCTTTAACAACATGATTTTAAGCTAAAGTGTGTGGGAATAATAAATACGCAAGCCATTTTCAAGATGTGGGAATTATAAATATGCAAGCCATTTTCATGGGTGGATTATTTTCAAGTAATCAAACAGTATTATCTGAACACATTCATTGAAGGCTGCTTGGAGGACTTTCTTATCAAAACCAAACAATAAGTCTGAAAATGCTCACGTATTGCCCAATTTATGGTTTCTGTAGGAGTATTATATATCCAATTACAATATGCATACATAATTATGTACATTAACATACACAGCAACATTTTATTACAGATGGAGAAAAAGGAGATATGGACAGAGTAATTTGTGGGAGTATGTTTATGAGTACATGAAACTAACGACTTGATATTACCCTTCCTTTGATATACCTTGCGATTTAAACCCGAACATACCCTTAATATAGGATCAAACCAGAGCAATTATAACATCAATTAACAAGTGATACACATATGTAAAAGGAATTAATGTTATATGATTAATATTTAGATATTAACTCATATGTAATCTATTCAATAATACAAGAACATCTCGCCTACCCCCATGAACGTTTCAAGAAGTACCTCAGCAGCCTCTGTAGTGGAAGAAAGGTACCGGTAATAGTAATGGCGCAGGGCATCTGCTACGCGTGCAGATGAGTTCTGCCAAACATCAAGGTTTTGTTCGAGTACCTGCAGAAAACATAAAGAGAAGTTACAATGATGCCTACAATATTTAGTAGCATATCACGAGTCAAATTAACATGGTATCCCATTATCAAAACTTGCTACAGCTTCTGGATCACAACTGAATTGGCTAGGCCAGCCTGCTCTATCGGCTGGTCCAGATCAGCAAGCTGTTTTGGAGGAAAGCCTACTGTCTGCAGTTGATAAGACCTAGGCCCACCAGGCCGAGAAGCATCAATGAATCGTCGGATATCTCTAATGGTGTGGTGGTGGTTGAATCGAGACCAATTAAGGTGAAGGAGGTTGATCAGCAACTCAACGAACATGTAGAAAGTAATTCAAGAATGCTCCCCAACCAAAGAAGGTCTTCAAGAATTGCTTGACAAAACTTAAGTGTGTTCAAGTAAAATAGAATAAAAAGCCTGATTAGGTCCTATTCCCTTCCTGCCATTGCCTTATTGGAGACTAAAGTGTGTTCAAGTAAAATAGAGAAATTTCAAAAGAAGTTGAGGTTCCATAATAGTGTCTTTAACTTTTCCAAACATTTTGACTCCTATTTTTTTCTCTTGCGTCTATGCTAAATGTGATAGAGGAGAGAGGTGGGAATTGTGGAATGAATTGTTGGATTTTGCAGTGAATTGTAAAGAGTAATGGTTGATATGAGAATATTTTAATCTAGTTCCCAATCATGAAAGGAAGCTTGGAGGCAATGAAATTGATAGGGGAGTTGTGATGGATTTTAACTTCGGCATTAATGAAGCAGGTCTTATGGAATTATCAATTACTAGTTCCATATATACATAGTGTAATAATTTTTTTTACTGCTCAATTAATTTGTTTTATTGCTTATTCTTGATATGCATATTATATAATTCACATATAAAGTTTAGGAGTTAAGATAAATACGGGCATAATGTGATTCAAACTCTTTACAAGAATTTCAGGAAAAGCACGAAAAAACTTAAACCAAACTAGCACTAGATGGTGAGCTGAGCAATTTTACTTGTCACAAATCTGTTGAGGAGTGCAATTGTCTTCCATGGCTTTCTTCTCTGTTGCTTTCCTGTACTCATCAGTCCCACATACGTACAACACATTGTAGCCACGAATACGACAATAACGAACGACTCGGCACTTAAAACACCTGCTAAGAATTAGTGATATATTCCCTGACAATATACCAAAGTTGTGCATTCGTATCCATCAGTAAGAACTGAATACCACTCTCAATCGACCTTGGAGCATCTTTATCTTTGACTCAAAATGCCTCGTTGGAAAACTTTCATCATTGAAGAGCTGATGCTTTTTGTCATTTCAGCTTCGCTGAAGCTGATCTCAAACAATGTGGAGTCGGTGGGGGAGGTAGAGAGGGAGTGGGTTTGGTTATGAGGAAATTTGGGAAATACTCCCGCCCGCCCCACCTTTATTCAGGTGGTCTCTCACAGTTGTATCTCTAACAGTGTTGACATTCGATGAAGGTCTTTTCTGAAAAGTTGAAGAAAGTTAAATCACAGCTTTGCATATGGAATAGAGATGTGTTTACCATTGTATTTCAGTTGGTGTAGAAAGAAAAGGTCAAATTGTTAAAATAAGAAATTGGGTTTGAGAGTGCTCCTACTGAGTTCAATCAAGAACAGCCACATAAAGAGAAAGCTCAATATCTGCTAGAACTCTAAAAAGAAGAATACTGGAAGAAACAGGAATACTGGAAGAAACAGGGTAGAATTAAGTGGATTCAACAGGTTGCGCCAAATCTGCTAAACAACCATAAAAAAGCCATTGATCTCTCCAAAAATTTGTCTTTCCAATACTAATAATCCATATTAAATGAGGTTCAATTTCTGATCTGATATGAATAATATTCTTCTTGTGTTGGAAGCATAACCATTACAATTAGCCACAATGGAATATTGGTTTTTGCAGTATTTAGCATACATGAAAGGCTGCAAAAGAGAGTTCACAGTTCTAAATTTCCACCAAAGTTTAGAGCTAGGAGATTTGATGATATTTTCCATAGATCTAATTTTAAACCCTCATTCTTTAGTTTATTTACACATAGCATCCCACTTCTTCTAATGAAGCTTATGACCAAATCAGTCTCTCCCCAAAAGAAGTTTGCAAAAATCTTTTCAATCTCTATGATGACTTGTTTTAAAGGATCCAAAATAGAGAATAAATAAATTCTCATACTTTAGATAACATGTTTACTAATAATCAATTTTCCAACCATGGATAAAAGTTTACTACTCCACCATTGGACTTTGGAATATACTTTGTCAATGAGATAATCAAATAAGCCATAATATTTCCTACCAACATGCAAGGGGCAACCAAGGTAGGTAGTTGGAAAATATTTTTTTGAGAATCGAGTGATATTACCAATCCTATTAGTTTTGGAACTATTCATCAAAGGGGTTGTTTGGTAGCCACTCTTAGATTTGTTTATAAATTGACCAGCAGCAGTTTCATATTCTTCAATGAGCCTCATTAGTTCTCTAATATATTTCTCGCCTCAATTAGTAAAAATAAGAACATCATTAGTATAAACCAAAAAGGATATATTAGGGGAACCTCTAGCAGCAATGTAAGGTTTTATTCTACGCTCCATAATCCTTTCATCCGAACTCATGCTAAATACTTCTGCAACAATGGCAAAGAGGGTAGGGATAAAGGATCCCATTACCTCAATCCTCTAAATGAAGAGAAGAAACCTATAGGACCACCATTAACTAGACAAACAACCAATAATTTAAAATAGCCTTCCAAACAAAATCAATCCATAATTCACAAAAACCAAATTGCCTCACCACCTTAATAAAAAATAGCGGCTCACTTTATCATATGCTTTAGACATGCATAGTTTAAAAATTGCATTCCCACCATGAAACTTCTTATTAATACTTTGAGCTAGAAGAATATTAACAGCAATTTCTCTTCCAAGGACAAAAGCACTTCGATGTTTATAGATGATTTTAGGCAATATAAAAGCAATCCTAACAACCATGAGATTATTTAAAATATTATTAAAGAGGTTACACAAAACAATAGGTCTAAGTTCACTAAAAAGAGTGGGACCTTGAACCTTATGAATCAAGGCTATATCATACTAGAACAAGATATTGGCAATTGACTACCAGCAAAGAAGCTTCTCACATCATCAACCTTATCTGATTTAATAGTATCCCATCACTCGTGGAAGAAATAACCATGGAAACCAGCTGAACTATCACCATTCATGTCAAATACTATAGATTGAACTTCATCTATTTCTAGGAAACTTGTGAGAGCATCATTATCTTCATCTTAAATTAACTAAAGTTTAATATGAATGAGGTAACTGTGAACACTACTTTGGGATTGAGAAAAAATAACGTCCCTGAAGTGACTAGAATCGTTTTGAGGAATTATTTCAAACTGAATCCAATTTCCTTGATCATCTTTCATCCTGTGAATACACATTCTCTATCTTTTAGACTTGTTATTGTAACCAAGAGGACTGAATCCCCAATTTATTAAAATAATTGGTAGAAAAGCCCTACTAAGGTAGCTTTTACAAGAGATACTGAAAAATGAAGAAAACATAATGAAGGAGATATTGAACAATTGTTTTCAATCTACTTTACATTCACACTATCAGTTTATATACCAAAAAGAACAGTCAATGTTTTGTTTCATAACATAAAAAAATTTATAAAGTAATAAATAAATGGGGTTATGAACTTACTAGCTCCCTTTCTAAGCCCATTCTCTGAATTCTGAAATACTGCTTTTGTAATCAACCTTAAACCAGCGGTTAGAGCCCCTAATGTGGCCAGACCAGCCAGGAAAGACTGAACAACACAATGAACAAAAGGATCTTAGTATTTCAAAATCGGATAAAATATGCAAAGGGGGCAAAAAGAAGGTGGGTCTTTTAGAATTAGGCCCTGGGGAAACAAGTTTTAGCTATTAGGATGTTGTCCACATATGTCCAAATATTCGCAGACTGAAAGTATGGCATGGTATCTATGTGTTAAATAAAGTATCTAGTCCACATTTAAAATGAACGAGCTGATCCATTCAAACATTTAACAATGGACTTATTTTTGAAGAGAAACTTTTGGGGACTTTACTTGAATGAACTCGGGCAGCATGAATGAGAGATATCCAACCATTCCACCCGAAAACATGAGCATCTGCAAAAGCACCACTAATGGCACATATTTTAATATAAGTTCCAATTCCTCTTTTCCCAGATTTAGCTAGATCCAACTATGTCAGATATAATGAAAATGTGAATTAAAATGGATTAGTAAAACATTGAACTTTGGCGCGATACAAATTGAAATTGAAAGACCCAAAATTTGTGGCACTTACAACTAGTACCAAAAGGGTAAGAAAAGATCGTATCCAAATCCAAAGAGATTTCATCGTCTGGTATTGATTGTTGCCTCTTTGTATGCCAGAATTGCGAGTGTTCTTAATGCGAATGGTTGATATACAAGAGTAAGGACCCTTGAGGGGTGGTACCTCTGTACAATTAAGGAAGTTACATGTCAAATGAGTTGGAGTGATACTCTATTTTTTTGTTACGAAAACCCTCACGTGTCACTAAAAAGTCCCGGAGTCTTTGCAGCAAAATACTGTTTAGGGGGTTATTTGAACATATAAGGGTTATTCCCAAGTAGTTAAAAGTCAATAATTTTTTTTATTTTCTTTAAAATTAATCAAATTATGTCAGCTTTTTCATGGGCAGTTCAGTGGGGGCATCTTTTTAAGTGCTAGTATGTTTTGCTTCAACCTTCTGTGATTTTCTATAATCTAGATCCTGTGAAGTTGGAGTTTACAAAATAAAATTGTTTTTGCTTAAATTCTTAAATAAAATTGAAAACCTTACATATGAAAATACCAATCTTACATATTCCGGAAATACAAATACTCATAGAACATACTCATAATAATCAAACATAGAACAAAATCATTTATTAAAACATTACCAGGAACAATGAAACATAATAATATTCAATTGTCAACATACTGTTCCATGAAAAGAGGCACTCAATTCCAAGAAGCCAACAAACCAACTTTGTGCCATAATTTCCCTGCCAAAAACAGTTCATTTATTCAACAAACACATATTAGCATTAAAGAAGCTTAGCAGCATTATTAAACAAACACATATTTTCTTTGTAAAGACTTGGGTTAAAAAAATACAAATGCTAACCTGATTGGGATGAATGGAGAGAGAGATCTGAGCAGAAAGAGAGAGCTGAGCGGAGAGAGAGAGAGAGAGAGTTGAGCCGAGAGAAGAAGCAGAGAGAGAGAGAAAGGAAGAGAGGGTGGGCAGGAAAGTGAGAGCGGGATACCACAAAGTTAGGATAATGAATTTTTTTAGGGTATTTTATATTTTAGTCAAGTGTACTTCATTTTGGCACACTTTAAAACCGTGCCAAATTTTGGCACTGTTTTAAAGTGTGCCAAATTGTCATTAAATCGTGTCAGAATTCGGTACAGTTTTAAACTGTGCTAGATTTTTAATATCAAGGTGTCCTAAATTGCTATTTTTGGTGTTGTGGCTGCAGCGAAGCTTTTCTTCATTACAGCGATCCTGTTACCTGCAAAGATTCTAAACCAATCTCCACAGTTGCGCTTATGTACACATGTAGCGACGAGATCAATGCCTACGTAGTTCGGGATGCGAATTTTCTGCGTGGAATATGTTCAAATGTGATGTGTGCGCAAATGTGAGGGCTTGGCTAGGGAGGGTGGATAGATGTTTGAACATCTGGAAGGTGCCTGCAATGCCTGCAGCTGAAGGACGATGTAAAGGATGTCATGTTTTAGAGTCGGGAGGCCGACTCTAACATTGTGTGTCATGAGTGGAGAGTACTGGAAGTCGCAGACAGGTCTATGTATCTCTTATCTCTTATCAGGCGATTTATATCCCTGAGGCTTCACTGTCCTCGGTTTGGCTTGAGATTGCCAGAATGAGCACCTAGTGCGGGGGTGTCTTATACAGAGACACACGGTTGAGTGGGGGCACTAAAGATGGAGACATCTCTGAAGTCAATACATCAAGAGACGTATTGTAAAGTCTTGGGCTCACGAGTGGGGATGGATATTGCGCCTACGTCCCAAGTGGACCTGGGATCAAAACCTACATAATTCCAACCGGGGAGTTGTATTTACGTGTATGGGCATTGGGATACCGATTATGAATGGTACAACGTTATGATATTTAGGAAGCCTAGTACTTTGTATAGTATTTCCGTTATGAACTAGAACACTATATTTGCATGTCTAAAAGTACAGAACTAGAATAGGGTGTTTGACATGCATTTTAGGAAAACACAGTTTTGTGGGTGCCACCGTTGAGACGGGAACCTTTGCTCAGGGAAGTGGTGAGGATTTATCCGACTTTCGACTTTGATTTTCTCAAAGAGTCCGGAGTAACCCTGATCACACTTCCCTGAAAACGAGTTGAAATGTAAGGAAACGTGTGTTTTCGTGTAGTACTTACTTTTCCCTGATTTCATTAGTTCTTTTAGGGTGAGAACATAATGACGAGCTCAATAATGAGAAATGCTGGAGGAGGGCTAGGCTTGAAATATAAACGCTGTAAAGTAAATACCCGGCCCTGAGACAAAAGAAACCACTCGATCAAAAGGGATATAATCATTCTCTAGATTATGGCAAAGTAGATAAATAAATTTTTATGCCAATATAAAATTGATATTTTTGGTAGTTCTTTCTGTCAATGCTGAGTGGATCGGTTAGTGAACGTGTTCATGAGCATTAAATTACTTTTATTAATCACTCAAGTGGTTGTTTTAGAAAATTCTGAATCCTCAGTTGTGTCTGATTATTATCAAAAAACTTCATCAGTGTTGTAAAAGAAATTTTAACTAGGAGTTTTATTACAGGTTCATCAAAGAATGATGCGCTTGAAAAAGGCATTGCTCAACCATTGCTCTTAAATTCGGAGAACAACCAACAAGTTGTAGACGGTGACCAAGAAAATGATGTCGGTGACAAAGCTCCCGAGAGATCTCATCAACCAGCCAACTCCATAGCATCAGCATATAGATTGCTTACGCCTTCTGTAAAGGTATGTATCGAGATCTGAGTCTTCATGTAAATTTGTAGATCCCCAAACATCTATGACAATTTACTTGTTTCGTCATTAGAATAATTAATCAACTTATCAATGGTCACCCCTGCATAGACCTGTGGTCTAGGTATCCAGCATTGCAAGTTTTACACATCTTTATTCTCTCGTGTGACCTAAAAACATATTTATGCTACAATTCTTCATAAAATTGATGAAATGTCTCTTGCTGCTTAATTAAAAAAAATATTATAGACATGTGAGACAGCTAATTGTAAAATAATCTAGACACACTACACAAGCATGGATGCAGAGGCGCGTGCGCACACACATCTTTGCAAAATCCTCTTTTGAGTGGGGTTGGTGTAGTCCTTCCTCTGTCCATTAAAAACACCTCGAATTTATTAACAAAGATTCCGTATCTGCATAAGAATGATAGTATAGAAAAGATGCATGGCTTAAGTTTCATCACTCTTGGCACAAGTCTCCTGACTTAATGCTGTGCATTTGATTTTGTTTATTCCTTTTAGATTGCAGAATGATTTTATGTGCATATGATCAATGGTTTGTTTGTCTGATTGCATCCCTGTCCACACAAGAAGCCAGGGACAAGGATGGGAAATGTCTGTTAGTCATGTTGGGCATGGGCCCACCCTTGTCTGTTGCCATTTCTGGTTGGAAGTGTGCCCTACCCTCTTTACCAGGACCGAAGTTTTCATAAAGTTTTCTTAAATGAACAGAAACCTTCATAAGGAATTATCTGGAGGATTATTTTATAAATTCTTTTGATAAAATACTTGGAGGAAAAGAGGTACTTGGAGATTATGCAGGAAGAAATATTGTACTCCCTTTGTTCGACACCATTGCAAACTGAAATATTATATTTAACTTCCAAATATAAAAAAAGGGTTTTTGATAGGATTTGAACTGCCTATTTGGAAACCAAGTGACTTTGGCAAGAAAACCTAAAAAAGGAACTTACTAAATCTCTTTATAAAGGACCCAGTAACATGTTTTCAAACAATATAGAGTCCACGGGTCACTCAAACAAATGGTTCCCCTCGAAAAAAATTACCCTAAACCTAAAAACTTTTGAGAGTATAGAAACTTGTTGGAACAATGCTATAAATGAACATAATGCAGAGTCTACTGAACATAAACTTGACTATGCACCAATGTAGGCTGTACCTTGAAGTCATAACAATTTTATAAGATTTCTTGATTCTTTGAGTATGTTTCATTTGAACTTTTATTGCTGCATCCATTTTCCTTATAGTTGATTTTCTAAATAATTTATTTTATTTGAGTTCATTTTATGTACGAGTCTATAATATCAGAGATCCTATCATTTCACCTAGGAATTCACAAATCTAAACTGGTGGATATGTTTTAATCTTACTTTAATACCCTTCAATTGTTCTTCGGACTTCATGTAATTATAAACTATTGATCAGTATCTACAAAAAGTTGATACTCATGTTAAGTGAATTTGTTACATCTTTATGGTTGTTTTTAATTGCTTGATATTGCCTATTTAATGTGAAGTTCCGAAAGCAAAGTATTCGTTCTTCTTTCTCAATGTTCTCGCAAAACTGTTAAATAACATGATCACTCTAAATATTTTATGAACTTTTTCAGGTCCAATTGTTGATATACTTCATGCTGAAATATGCAATGGAGATTTTGGTCTCAGAATCTAGTGTCATCACCACATACTACTTTAATTGGTCTACTACCTCAGTGTCAATTTTTCTTGCATCCCTTGGCATAACAGTTCTTCCGGTAAACATAGTTGTTGGAAGCTACATAAGCAACATATTTGAAGACAGGTACTTGTTTTGAAAAAAAGGTTGATATTTTTAGCATTGTTGTTGAAGAGTTATTGATGAATCCTTGTTTCATTTGGTTGTGCCTTCTTTAAGAGATTAGCTAATTTTATTAATTGTGTGTAACTCAACTCTATGATAAGGCAATCAATGCGACTCATGATCTGGTCTAGAATCATTTTTTATGGAGACCTACTAATGCCCTTATCGATCCACTTGCAGGCAAATTTTACTGGCATCTGAATTTATGGTATGTTTGGGCATACTCCTAAGCTTCCACATAATCATTCCGTATTCCGTTCCACAATATGTCTGCTCAGGACTCATAATGTTTGTATTTGCTGAAGTATTAGAAGGTACTATTTATATATGTAATCATCTTTTTTACATTTACAGGTTTATGAAACATATAACTATTTAAGTAAAGATAAGGAATAATAATGGGAGGAGGATATTGATAAGAAAAAATACATGGGATCCAAAAACACAGTGACATTTACAACGCTTTCCATGAACTTGGTTTCCATAAATCATAAGTAATATGTACGCTTTTTATTTAGACGAATATATTTCATGGATGAAAAGTTTTGATTGAATCAGGAGCAACCTTTACAACTATTGCTGGCATCTATATTTTCTGAACAAGGTCATTTGTATTCTTAGAAACAAGTGCGAATGACATTTATATTAATACAAAATATCTCCCAAAATATATATAATTAATTGCCCAAAAGTCTCAAGCACGAGTAGGTGTTAAAAAGTAAAAAATAAATCATTTTTACCTTATTCATAAACTCCATTCCAAATTAAGAGTCACACTTTCCTTTTGGGAATTTCTCAAATTTAGAGTCGTATTTCTAAATTTAAGCTACAAGATAATATGAAATTCCTAATTTCTACATTAGGATTTCAATACAAACTGCAATTATGTCACGTTCCTTATCTACTTTAGGTAAATGTTAAATATGCAAGTTAAAACTTGATATTTTTTAAATAAATTAAAAATTGAAATTTATAACTTCTTGCTACAATATGGTTGTTAATCCAGGTGTCAACTTGTCACTCCTCTCTCGGGTTATGTCATCAAGGCTTTCTCGTGGTACCTACAACGGTGGACTACTATCGACTGAAGCTGGGACAATAGCTCGAGTAATTGCAGATGGCACCATAACTTTGGCTGGGTACTTGGGTGACAGTAAGCTCCTCAATGTCACCCTACTTCCTTCACTCATCATTTGCGTATCATCCATTATTGCCACCTGCTTTACCTACAACTCTCTATTCTGATCTAGACTCTCTTTTATTTACAACTTGTTCTCAGGTTTTATAGCATCCTCCACTCCCTCATTTTTCTCCACTTTTAAATTCATTATTAATTTATATTTGGGGATTTGGAAATAAACACCTAAACTATTACGTTGACTGCAATTAAGATCCTAAACTACTACTACTCCCCGCATTATCTCAAGAAGTCATAGATAAGTCCTTATGCCTCACTAAATAATAGTTTCAGTAATGTTTTTAGCGAGACATAAGGACTTATTTGCAAATTTTCTCATACTTAAGGGATGTAGTTGATAGTTCAGGCTATTGTTACAGATAATGTAATAGTTCAGGGGCTTTTTCATAATTAACCCTTTATTTTTTATTCTTCATGCATGGGTGCTGCATAGTCACGTAAATTTGGTCAGTGATTTTCTTTCCTCGTTCAGATTCTTAAAAGTTCAATTCTTAACTTTGTAATATATCATTGCTGTATATTGTTAAATAAATCAAGTCAGTAATTTGCTTTCTTCGTTAGCACCTTAAAAATTCCGTTCTTATATATTCCAATATATAATTTGGAAGTCTAGATAACATTCTTTTTCACACATTGGAGCTATAGTTTTGTGCAACTCTTCGCACCATGTTATGGCGTACTGCTTACTTCTGTTTCTTATCTCGTCTTTTTTAATTTTATAACTTGAACTTGCGTGTAACGTGTTTAAACTTGTTAGAAAAGTGAAATTAAGTGCTAGGAAGACTGCAATATGTGAAAGAAGTGGTCCAAGGCCCTAGGGGTACAAATTATGCAACTAAATACGTGTTTCAAGATAACATCATATTTGAATGCACCTTGTATCTCTAATTAACAATATGTTGAAGCGTTTAATCTCATATGATGAAAACTTTGGGAAAAAAAGAAGCAAAAGCCTGGCTACCCACGTATTGCTGCCTTTTTCTTTGCAGATTGAATGAAGATAATGTCCAACTTTGTTTTGTTGGCATTTTCTGTTTTAGTGAAAAGAAGAAAATTAAACTAACCCCCATTTTTCCCACTTTAGTCCATGATTTATGCATTGTGTTCCTTCCCTTTTTCTTAAAATTTTTTATCCTCTCTCTCTCTCTATAAGCAGACACTTAGAAATATTTTCACATAAAAAAATTTCATACCCACAACTATAATATTGTGATATTGAGCAATTGATATTTTATGGGTGATAGTATACCAGATTACTACTGTGCTTAGTTTTCTGAGGCATAAATTGTTTTCGATTCTGGGCTATTTTATCTGGGGTGACGGGGCATTATAAAGACTGCAACACAATCCTTTGGACAAAGCCATGAAACACCTTAAAGAGAGTGACTTGGTCCGTAACTCAGCCATGTTAATTTTTGCTGTTGGATTTTCGCATTCGGTAATTGCGTTCCATTTACTTACATCACATACAATAATTTTAAGGTGTTTCTTCTATCTTCTATGGACTCTTAAAAGCACTATGCACCCAATGGTCTTACTGGTTTAAACATACTTTTCAAATTTGAAGGGTTATATTTCAAAAGGTGGAGACAAAAAATGTTATTTTTCCTCACCACAAAAGAACTAGCAGCATACATTGTGTCAAATAAGCCTATTACGTCTAAACCTCCTAGTGCTAATGAGACTAGGACTATTTAAACTTTAGAAGAAAATGATTTTTTATGCAAAAATTATATTTTGAACGGCCTAAATAACGATCTTTATGATTATTATGCGTTGTGTAATTCTTCCAAAGAAATTTGGGAAGGCCTTAAAAAAAATATGATACCAAAGAGGCTGGAGCTAAAAAATATGCAATCATCTGTTATCTGAAATTTCAGATGATTGATGATAAATTAGTTGCTGCCCGCATTCATGAATTATAACGAAATGCACATGATATTATTTATGAAGGAATGAAACTAAATGAGCATTTTCAAGTTGCTATCATGATTGATAAATTGCCTCTTGTTTGGAATTTTTTTAAAATACAATGAGGTATAAAGCAAAAGAATTTTCACTTGAATCTCTCATCACCCGTCTTAGAAATGAGGAGGAAGCTAGGAAACAAGATTATAAGAGCGAAATTCTTGTAGTGTCTAACAACAAGTACTATAATCAAAAGCGCACTCCAGTTGTTATAAAATCAAATGGAAATAATATGAAATATCATAAAAAGAACCAAAAGCAAAATTTTAAATCAAAACAAAATAAAAATAAGTATCACCCTGCTGGAAATGTACAAACTAGTTACACCGGGCAATTTTTCGCATTAGGTGTAACTAATCTGGACATATAGCCCGCAAATGTCGGAATGGATCTTCACAGGTGAACCTAACCGAAGAGGACTTATGTGCCATGATTTCTGAAATCAATATGGTTAGCGAGGCTGAAGGGTGGTGGGTAGATAATGGCGCCTCTCACCATATCTGCTATTGATGTAAAAAAACTAGACTTGATCTAATTTTTATGATCACAGATGAAATGTATAAGTGCAATTGTACATAAAATCAAGAAAGTAATAGAGTTTTTAAAGTGGTTCGGTTATGTCAGAAAGTCTACGTCCACTGTTCTTGTATTGATTTAAGAGACTATAGAAAACTAAGTATCTTTCCCTATAATCCATTCTCCTTTTGGTGGTCGGCAGTGGGCCGACCAAGTCAATTCCCCATATAGCGAACGACCAAGGTGACGTTATTGGTGTTAAAACATCATTAGGTGTTCTATGAACAGTAGAGAATCTCTAGCACTTATCACACTTTCTTGCAAAAGGTGTACAATCGGCCCTCATGGTTAGCTAGTAATATCTCTGAGTGTTGATGCGTTGGAGCAATGATCTTCCAGCTGAATGAGCTCTACAGGATCCTTCATGCACTTCTTTGATCAAATCTTCCACCTCCATTGGATGAACACAGCGTTGCAAGGTAATTGTCAATACCCTTCTGTATAAAACTCCTTTGTCTAACACATACCTCGCTGCTTTATATCATAGATTCTTGGCCTCTTTAAGATCGGGTGGTAGGGTTCCATCTTCAATATAAGCTTTGATGGGATCCATCCAAGAAGGTACCAGATCTACAACAATGAAAGCAACCATCAGGTCTTCGTCAATACTTCGATTAGGCAGGAGCTCAATTAGGTATGTTCTTCTGAGCTCAATTCTCGTTGATGATGCTAGGTGAGAAAGTGCATCAGCTCGGGCATTCTCTATTCTTGGTATCCTATTCACTTAGACGGCTGAAAATTTGGCGATGATTTCTATGGCCTTAGTGAGATACCTGATCATCAATTCTCCTTTGGCTCCATACAAATTCAACATTTGGTTAACAATCAGTTGTGAATCAATATGTGCCACTACTTGTTCGGCGCCTAATGAATAGCTAAATTTAGCCCAATTATCAAGGCTTCGTATTCTGCCTCGTTTGATGCTTTAAACTGAAACCTGAGAGCATACTCAATATCAATATCATCAGGAGTATTAAGTATTATACCTTCTCCACTACTGGTAGCACATGAAGATCCATCCATGTACAAATTTTATGACAGAACATCATCGTTGAAGTTTTCTGCTATCAATGATCCATGCTGGAAAATCTTTGTGACATCCCGACTAATTAAATACAGGGTAGCTACTCCTTTATGAAATTAATACAAAATATCAAGTTGGTTCAATCTTGGCATCACCGTCGAAAATATTTAATTGATTACTAGCCACCTAATATTTAAAAAGAGAGATGTCAAATTTTACTAATTAAGTTAACAATTAACCAAGTAATTAAATCATCATCCAACAATCGCATAAACAATCTCATATGAATAACCAACGAAATGAAATAAACTGAGTCCGGAGTAAACACTCCAATAATAATAATACCAGAGTAAAATAAAATTTCGGTACAAGAGTCTGAATAAATAAACCAACAGCTGAAATAAAATTGAAAGTCTGAGAATGCTTTCTCTAAAAGGAAATGGGCGACTTACCCTAATAGGTGAGTAACCCTGAATAGAATCAAGTGTAGAATGTGGAGGCGTCTAATACCGAGATCATGTAACTTCGACTGCAGCTACAACACGTCAATGTTATGGAACTCCTATGCTTGGCGTCCCTGTGACTGGGCACCTAAAAGGTTTTTACAAAAAAATAGATTTGAAAGCAAACGGGTCAGAGCCTAAGGTGAAAGAAGTTTAAAAATATAGCAAGTGTTTAATTGCATTAAACAGTAAATATTATATACATGTTAGTTGCATACTTTCACATGAGTTTCTCACCTCTTAACTAATGTGCACGCTTAACGTATATCCTTAACCCATCCTAGTTATGCCACTATCTAACTAGTCCGTACTAACCCCTGCTTTCACATTCTAATATGAGGTGTCTACTCGTATTACATAAATAAGTTATATTTATATCTAACATTCACATTCATTAAATTACTTATCACAAGTGTTATTTAAATTCTCATATTCGTAGCCCATTCAAATATCTTGGTTATTCACATCTACTAAGCAACAGTGAACTAGTCACAAGTATATATATAAATCACTCTCAGTACATATATACATCTATGGCACCCCTAAGCTAAGCTGCGGTGCACGCATACTCTGCTATCAAATTCATGTACATCACGTACGTAAGGATTAAGCGTTCCAAATCACTCAGGAACCGTCTAAATA
This sequence comes from Sambucus nigra, assembly GCA_949130495.1. Classification (NCBI taxonomy): domain Eukaryota; kingdom Viridiplantae; phylum Streptophyta; class Magnoliopsida; order Dipsacales; family Adoxaceae; genus Sambucus; species Sambucus nigra. Next base: position 351,330,528 of record OX422208.1, on the reverse strand, counting down.
CAAATCACACATATTGGAGGCGAACATAGTTCACATACCCATGGGTCACGCACATACGTACGCTCCCATGGTAAGCTGACTTATCAACTCATAAATAAGTCATTCACATTCCTATGTCCTTAAGGTACCAATCTAAATCTCCCTGTAGGCACACTAAGATCAGATGGCCCTTTTTCGAAAGCCAACCTCCCGGGATAGCAAGTATGGTAGGTATGTCATACACATATGAAATCCATACACTAGGCATTCACACAACCTAAGTAATCATATATAAATATAGGTATTCACACATTCCATCTTATAAATCTAATACGTAGTAAGTTTATCCCGAACATCCTACGTAATATATATTTAGCTTGATAAATCTCTCGTCGTATCAATTTGAGTACCTAAACCTACCTTAAAAGGTTACTAAGTCTCATCTTAGTTTCTAATGTAATCTCAGTAACTTAAAGTCCCTCCGTTACTGTTCCTATCCTTACATCGTCATTCATTTCCATTATAGTCTCAATTCGAACGATTTCTAACAGTACCTCACTCGGTAGACCCTCGTAAGTAATGATATTCAATTTCATAAGGTAAACCATTTTTTCGAGCATCAACTAAGACCCTATTGACCTTAACTAAGTCCCATAATACTATATTAATCACCGTAAGAATTATTTTAGGTTTGGGATTTATATTAAACTTTAAAGGGAAAAACTTTAAAAAATCAGGAGGGGTCGATCGATCGAAACAGTCGATCGATCGACATTCTTGAGTCGATCGATCGATTAAGCAGGTGTTTGCCCATAAATTCTTTAAACAGTTATGGGTTCTCCAAATTTACACCCCAAATCTTCCATTACAACGTCCCAAACTCTCAACTAAATATACTACTCATTACACCAACATGTTTCCACAATCTCTAACGTTTTAGAATCATTAAACCATAATGAATTAATAGTTTCTTGGATCAAAAGTCATAAATATTACTCTAAACGTAGTTCTTCGAAATTTCTTCAAGAACATAGAATTTCTTAACATTAATTCGTGAATTTGTACACATGGATTATAATTTCGTTGTCTTTACATACCAGAAGTTCATCTACTTGCAAAACCTACCCATATTCAATATTTAATTCTCCCAAATTTATAAAATTCTCAATCTTCCAAGCCTAGTCTCCAATTCTAAACTACATGGATAATATATATTTGTTGAATCATAACAAGTTAAATCACTTGCATGGGAATGCAGATTCTGATCCTTTGAAGACGATAAAGGTTGGTTATCTTTCTCTTTCCGGTCTCAAATCCGACGATAGTGGTGGTGTGTGGTGGTTATGGCCATGGAAACCCATGGATATTCTCCTCTCTATTCACGTTGCCCACTCTTTGGTTTTGGGAGATAATGGCCCTAGTGGCCCTAAGGTTTGCTGATAAATAACACCTAATTTTCGTAGGTCACTATTCATTAAAAATTAAAATGACTAAAATTCCCTCTCGGGTTGCCGGTTAGGCCTAAAAATGCCCCGAGACCCAAACTAAACTCCCGACTAGAGTTTTCTGACTATTTTGACCCTTCCGGACGCGTTGACGCACTCAAAATAACCATACGGATGATACAAATATAATTTACTTATAATTTCATTTAAATTGATTCCTGACGCGACTGACACTCACCTCCTAACTTAATTTTCGAATTGTCGTTTTTATAACTCGCGACAATATTAATAAATTCAATAATCACATATTACCATAATCACTCAGTAATATTCAACATTATCATCATAGTCAAATACTAACTCTTGTCTCGCTAGTTATTTAAATCCGAATTAATTTCCAATTAATTATTCCAAATTAATTTAATTAGTACCATAATTAAAAGCAATTTCTATTAATTAATCTCATAATTAAAAGCCATAAAATTACGGGGTATTATATACTTTCCCCTTAATAACGGAATTTCGTCACGAAATTTGGAAAAGTAAGGCACACCTGGAAAAATTAGGTATCCTTCAGTACTCAAAATAAATTCAAAGTAAAGTTCAATCACTACAGCCCCCGCTTCACCACAGGCATGTTGAACACTCTCGACACTTTACCAGTTATAGGGTCACACCTCAATAAATGCACCTCACCTTGTGTTCTTACTAAACAACATTCGAATAAAAATAGCGTATTCATCATTGGCCTCATTATCTCTATATTATTGGGAGGTCGCACCTCACTTCATATCAACTCTCGTGTTTATCTAAACATAAAATCCCCATCCTGGGAGAAACCATAGAACATCTAACTACTCTTGTCCGTTCTTCGAATCTCTGCTCCCGACGGTGTAACTTTTATAAAAGGAAAAAGCCACCTAAGACTATTTGTGGTTATCCCATTTTAGTCATCGGACTCTAACTTCTGACTGATTCAAAACTTTGATAATCCGCTCACTTCAAAACATCCAGAGGAAGGATAGTAAGGTTTATCTACGCAAAACCTCTATAGGCACTGTCCACTATAAATAGGTACATGTGCTTTCACATAACTTTACCATTAGGTAATATCCTCTCCCCATTACCATATTATACTTCACTTACTGGCTATTCCCGTTGTGGAAATGAAATGATCGCAATGAGTCCAAAATTACTTCCATACAGCTCCACCAGTCGTCAATCACCTTGCGTCTACTCCTTGTCTATAGGTAAGACACTCTTCTCAAAACAAAACGTTATCCCCACTACTTCCTTATACCCCATGTTGAAGGTGGATTTTGGGAATCTCATCCTAGTTCAGAATAATACTAGGTAGGACCACGTATCAGCGCGTTCACAATCTAATAGTGTAAATCACCCAAGGCATAACAATTACTTTCCTTCTGGACAACCTGTTCCACACATTCAAAGGAACTCGTTACTTATTTATAAGTTGGCAACCCGTCAAAGAAATTTACCAACTAGACTCTTCCATCACTGAAATCGTTGGTTTGATACAAAATTTTCTGGTTGATCCTCTTACTCCAACCGATCTACTACTTACTATACCCCGTTCAACACCGACTTTCACTTATAATTATTCCCGTTAAGTGATACTTAATAACCCTCTTCTTCTCTTGGCGCATTTCACCACAATGTGCACTTCTGGACTCTTTATACCTTATTGACATCAGCATTCTATTTACGCGCAAGTCACTCTCAATATTCTACTGGGTAGAACTCTACTCCAATTTGTCCATAATAGTTAATTATTTGCCTTTTCAAGGGATACCCCCTTTTAAAATGGCTTCCTACTGACTTTCCACCAAGTTCGGACGTGCTACTCTGATTGCACACGAATATACTGCTTATCATCCTTCTCTTACGACTCTTAATCCATTCTACCACTATCATTTTGTAATATCAGTCTCAGAAGCATAAATTTCACCCATCTATTTCCATATCTCTTCTTCCGGCGATTCAGACAGAGCAAACCAAGTTGTCCATACACCCTATAAACCGTGCATATGGGTCTAAACATCATATACGCTTCATACGTATTCTTAATTCTTTATTGCCCCTGTATTCGCAACGTGGCTATACCACTTGGGCATTCTAGATTACCCCAGAATTTGAAATCCTAAATCCTCCTTAACATCATTCCATCCTTCAACCCGTCGTAGTAAAACAAAATTTCCAGTACTTCCTCACCACACAACTGGCTCTACTGGCCTTATATCGTAATTTACCTTTTAGCTTTCAGTTGTAACTACATACTTTCATAACGACCGAGGTACCGGACTCATGGACGAATGGCAAAACATCTCCCTACTACCAACCTTACGCTAAGTTTCATGCGTGGGATGTCTCGCAAAGCGAAATCCAAACAAGGAACCCCCCCGATACACTACTATCTAGCATTGTCGGTCATCGGAATCCGTTAGGCGCTCAGTCCATAACATGTACCCCTATATTCCCGTCCCTTGACAACAAAGTTACATCTCCTTCCGCAATTACGCTTAAACAAGGATCTTGTTTCGAAAGACACTGTCTCTTAACATTGATGGTAATCACATTCCATAAACATCATGCAAATATAATCGCGGCTCTCAAAATCCCGTCCCCAGACATACAACTATGAGTATTAACTTCCACGTCTCTAAAGGGTGATATAACAATGCACTCTTCCTATTACCACGTCCTGAATGTTAATTATAATAACCAGCTAAATCTTTCCGCTGAATAATAAACCAAATACACTTCGAATCATATCAATAAAGTCCCTACACATACCGGGATCAAATATCCGAGACCATTATACCTTTCGAAGTCTCGATAATATATATATATATATATACACACACACACACACATATATAAATATATATAAACGTAAGCCCGACCCTCTCGCAGATGGGGTCTCGCCAGAACAAAATATTCTACACCAAGGTAGTAACCCCGATAGACTTGCAATATCCGCACACTATCGATTTAATCATTATTATAAAACCATAATTAGGATAATATCATACTCGTATAACACATCACTAAAACGAGTAATTTCAATAAAGTATATACCACTATCGATACACCCATTCATCCTCCGCGGATAACGCTAAAGGTAACCCCACTATACCAGGAAAAATATTCACATAAATAATAACATTGCCGATATACGCACTAAACTCATCTCTCATGCGAATATAGCAATAATAAAAATGTAGTAACTCATTCCTGTCACATACAACACGTATCATCATCTGAGGATATAACTCATACCTCTACCTTGTCAATCGCCATGGCTGCTCAAATGGTTCCTAGACTTAACATGCCTGTCCGTACCAAATCGAAAATTTCAATAACTATTGCCCTTGTTAGGCACCATACCCTTATCCCCTTACTTGCTTAGGAAAATTTTTTAACGCACGGGTTTCACTCCCCCACAAAATACCTCTACACATACTCCACTTATCTCCGATCACACTGACCATGTTAGGGTTGTCTTTCTCTCGGACTTTGGTAGTCTCGACTCTGATGGCTACCTCCGTTGTTCCCTTAGCTTTGATGACCCTAACGAACATGTTACTAGCTTCAACAACCCTTACTGAATTCACCATTGCTCGGTAAAAATTCAACTATCCAAATCATTTAAATGGGTCCCCTAATGGGTTTCCCCCTTGGGGTGCTTCACCAACACCGATTTTCCCCAGTCTTACTCTCTGACTAAATTCTTCGATTCTTGAAGCTTCCCACACAATGAAGTGTTAACATCCATATTGACAAAATGCGACATTGTTGTCATCTGTAGTGATCGTCCAAGAAGAACTTCCCATAAGTGCTAGAAAAATTGTACCTACTTCATCTGGTGCAAGATTCGCTAATTAATTAAATTCCCTTTCATAAAGGGACCTCTGTCTGGCCCTCTGGTGTGAGTTCAGAACAATGTTCGTACCGTATCCTGAACATCTGATGAAGGAACTTGCGATTATACTGTACCTAAGATCCTTCTAGTGACACAACATTCCACTTATAAATGTGGTGGTTGACTCCTACCTTTAATACTTTGCTCCGATGAGCCAAGAAAAATTCTTATCCCAATTTTTTTTTTACTTTCGGTTAGCCACACACCGACACATTCCCAAGCCTTTGAATATTTTACCTTCGTTGGCTAACACACGCCATTTCCCCATTTCTAGAATTTTCACTGCTGGTTCTCTTCAATGTTTCGTCGGACTCTCTCCCGTTCCAACCTTGTTGGGTGGGTGAGTCTAATTTGACCTCACTTTCTACTATAGTGGAATCTGGAAGTCATATGTTGTTCCTTAACCGTCTTTACCGTCCTGGCTTTTCGTGCCATAATAGGGGTGACCTCAACTACGATCATCATTCTTGAATATACCAAATAACCTCAACTGAGCTTTGCCTATGCTGTCCGCCCAACCGTCCTTGCCTGACATACTGCATTGTTCGGCACATGAATACACCCGAATGCAAATAAAAATCACTATCCTATACATTATAGCAGGAGAACAAAACCTCACTAAAGAAATCAACAATCTAAAACATAGGGCTCTATATCAAAGAAAGCTACGCTGGAAGCATAATAAGCAGCACAGATCCTAAAGGACACTAGAGCCTGATGCTCTGATACCACCTGTGACACCCCGACTAATTAAATACCAGGTAGGTACTCCTTTATGAAATTAATACAAAATATCAAGTTGGTTCAGTCTTGGCATCACCATCGAAAATATTTAATTGATTACTAGCCACCTAATATTTAAAAAGAGAAATGTCAAATTTTACTAATTAAGCTAACAATTAACCAAGTAATTAAATCATCATCCAACAATCGCATAAACAATTTCATATGAATAACCAACGAAATGAAATAAACTGAGTCCCGAGTAAACACTCCAATAATAATACCAGAGTAAAATAAAATCTCGATACAAGAGTCTGAATAAATAAAACAACAACTGAAATAAAACTGAAAGTCTGAGAAAGCTATCTGTAAATGGAAATGGGCGACATGCCCTAACAGGTGAGTAACCCTGAATTCAACAAGTGCAGAATGTGGAGGCGTCTAATACCGAGATCGTGTAACTTCCACAGCAGCTACAGTACGTCAACGTAATGGAATTCCTATGCTTGGCGTCCCTGTGGCTGGGCACCTAAAAGGTTTTTACAAAAAAATAGATTTGGAAGCAAACGGGTCAGAGCCTGAGGTGAAAGAAGTTTAAAAATATAACAAGTGTTTAATTGCATTAAACAGTAAATATTATATACATGTTAGTTGCGTACTTTCACACGAGTTTCTCACCTCTCAACTAATGTGCACGCTTAACATATACCCTTAACCCATCCTAGTTATCCCACTATCGAAGTAGTCAGTACTAACCCCTGCTTTCACATTCTAATATGAGGTGTCTACTCGTATTACACAAACAAGTTATATTTATATCTCACATTCACATTCATTATATTACTTATCACAAGTGTTATTTAAATTCTCATATTCGTAGCCCATTCAAATATCTTGGTCATTCACATCTACTAAGCAATAGTGAACCAGTCACAAGTATATATATAAATCACTCTCAATACATATATACATCTATGTCACTCCTAGGCTAAGCTGCGGTTCATGCATACTCTGCTATCAAATTCATGTACATCACGTACGTAAGGATCAAGCATTTCGAATCACTTAGGAACCATCTAAATACAAATCACACATATTGGAGGTGAACATAGTTCACATACCCATGGGTCACGCACATACCTACGCTCCTATTGTTAGATGACTTATCAACTCACAAATAAGTCATTCATAGTCCTATGTCATTAAGGTACCAATCTAAATCCCCCCGTAGGCACACCAAGATCAGATGGTCTTTTTTCGAAAGTCAACCTCTCGTGATAGCAAGTATGGCAGGTATGTCATATACATAAGAAATCCATACACTAGGCATTCACACAACCTAAGTAATCATATATCAATTTAGGTATTCACACATTCCATCTAATAAATCTCATACGTAGTAAGTTTATCCCGAACATCCTACGTAATATATATTTAGCTTGATAAGTCTCTCGTCGTATCAATTTGAGTGCCTAAACCTACCCTAAAAGGTTACTAAGTCTCCTATTAGTTTCTAATGTAATCTCAGTAACTTAAAGTCCCTCCGTTAATGTTCTTATCCTTACATCGTCATTCATTTCCATTATAGTCTCAATTCGAACGATTTCTAAACGTACCTCACTCGGTAGACCCTCGTAAGTAATGATATTCAATTCCATAAGGTAAACCATTTTTTCGGGCATCAACTAAGACCCTATTGACCTTAACTAAGTCCCACAATACTATAATTTAACTAAGTCCCACAATACTATAATAATCACCCTAAGAATTATTTTAGGTTTGGGATTTATATTAAACTTTAAAGGGGAAAACTTTCAAAAATTAGGAGGAGTCGATCGATCGAAGGCAAAGGGTCGATCGATCGACATTCTTGAGTCGATCGATCGATCAAGCAGGTGTTTGCCCATAAATTCTTTACACAGTTACGGGTTCTCCAAATTTACACCCCAAATCTTCCATTATAACGTCCTGAACTCCCAACTAAGTATACTACTCATTACACCAATATGTTTCCACAATCTCTAATGTTTTAGAATCATTAAACCATCATAAATTAATTGTTTATTGGATCAAAAGTCATAAATATTCCTCTAAACCTAGTTCTTCGAAATTTCTTCAAGAACATCAAATTTCTTAACATTAATTCGTGAATTTGTACACATGGATTATAATTTCGTTGTCTCTACATACCAGAAGTTCATCTACATGTAAAACCTACCCATATTCAATATTTAAGTCTCCAAAATTTATAAAATTCTCAATTTTCCAAGTCTAGTCTCTAATTCTAAACTACATGGATAATATATATTTGCTGAATCATAACAAGTTAAATCACTTGCCTGGGAATGAAGATTCTGATCCTTTGAAGATGGTAAAGGTTGGTTCTCTTTCTCTTTTTTTATCACAAATCCGACGATAGTGGTGGTTATGGCCATAAAAACCCTTGGAACTTCTCCTCTCTATTCACGTTGCCCACTCTTTGGTTTTGGCAGATAATGGCCCTTTGGTTGGCTGATAAATAACACCTAATTTTCGTAAGTCACTATTCGTTAAAAATTAAAATGACTAAAATCCCCTCCCAAGTTGCCGGTTAGGCGTAAAAATGCCTCGGGACTCAAACTAAACCTCCGACTTGTGTTTTCTGACTATTTCGACCCTTCCGAATGCGTTGACGCACTCAAAATGACCATACAGATGATATAAATATAATTTACTTATAATTTCATTTAAATTGATTCCTGATGCGACTGACACGTGCGTCCCAACTTAATTTTCGAATTGCCGTTTTTATAACTCGCGACAGTATTAATAAATTCAATAATCACATATTATCATAATCACTCAGTAATATTCAACATTATCATCATAGTCAAATACTAACTCTTGTCTCGCTAGTTATTTAAATCCGAACGAATATCCAATTAATTATCCCAAATTAATTTAATTAATACCATAATTAAAAGCAATTTCAATTAATTAATCTCATAATTAAAAGCCATAAAATTACGGGGTATTACAATCTTCCTACTCTTTTATGCATATTTCTAGGCCATTTCCTAAATTCTGGATGACTCAGGTTGATCGGTAGCTACTTCGACTTGCTTTTGAGCTGAGCTCTCTTCTTTTGAAGTCTGCTCGGTAGGAAAGTTCTGGTGCTCGGGGACCTCCGAATAAGTAAATCCAACAATGAAATCAGCCAAAGCTTGACATTTTAATAAAGATCTTAGTTCATAGACAATGTCATACTCTCCCAATTCTACCACCTAGTATATCAATCTTCCCGACTTCTCAGGTTTGTAGAGAGCTTGCCGAAGAGGCAGATAAGTATACACAACTATGGTGTGTTCTTGGAAATAAGTTTTCATGCGTCTTGAAGCCTCAATAAGTGCTAGGGCTAATTTTTCCAAACGCGGGTACCTGATTTTAGCTCCTCTGAACGCTTTGCTGGTATAGTAGACTGATTTTTGGAGTCCATTGTCCTGTTTGACCAATGCTGAGCTCATTACTTCTCCCCCAATACTGATTGGGAGAGCAATGGTGGCGACCCCTGATACTTCTTTAACTCCTGGAACGTTTCCTCACATTCTGCATTCCACTTAAAAGTTTTTCTCAACACTTTGAAAAACGATAAGCACCTGTCTGTTGCTCGAAAAATAAATTTGTTTAAGGCTTCCATTCTTCTAGTGATCCTCTGTACATATTTCTTGCAGGTCGGTGACTGCATTTCAATTAAAGCTTTTATCTTTACTGGATTAGCCTCAATTCCCCTTTGATTAACTATGAAGCCGAGGAACATCCCTTCTTGCACTCCAAACACGCACTTGGTCAGATTCAACTTCATCTGATGCTCTTCCAACTGATCAAAAGTCTGACTGAGGTTAGCGATATGATCTTGAGATTTTTTACTCTTTGTCAACATATCATCTACATACCTCCATATTTTTGCTTATATGTTCTTCGAATACCTTGTTCACCAACCTTTGATACGTTGCACCTGCATATTTGAGACCTAATGGCATTACATTATTGTAATAAGTTCCTCGGGGGGTGGTGGAGGTTGTACTTTACCTGTCTTCGGGTTTTATTTGTATCTAGTTATAACCAAAATAGGCATCCATAAAGATTAAAAGCTCACGTCGTAATGTAGCATCTACCAACTGATCAATTCTAGGCAAAGAAAAATGATATTTTGGGAAAGGTTTATTTAAATCAGTGAAATCCACGCACATCCTCCGTTTATCATTCTTCTTTTTGACCATTATAACATTGGTCAACCAGTCTGGATACTTCACATCCGGGCTTTTTGAAGCTTCTCTACTTACTCTTGGATAGCTTGATTCTTTTCAGGACTGAAAACCCGACGTCTCTGCTTGATCGGCTTGGCATCCTTACTGACGTTGAACTCGTGACAAAGGAAATTAGGGTCAATTCCAGGCATATCCCCATGGCTCCAAGCAAATACATTTCTCCATTGCCTCAGGAACATAATCAACTCCTGTTTAAGGGCGGGTTCTAGTGTTGAACCGATCTGCGTAGTCCTTTCCGGTTTGTCATCCTCCAGAATGATGCTTTTAGTTGCTTCCAAAATTTCTCCCTTGAATAACTCTGTTTCATCCCGTGGATCTAATGTTCCAACCTCAGATTCACCATTAGGCTCAGTAGTATCCACTTGGTAAGTTGTAGTCTTTTTCTTCAATTCAATCAGATCCTCTTGCTCGGCTGATGAGTAGTGACACTCTTTAGCCACCTTTTGCTCTCCTTTCACAACACCTACCCCAAAATGAGTTGGAAACTTCAAGCATTGATGTACTTTTGATGGTACAACTTCAAACTTCTTCAATCCTACCCTGCCGAGGATCACATTATAGGCAGATTGAATGTTCTTATCCATCACGAAGAAATGTATTTTCTCTGTGCGACTTACTAGCCAAGTGTTGATCAACACTTCTAGCTTGATTGTTCCCAAGGGGTAAAAATTTTCACTAGAAAAGCCTATTAATGGTCTATAATAGGGTTCTAGCTGGCTGAGCTTCAAGTCCAAACTCTGAAAACAAGGATAAAACATAACATCAGCTGAACTCCTATTGTCAATCAAAACTTTGGCGATGATAATATCCTGGATTCTAAATTTGACAACCAATGAGTCATCATGGGGATAAAGTACCCCAGAGAGATCATGTTTTGAAAAATCAATCACCAGCTTGTCTTTGTTGACCTTCCAAGCATGGGCTTCATTCAAGTAAGCTTTTCTTTCAGTGGTGTGATCACCTCCTCTTGCATCACCACATGTAATCATATGATAATCAAATGAACCAAAATTGATCATAGCTACCTCACATTCTAATTTCTTGCGCTTCTTCGGTAGTTCTGGATCATCTTCATAATCGTCTTCATGATTTCTCTTCCTGTCATCTCTAGACTTGCATGGAGAATTTGACCTTCTTTTAGGTTTTTTGCCATCGCGCCGATTAACAGATTTATTGATTTTTCCTCGAAGGATAAGGGATTTTATCTCATTTCGCAAAGCGATGCAATTAACCGTTGTATGACCACGATCTTTATGGAATTCACAATATTTGGATTTATACCTCTTGTTAGGAGGTGCCTTTAACTTCTCAGGCCATCGCAAATCCTTACTCTGCTCGATTTCTTCCTGGATATGGTGAATGCTAACACTCAATGAAGTGTAGGTTCCATACTTTTTGAGCTTGTCTTCTTTCTTCGGCTTCTGCTCCTTCTGCTCCTTTTGCTCCTTCTTCTCAAGCTTCGTGCCAGGCTTCGTGGCTGAAATTTGTTTTGCGACCATAGCTTCCTCGGCATTCATTATTTTTTCTTCCTTTGCCATAAGTTCAGTCATAGTTTTAGGAGGATATTTAGACAGAGTATAATATAGTTTCTCGGGAAGCAAGCCACTCATAAGAGCAGTGATGGTTATTTTCTCCTCATAATCAATCACCTCAAACTTTTCATTATTAAAATGCGTAATGTATTCCTTGGTACTTTTCCCCACTTCTTCCCTTACACTTAGAAGATGAGCTACTCTTTTAATTGTCTTAGCTCCAAAACATAAGTTGCTAATGAATAACTTGGCAAGATGATTGAAGGTGACAATTTGTCCTTGGGGCAAGTTATTATACCATATTTGGGATGAACCCTATAATGGTACTTTAAAATGCTCTGCACCTCATTTCATCAGAGACTGAATAAATATCAGTTGCAGCTTGATATTGCTCGATATGGAGAACTGGATCATGTTTACTGTCATATTTAGGAGTGACCACAGGAGCTTTATATTTTGATGGAGTAAGAAAATCCACAATTACCTGAACAAAGGAGGATCCTTTAACAAAACTTCATTGCAGAGGATTCTTTGCTCTCACCGTTTCACCCAACCTATCTTCCAACCTCTGAATTGATCATTTCCACGATGGATTGCCTGCCTCAAATTTATGCGAAGCAGCTTGGCTGTTCCGACCATGTGTCTGCACTGAACTCGCCTCCTGAGAGGTCTGCGCGACACGTACAAATTGTCGGACGCTTGATCTTGATTTGACTGAGGCCTCATGTTGGTTGACTTGATGTTGAGTGTTCCCGGATAACGCTCTATGAGGATTTCTAGTTGCTCGGGGTCCCAAACGATCAAAGGGCGAAGCTTTGCTTAGCCTTTCCAAAACACTTGGCCTTTTAGGAGAAAAAGAATGGATATCATAGGGTTCTGTGGACCTGAGCGATGAATTTGCTTCTGGATGATTAGAGGTGTCTTGTAAAGACCTGGAATAACTATGTCTGATGAATCTTAGACAAAGGAGCTTTATACAGAAGGGGATTGGCGATTTTCTTGCAGCGCTGTGTTCATCTAATGGAGGTGGAAGATTTGATCAAACAAGTACATAAAGGATCATGTGGAGCTCATTCAGCTGGAAGATCATTGCTCTAACGCATCAACACTCAGGGATATTACTGATTGACCATGTTGGATGATTGTATAACCTTTGTGAGAAAGTGTGATAAATTCCAGAGGTTCTCTACCGTTCATAGAACACCTAATGCTGCTCTAACACCAATAACGTCACCTTGACCATTCGCAATATGGGGAATTGAATTGGTCGGCCCACTACCGACCACCAAAGGAAGGTTCAAATACTTAGTTGTTGATGTGGATTACTTCACGAAATGGGTGGAGGCAGAGCCATTGGTTGATATGCCTTATGAGAAAGTGTATCAGTTCATCTAGAAGAATATCATCTGTCGATATGGTTTACCATATGCTTTCATCACATACTTATCCAATCTAAAATCCAGAAGCTGCATTCTGCACTGGGCCATCCTCAAAGTAATGGTCAGACCGAAGTGATAAATAGAACTTTACTGAATGGAGTAAAAAAGAGACTTGATGCTGCCAAGTGCAACTAGATTAACGAGCTACACTCTATTCTTTGGGCCTACAGAACAACGTCGAGAACAACAACAGGAGAGGCACCATACATACTTCCATTTGGGACTGAAGCAATGGTACCTGCCGAGATTGATTTACCTACTCACAGGGTACTGAATTTTAATTCCCCAGTTAGTGACTTGATGAGACAATTAGATCTCGACATGTTGGAGGAGGAACGAGAAGAGGCAGCTCTGAGAAATACTGCCTACCGACACCGAATTGCTCGCTTTTATAATAAAATGGTCAAGACGACTAACTTGAAAGAGGGTGATTATTTTCTTAAGAAGGTTATCCAGAATAATAACAAGCTCGAGGCCAAATGGTATGGACCATATCACATCTCACTGTCCTCCGACCATGGACATCTCGGATGTCGAACATCTTCGAAAGTATTATCAGTAATGTAATGGATGTCTATTATTGTATCTCTCTTGCTTTTATTTCAGTATCAATAAAAAGTTGATTTCAGTCTCTTTAATTTTTTGATTTTTTTTCGGAGTACGGTGATATATATCACCCAGAAAAAATTAACTTTTGATCTTTAGCTCTGACCAAGTCAAAACAGGATTATAATCATCAACACTTTGTTGGCAATAATAAAAATAATAGCCAACCAACTCAAAACATGATTATAATCCTCAGCACTTGGTCGGCAATAAGAAAAATAATAACCAAGTCAAAATAGGATTATAGTCCTCAACACTTGGTCGGCAGTAAGAAAAATAATAGCCAACCAAGTCAAAATAGGATTATAATCCTCACCACTTGGTTGGCAACAATAATATACTTCATGTATGACTTCGTAAAAATAAAATCGCGAACAAGAGGTTGATTACTTCATGTATGATTTTGTATAAATAAGTCGAGAATAAGAAGTGTAAAACTTCATATAAAACTAAAAAAAGTTATAAACAAGTTTTACCCGACTAAGTTAAATGCGGGAAGACATATAAAAATTCCTAGATACTGGAATATAAACATACATTCCTCATACACTTGGTCGCCACTAATGACTAATGATCAATATATCTAAGTGCATTAGTAGAATCAATGGTATAACCACTCTTAACTAATACTAAATTTGGATTGATATATCTAAGTATATTAGTAGAACCAATGACATTACAATCACAAGTTAACTGAACGATTAAAATAATCATAAGTTGACAAAAATAAACACGTTTCATTCATACAAACTTTATTACATTCAAATGAATTACAAAATATAGGATAATCATTCAATTGGACGTTTTCCCTCCGCTTTGGAAGATGATTTCACTTTTTTTCATACCAGCAGGAGGATCTTCCAGCGTATAAGGAGAATTGATAAAATGAAATCTCGAAGCATCCTTCTATTACTGCTGCTCGACGTGTTGGTCAAATGAGGAGGCTGAACTGTCTCAAGTTCATCGTGTAACTCGTAATCCTCGAAATATTTCGATATCAAGCATTGGGGAATCGATTCAATAAGAATTTAGCTGACATCCAACTTGAGCAGAGGTAGTAGAGATAGCTTTATCCCAGCCCCTGTTGAAGGAATTTTCCCTGACCTTCTTCCTCTTGGCCTTCTCGACAGAAAGGTCTATGATTAGCTTGGCTATTTGACCTTCAACAGCCTTCGCCCTGTACTCAGCTTTAGTTGCAACCGAGTTAGCCGCAACCAAAGTATTATCAGCCTTTTGTCGAGATTCTTCAGCAGTTTTGATTTTTTTTTCCCATGCCTTTTTTTTCAGTTTCCATACCCTGTTGAGATTTTAGCAAAGACTGTATCAGACCTTCAAAGGCTTCTTCTATTTCTCCCGAGGAAGAATGTAGCTGATTGTCCTTTTCCAGCATTTGGTTGTAGTCAACCAAGAACTATAAGAAAAAGCGAAGTTAATACAAAACTAAAAAGACATGGTAACGTAAAAAATGAAAGCTTACTAAGGCCAGGTTTTGAGAAGCGCTTGCTGATAATTAAGATCGGGACATTGAAGCAGCAGTAGAACTGTGGTCTAGGAGTGTGCCAGACTTGATCAACTTCCTAGACAATCTAGGACTAAAGGCAACAGATGGGACCACACCGATCAAACCTTGCTGATCACCATCAACAACTTTCTCAACCTGCTTATCGGCATGACCCCTCTTCAATCTTTTCAAAGGAGACTCGTCACCCTTGTTGGCTGGGGGCTTTTTTCCAACATCATTCTTCTTCTTCTTCTTCTTATTCTTCAAGGAACTAATGTCAAGGGGCTTCTTGGCACCACCTATAGAGTCATTTTCCAAATAGTTAGGGATTTTTCTCTTGCCCATACTGACAGTAAGTGGAAGATTGGAGTCAAGAGAGGCAGAAGACCGACTTCAGCAATAACTCCAGCAGATTCACTAGTAGAGGGAGTAGATACTGGGTCATTCTCCAAGTCAATTATAATTGATGGAATGCCAATTGTTAGTCGGACTACAAAGGAAGTGATGGAGGTCTTATATTCCAACAATGTAGAAGCTGATCGGGGGATGATCTTCTCCTGTTATTTGGTTAAGGCCCTACAAGAATTTGAGTTCTTCTAAATTAAATTCACTCGGCTTGGGGGACTTTCTCTTACGATCCTCTTTAACAAAGCAACAACCAATGATAGTACACATTAGAAAAGATATCATAAAAGAAGAGAAAAAATTGAAATAACAACCTATCCCATTCCCTGATTGAGGGCATCCGAGACCATAATAGGCTACTCCACCATCAAGGGCGCATGTTGCCAATTCTTAACTACTAAAGCATGACTCCAATAAACTTTATTGGAGTCAAGAAAATTCAATACTAAAGCTCTATTAGCATCTCTGGTTTTCAAACAATATGTATTTTCCCTTGTAATGGACCATTTATAACAGAACATAATCTTTGGAATCCCAATATGAGTCCCATAGAGTTTGTTCAATCTATTTACACCATTGACAATTCTTCAAGTGTTGGGAGTCACTCGTGCTGGGACAACATCAAAATATTAGCAAAAACGAAGAAGAAAAAGGTTTGGTGGAAATGAAAAACCACACTCTACTATAAACAAAGTGGGAATCTAGTGACATCCACCCAAGGAATACACATCTAAAGGGCCATAAGGGACTTCTAATTCAACCGAAGATGGAATTTTATGCCATTCCCTAAATTCCTCTAAGGAGATATCGTCAACTATAAAAACCATCGTTCAAAAGAAGGAAACGAGGAAAAACAAATAAAAGAAAGAATTCTTATAGAAGATTAAGGATTCAGTAATAACTGTCGAAGGAAAGGAGGAACGATGGCAAACGATTGCACAAAAGCTTAGAGATAGCTGCTACACTTCGAAAATTTAGGGGTAAGGCAAAACCTGCAAAAGTCTCCCGCCTTTTATAAGTTGCCTCAAAAATAGCGAAGAAAATGATTAAATGTACCAAAGATTGACAATTCGATGGCTTCGCGAATCAGAAGGTTACAAATACCCATTTGCCCTTTGGCGGTTCGTTAAAATTCAAATTATTTACAAAAATGTCATTTTCAAACAGTGCTAGTAAATTTTACAAGTGTGGGAGATCGACTGCTGACTAAGCATCATGAAAATACTCCGAGTTACTTCTAGAATCAAATGCTCCATACTTTCACGCAAGCGCCAAGCATGGAACGTTGGGGGCTTCTGTTGATGCAAAAAATTATCCACCTACGTGGACCAATTAGAAGTAAACACGTGTCATCCTACGTGGCTAAAATCCTAGTCAACAGAAAGTAAATCTGTCAACCAATGCATGGAATGCCGACTAACACAAGGAATGCTGACCAACACAAAGAAGGTCGACCAACAAGACAATGAAGCGTCATCATACAAAGAGTCATACTACACGTAGTTTATACAGCCAATCGTCATATTCATTGTGTAAGGATGTAAATGCTTAATTATATAAAAGCATTCCATCCCTTGACATTCCAACCCTGGACTTCCGAGTCCCTATAAATACATTGTATCACTTTCATCAAGGGCAGGGCATAACAGATTCAAAGGCAAGATGCCTAGTTTTCTGTAGTCTCTGAAATCAATACAAGAACAGTGGACGTAGGCTTTCTGACATAGCCGAATCACTTTAAAAACTCTCTTACTTTCCTGCTTTTATTTGCAATTTTACATATACATTTTATTGGTGATCATAAAAATTAGATTAAGTCCAGTTTTTTACATCAATATCTTCTATCATCATTCTTTATTTAAGACTTATTCTAAGGCTGAAGGTAAGAGGGTGTTGTTAAGTGATTTTCACTCCACTAATATTATTGGTACTAGAGATGTGGAATTAAAGTTCCTTTTTGGAAAAACCGTGGTCCTTAAGGAAGTGTTGCACACTCCAGAGATAAGGAAGAACTTGGTTTCTGGCTATGTCCTCAATAAAGCTAGGTTTACTCGGACTTTTGGTGCAAACTTATTTACATTGACCAAAAACAAAATTTTTGTAGGCAAAGGTTATGCCATTGAAGGAATGTTTAAATTAAACGTTGACGTTATTAATAAAACTCCACCTTCTTTTTATATTGCTTGTTCTTTTTAATATGTAGCATGCTAGACTTTGTCATGTTAAAAAACAACTTGTTAAAAATATGAGTACTTTCGGATTAATTCCAGAAATATCACTAAATGATTTTGAAAAATGCAAATGGTGTAGTCAAACGAAAATAACTAACACCCCATATAAATGTGTTATTAGTAAATCTGAACCACTTGACTTAATTCGTTTGACATTTGTGAATTGACTGGAGTTACGACTAGAAATAACAAACGATACTTTTTTTTTTTACTTTTATTGATGATTACACAGACTATTCATTTTTGTATTTGATAAAAAATAAAAGTTAAGTGTTTGATATGTTTAAAATTTTCTTAAATGAAATTATAAATCAATTTAATCGAAAAATTAAGAGACTATGTAGTGATAGAGGCACCAAATATGATTATGAACATTTGATTGAATTTTATAAAATTCATGGTATTATTCACAAAAAACAACCCCTTATTCTTTTGAAATAAATGGTAAAGTTAAAAGAAAAAATAGTATTTTAACTGATTTGGTAGTTGCTATTTTATTAAGATCGGGATCTGCCTCACATTGGTGAGGATAAATTATTTTAACAGTGTGTCACGTGCTTAATCGAATTCCTAAGACTAAAAAAAATATCTCCTTATGAAATTTGAAAAAGTATTAAGCCAAACGTATTGTATTTTAGAACGTGGGGATCCTTAGCTAATGTACATCGTCATGATCCTTAAAGGTCTAAATTAGTTAGTAGAGAACATGAGTGTGTTTTTATTGGTTACGCAGTTAATAGCAAAGCATATAGATTTTATTATTTAAAAGATCAAGTCATTATCGAATCAAACGATGCTAATTTTTATGAAGATAAATTTCCATTTAAATTGAGAAATAGTGGGGGTTCGATATTCACTAGACTTTCTATTCCTAAAAATTCAGAACCTAACTAATCTATTTTAGAACTAAGAAAAAGTAAAAGATCTCGTATTGAAAAAGATTTTGGTCTTGACTTTTATGCTTACACATTAGAGGAGGATCTTAATACCCTTCAACAAGCTTTATCTAACAATCTCCATTTTCTCAGGTAAAGTCCACCAGGCACGATATGCCGAAGATAGGGCTTATCGGTCAAATAATACCATTCTCAGCACCAACGTAAATTAAATATTATATTAAAGGCCCATAATTGAATTTTAAATCAACATTTCCATAATAAGTATATAAATCCAAACCAACATAAAATGCATGATGTAAATAAATAAATCTCGGGCTTATGACCATACAAATATCTCAAATGAACTAAGACTGGAAACGCACCTAAGCTAAAGTCAATAAATCTGAAAAGCTGATAAGTACGAGAGATCGCAAGGCTGGAACAACAACAGTCCCGATATCCCTGTCTAGAAGCAACATGGGGGAAAAACTTTTAAATTGGGTCAGAGCCCTAAGTGTGCAAGAATTAACTTATTTAATTCAAGACGCAATAATACAGTTGATGCTAAATGAATATTCTCCCTCGTCACTCACATGGGAATAACATCTCATCCTTCAACTAAGTGTGATATAACCCACAACCTAATAAATCCCAAATAATGAGTGTGGCACTATGTCAATTAAATAATAATGGATTTGACGATACTTAAATGCCTAAGTGAACTGACTATATTTAATTATCAAATCCCGTAATATCCCAGTCTTCTAAGTCTCGCATAATTGGCATAAACATCTATCATGCATCATAGTATAAGGGCTTGTAATTTATGTCTATATCATTAGACAATTCAATCTATCTCAATTAAAGTACAGGTGTGTGTGTGTGTGTCTCTCTCTCTCTCTCTCTCTCTATATATATATATATATATATATATATATTTGACACACAAAAACATCTATCGTTGGTGTCTAGTTCATACTCTATTAGCAAGTCTGGAGGAATCTCTTATCCTAGGAGGACATCACAAAATACACATAAGTTAGGGGCAGTCCCTACGGAGGATATCGGTTCATGGACCATACCCAACGGTGACAGGCTGGGTTAGCGTCAACACATACCTCTCATAGATAGCGCCTCCACATAGTACCTATATGACTTACACAATCGCCAAGCCCACCTGTGCCGGCATGTGGTACCCGGTCTGAATGCACGAACCCCCAAGCCTATTGGACAATCCACGAACATTGGTATGTCCACACAAATACATATAAGTACATATTATTATCTTATGTAATATGCATATGTAACTACTCCATAATTACCATGGGAAGTCCCACATAAGATTCACAATTTTTTCATTTATTAATAATTTACCATCTAGTGAATTTTTAATTCCACTCTATTGAATAATTATTTAACCATCTAGTTGATTGTAATTTTTCCAATTTAATGTGGGTACATTTGTATTTTTAATAACTTCCCTATTGTCCCAAACATGGTCCCACCAACTCTCTTGGACCCCTAAAAATACCCTTAACCAACCCAAGACTCAACTTATTCAACCCTCAGGGACGAATCGATTCGGTTCTTGGCCGAATCGATTCGCTGCCAAACTGAATCGATGCGCCCCAAGGCTGAATCGATACGATTTAATGCAGAAGCCTAGATCTGCTTGTTTGATTCAATACGTGATTCCTATATCTCATTCCAAATTTACTCCCAAAGGTTTATACTAATTCATAGTTATGTAGTTGAGTCCCTAAAACTTAATTAGTCCTATTAGGATCATTATTTACATGAATCAATCTTAATTTCATGCCCAATTTTCTCAGAATTTATGAACATTAAATACCGATTTCATCCCAGATTTCAATCCGAATTCCCACACTGTTTAATTCTTATTGCGGGGCATCAATAATGGGGTTTACATCAGAATGTCAGTCCATAGTCCAACATTAATATTCTCTAAATTAAACAATCAATATGTCCCCATTTACTATCAAGAACCCTAAGGGATCTAACCTCGATTTCAGAATACGATACCTAAATTTCTGGGACTAATCCTATATTAAATTGAGTTCTCTACATACATAGATACATAGAATATTTACTCATCATCAATTTATTCATATCGAACCTAAATTCCAAAATTTTTAGGGATTATCATGATGCATCAAGAAATACATTGAAAAACTTAAATTAAGCACGATAATTCTTGCCTTGGAAATTTATGGAAGAAAGACCCTTTGATTCCTTACCCCTTTTTCCCTCTTTTGGTTCTTCCCATTTCATCTCCCGTTAACAGTTGTGTTTAGGTCTTTTCTAAATAGTAGTGGGGAATTGGTTTACCCCCACTTAAATATTAATTAATCATAGTCTCGAGTTCGACTTAAAACTCAATTTTTGGACCCCCAAATGGACCCAAATTCTTTCCCAAACTAGCCCAAAAGTTCCTCAACATATATGTCATTGACCCGGGACTATTTTTAAATGTCTAAAACACCTAAACGGGCCTTTAACGCGTCTCAATTATTTCTATTTCACATAGACATTTTTATTATGTTTGAACTACACACACTCGTAAAATTATATATGTGTTATTTATTTTTCACTAGTAAGCCCATTATGTCCAATTGAGTTTATATTTATATAACCATGAATAAATGATTATTTAAATTTAAATTTTTACTCGTTTAATTTAAATCCTCCCAATTTAATTTATTCTAAAAATAAATTCGAAATTTTTAAATTTATTTATTTCGTAATATTTCATTCTGAAATTACGGGTTATTTCATTCTCCTCCCTTCATAACGGAATTCCGTCCTCGGAATTCACTAAAGCTCAACCTTATTTTTTTTTATCCGCGCGATTAATCTAAGTTTTACATTTAATTATTCCATATCCATATCCCATAAGATAAAAGAAAAGGCTCACCCATGCCTATCATAACATCACTGGGGTGTTCATATATTTCACATTATATGTAAATACACATAACATTAACTAAGGTGAATGACACATATACATCTTATTTTTACCATTCATACCAAGCATATCCATATATCAAGTATACCACCACATATGTACATAAAAAAGACAATAATGATCTTAGTATCCGACTTCCTTAAACTCCCGACTTTTGTCAATTTCGTGCGTGGAACGTCTCACAAGCGAAATCCAAACAAGGAACCCTCATGATACACTACTGTACGACTTAGTCAGTTATTGATATCCATCGACCAAAGATCAAAAGAAAATGGGAATAAAAATAAATGTGTGTAGTAATCATGTAAATGTCAACGTTTGCCCATTACCAACTAAAGTCTCATATCCCCCAAGGGACACACAAAATACCCAAAAAATTAACCCGTTTAAGTATACTAAGAACAATAACCCAAAATGTCCTAGGGTCTAACATCTCTCAATTCACGACATTTGTTACTTTCGTGTGTGGGATGTCTTGCAAGCGAAATCCAAGCAAGTAACCCTCCCGATGCGCTACTATATATTGTTGTCGGTTGTTGAGATCTATCAGTCTAGGACCCATGTCTATAATGTGCTCAATTAATTTATAAGGCTCCCCAGGCCCTATAGTTGCCCATATAACCATATTTAGACTCAAGGTATCACAATTCCTTTAGTATTTTTCACCATAAAAATAAACATTAATGCCAACTAGTCACACTACATTCGACTATTATTTTTAATTATTTCCATAAATATCAGTGCAAAACCTATGGTTTAAGTCCTCCTGAGGTAAATTTTCATA
The DNA here is from genome assembly GCA_949130495.1 of Sambucus nigra. Classification (NCBI taxonomy): domain Eukaryota; kingdom Viridiplantae; phylum Streptophyta; class Magnoliopsida; order Dipsacales; family Adoxaceae; genus Sambucus; species Sambucus nigra. The sequence goes on along the minus strand of OX422208.1, from coordinate 351,307,769 downwards.
CTCTTACACATCAGGCACTATAGGTGTCTGTCCCTCAACTCGCGGGTGAAACAATGTAAAGCACTTAGATAAAACAGAGTCTACCCTCCCCAATGTTCAAACGCGATAGCATTTACTTCTGAGTACTGTAGTGCTAAACTAAGTATGTCTTACAAAATAAAGGAATTTGAAATCATACCATCGCTGTCTATGCTGGCCTTGGTCCCTTTCCTGATGCGAGGTGATATACGCGTTCATACTGCAGCTACGGCTGCTATCCCTGAGGTGGAGAGGGTAGCGCTGGTGCAGCTGGCACTACCGCCACTGGTTGGACCTGTAGCGGTTGACACTCCCCCTGAGGTACCCGGTGTCCTCGCTATCCCTCTGACTCCTGCGCCGCCCGATTTATCTGACGATACTTCCTGGAAAAGTGGCCCTTCTTCCCACAAACATAGCAATTACCCTAGATTTGGTGCCTATTTGCATGGAGTCCCTGTTGGCCCTGATTTTGTTGCCCTTGGCAATGGTAGCCTCTCTGTTGTTGGTCCTGCTCGCCATAGCCCTGTCAGCTCTGTCTATTCCCATTATCGGGACCCCTAGATCTCTTGTGTTTCTTTGAAGGTTGAGGACCCCAAGGTTATTGGCCCTCGTGGATGTTACTCCAATTCGTCTTACTCTGATGGTTGGACGTCTCGGAGTGGTGTCTCTTCTCCCCCTTATCTTTCTAGAATTTTCTATGATTCTGGCAATGCAGTAAGACAACATTCACTACCTGGTTATTGTGGCGAAAGCTGGATTCCCCAATAATGGTTGTCTGATGTGTCGGGATGTCCTTGACACGAACTTCTCGATCTTCCTCTGCTTTGTACTCACTTCCTCCATAGAAAAAATCGGAAGGACGGTAAACTCTTCCTCGTATTCCGCCATAGTGAAACACCCTTGCTTAAGGTACATGAACTTCTTATGCATCTCAGATTGCATTGCCCGAGGAAAGTACTTCTCCTAAAATCTTTCCCAAAATTCATCTATGGTAAGACTGTCTCTCTCGGCAACCGTCGTAACCACCTCCCACCCTGAAGTGAGCCCCCCACAAGTCGGAATTAAGTTAACATTTGCTTCTACACGGTTGTGCACTCCACCATCCGTAAATGTCGCTGAATATCTCTCTGTCACCTACTCGCCACTAGAATATTTGAATTGCCAGTAAACTCCTGTGGCTGGTGTGACACCCCGCCTAATAAAATACCGAGTGATCAGTCCTATATCAAATTAAATAGGAATCTCATTTGGTTCATTCTCAACATCACTGTTGAAAACTTTTTTAAAACTTACTAACCACTTAGTATTCAAAATGAAATGGTGCCCAATTTTATCTTTTGAATTAACGAAAACTTGAAGTGCAACAAGAGACTAAATAGAAACATCACAAATATAATTGAGTCTAAGCATTCCACAAATACTTAAATAAAATGTTAGTCGAATAAACATCGACAAAAAGAAACATCCAAACTAAAATAATTTGACATATAGAAAATAAATCCCATACAATCTGAATTGATATGAACGGAATAACTGTAGTGAGCAATATGCTCGAATATAGGACGGAGAATAAAATTCCTAAACTAGGAACGAATGAAAGAGGCTTTTAATCCAAACTCCCTCAACACCCACATATGTCGCAGCTGCATCAACCTGGAATAGAATCAAGTCTGGCATCCATGTGGTTGGATACCTAAAAGGTTTTGAAAATATTTGATAGCAAGGGTTTGAACCCAAAACATTTTGAAAATATTTAGAAAGCGAATTAAATTCCAGTAAATCAAAATGCATTAATGTTATTCACATTTAAGCTAGTGTTGCACTCTCTTGAGGATCGGCTCACCCCTTAACTATCGTGCACACCAAACGTTTTCTACATAACCCACCTAGTCCTCTACCCCGTGACTAGTTCTCGATAATATCCTGGCACACTACTCTAGCCCGAGTATGTTTAATATATGATTTATAAGTTATATATCACATTAAATGAATTGATCATTTCTCATTTGCGACAATATAACATTCTCACATGTTATATATAAAATCAATACAATTCACATTATGTATTTTTCCCGTATGTAAATATCTACACCATATATATATGTATTATCATATTACAACATTCACACGCATGTCGTAGATATATAATCATCCTCCCGAGTAGACACTCACCGGATGTTCTCTACAATGATATCATTCTAGGTTTATTCATCCACCCAGACACCCTGATATGGTTAGCTCCCTGAATCAGTGAAACAAAATAAACTCAGTGGAGGCGATCATAATTCCCTCCGAAAATGAGATCGAATCATACCCAAGACGTCTCACCCCTAACTACGGACGCTATGACCTGGGGGCTATACTCACCCTGCTCCTCTAGCCAGGGGATTCACCCACATCGCACAACCTCCTATGATAGCACTAGAGGGGTATAACACTAGACTAATATTCCCAAGTCTATATACCGACTTGTAGTTTAAATAATTCTCACATTTATTTATTTATTTATCAATCAAGTTATGTTCACCCAACTAAATTACCCAGAATCATTCCTTTGGTCTGAAATTTCATCTTGTAGAACTTATTCCTTAAATTCCAAATTATCATTCGTACGTAATATGTGTCTCTCGAATACTCACCGTACTTATTACTTACGACTTTTACTCACTATCGTGTGTGTGTGTGTGTATATATATATATATATGAATTTTCACACAACTCTAAGGGCTCTAGTTAACCCTTAATTATTTTTCAGTGGTTATTACCGTCGTCACTAATGGTCATAAACATAGGTTCACTCATTACCACGTCACCCTTCTCGAATTTCATTCATTTATCAATTATGGATATTTTCTCAATTATTCCAATACTTACTTGTCTAACTTTACGTAAACCTAATCTCCACTTTAGGCCTAATGTCCTTATTATAGAACAAGAATCACAATCAATTAATTAAGGCAACCTCCAACGGAATAACAACTAAAAAATAACATTTATTAAAATTTTCCCCAAGAGTCTGTCTAGAATTTTAAAATGCAGTTTTGAGGAAATTCGGAGCCTTTTTGGAGAAAATGTAATAGAGAACAAAATGCAGAAAACAGGATTTTCTTCGAGCCTACACGGACATAATAGCAATTTTCGGAACCAAAACGTTGCAAAACAGTTTTTAAAATGACGATTTTATTTATCCAATTTCATAGACTTCTTCAAATTCAAGAAGTTGTTCTACAATTCAATCCTACCTATCAAAACCCAATTTAGATATCAAACCAACCCCAAAGCCATATAATATTATCACACCTACTATGATATGAATTGAAATCTGCAATTAATTTATGAGCAAGTTTAACCACTTCCCTTAGGGTTTGTAGGGTCTGAATTCTTTGGTGTAGATGATGATGATTTAATGAAGATTGCCCATACATATTCTTGATTTTGGCTCCCAAGGTTTCCTCAATTGTTCCCTCTTTTCTTCTCTACTTACGTAGATTTTTTAAAATGATTTATGGTTGCCACACCCTCTACTTTTAGGGTTTATTAAGTCAATCCCGTTTTTAGGATTGTGGGCTTTATAAAAAGAGCCCAAACACTCCCATGTGGGCTTGGTTATGCCTAAAAATGCCCCGAGACCCATTTACTACCCTTGGGTACTCTTTTCTAACTATTTCGATCCATCCCGACTCAACTGTACACTCAGAATTGCCATCGGTATTATATTACTAAAGGTTCTTATCTCGATCCCATATAGTCTATGCCCGACTCCCGATTGAGATAAATAAATGCCACGTCACTATCGCTTGTTATGACTTAATTAAATTATTACTATTCACTTAGTGAATTTAAATGCCATAAATATTAATCATTTACACACCGGATTAATATTTAAATAAATATTAATAAAAAAATATTCAATTAAATTACGACACAAGTAATTTAAAATTAGCCGAATTAATTAATTAATAAATGCCCCAAAATACGAGGTGTTACATACTCCCCCCCTTACTAGGGAATTTCTTCCCCGAAATTAGGTTGTACCTATGGCGAATACCTCTAGATACTGCTCTCGCATGCCATCCTCCCGCTCTCCAAATGGGCTCATCAACGATGTGGTGTCCCCACTAAACTCTAACAAGTGGTATCACTTTAGACCGCAGCTTGTGCTCACTATGATCCAGAATAGCTACAGGTCTTTCCTCATATGAGACATCTGGCTACAAATCAAGCTCCTCAAGTGGAACATGCCACAATCTCCCACGTTCCACCAATAATTCTTCAGCGATGCCATGTGAAACACGTCGTGTATCCGCTGTAGATGCTATGGTAAACCCAATTGGTTCCACTCTCTCAATGATATGGATGCCCCCCACAAATCTCGGCGCTAGCTTCCCTATCATGCCGAACCTCATGACATCTTTCATGGGAGATATTCTAACCAACACCTAGTCATCAACATCCAACTTAATGGTCTCCGAACATATAATGCCTCAAAAGATGAGCCTATGCTCCATTGGCTCTACGAAAAGGCCCCACCTTATATGGGTGCAATTTCTTGTTTCCAACCCTTGACTCCCTCAGGTTAAATTCCCATAACAATCCCTGACTACTCATGTCAGACTTCAAATCCTTAACTCATGGTGACGTAACTCTCCTGACGTTTCTAAGCTATCTAGAAAAGACGCGATTTGTTCCATTCCCGACGATGGACCATAAATCTCTTTGGGTTCCAAAAGCTTATTATTCCCCCACCCTTCCCAACCAAAGGGTGGATGGCAAAATTTCCTTGATGATGTCTCATAATGTGTTACGTAGACAATACACTACCACGAGATATCACACGTAACTCTACTAGTGGTAATTAATACTCCCAATCACCCACAAATTTGAAATTACGCATTCCTCGATTTTGGATGTCCCAAATATGAATTTCACCACTCATGCTCATCAATCCCTCCACTGGGAACATCAAAATTACAAAATATTAGTTGAAAACCCCAGATCAACCTTTTTCCATCCCTAAATGATGTAACTGGGAGGCAACTACACTATGTATTACTCACCACTGATCCCATCGCTCAATGTTTCACATTACGAAGGACATCTTACTCCCCTTTTCTGGAATATACCTAAAATCATTGACCTTGCATGTACCCCCAAAACTGCTCGGCATCTGACCAAGGGAGACTCTGCTCCACCCGGGGCACCCATACACCCTATAACCCATGCATGTCTGCAGAAACCTCAGATCGTCACATACGTAACATACTTATCTCAATTTCGGCCCCCGCATTCTCGATGTGGCTAAATCTTCTAGGTATTTTTGATTACCCCACCAATATCATTTAATTCTTTCCAATATTACCCCACTCATCAACTTGTGGTGCAAAAGTTCCCAGTGTTTCTTTCTCAACACTTCTCGGCTCCACCGGTCCTATTTCTTAATAGCTCTCCGCTCAACGTGTTTTCTCCACACATTCAATAATTATCATTAAATCCGATGTCCTCGCATCTAATGAAGTTTCTCCACTCCCGACATTTATTAAGGCTTATGCGTATAACATCTCACAGCAAAAACCAAAAGAAATTTTCCCAATGCACCATTCCTTAGCATTGTCGGTCCTCGACTTTTGTAGAACCCAACGTATATACTCGGGACACTCAAACCCTGTCACTATACTCACAAGTTTAATCATTGACTCCCACATCTCTAAAGGAGTCATATACTACTGCGCTCGCACTATCACTAAGTCCTGAGTGTTAATTTAATAACGAGCTAAATCTCTCTGCTCCTTGGTAACCTGACATACCCTGAATCTCATCACTAAGAGTTCCTACGCACTGGGATCCAATATAAATAGACAACTATACTCTCTGAAGTCTACTTCACAATATATCATCACGATCTCAACCCTCTTTCCGTGAAACATCACAAAAAGAATATACATCATGTCCTGGAACAACGAATACGGTAGTCTTGTGATAACTGTCCACCATCTTTAACAGTCAATATACAGGATAACATCATAAGCACATAATCACCTCTCATCATGGAATTACCTTGAAAAAAATACCCTCTTAGTCCACACCCGATTCCCTGCATGTGGAACTAAAGAGAGCCCCGCTAATCCATGGTAATTATATATAAACTATATTAGTTTTAATGATACCTCTACCAAATCCATTTCACATGCGAATTTAGTACCCATAAACTATTGTGACTCACTCGTGTCACACAAGATAGACCCCAATCACTCTGGGATAAAACTCGTAGTGTCAGTTGCCCATAACACTGGAGGCTCAAACGGTTCTTGGACATGAAACTCTAGTCCTAACAGAATCAAAACTTCTATAGCTTCTTCCCCTGCGAGGCATCCCGCTCTTGTCCCTTGTCTTGTTGTGGGTAAGATTCACACATGTGTTTCTACTCTTTACACATAGGACTCGTTGTATCCTTACCCTTTATCTGGCCCCACCGACCATGTCCGTGTTATCCTTCTCGCGGATCTGGTAGTCTTTACCCTGATTGCTACAACCATTGTCCCTTTGGCTCCGTTGGTCCTATGGGACTTGTTTATGGCATTGACGGACCTGAATGAACCCACCATCACTTAGTAGGAATTCTATTGATTTCGATCATTAATTTGGATCCTCTACTGGGTATCCCTTACCTTGGTGCCTCACTAGCACTGGAAAAAAAATCTAGTCTTGCCCTTTAGTTAGGTTCTTAACTCCCTTAGCTCCTTTCTCATGTGAGCATTGATATAAATTTGTAAATGTACATCCTGGACGACAAAGACCCCAATCATCCTAGCCAGATCTCCTACCCAAGCTGGTATATTCTACACATGGGTCTATTATCAACTTACCAACCCCTTTTTGATTCCTTGTATCCCTCTCAACGGGTACGAATTTTACTAATTTCATCAACTTCCTTCACATCCGACCACTGTCCGACCCCTTTTGGAAAAAGTACTAAAATACCCTTTTCCTCTCTATTTAAACAAATGGTGAGAGGATTAGTAATAATTCGCACCCTAAATTCCTTGTTATATGTGGTAATTTTCCCATAAATATGGTGACTGACTCCCATCACCTTACGCTGCTCCCATGAGCAAGCATCTTTACCCAAAATTTTGACTTGAGTGTCACTACACTCCCCCACGTATAATCCCAAATGGATGTTCTCTTTCCATTAGTACATCACCCTTCTGCACTTTCCTCAGATTATAGCGGATTGTTCTTCTGAAATAAAAATCTTCTTCGTCCCTCGCCCCTTGTCATCTACACTTGGGGTCTAACTTTCCACCATCGTCCTTCATGACAGTTCTTGGGTCATCTACTGCGCCCCAGCAGTTAATCCAACTTCAATTGTTTGAACAATAATCATGGTGACTCCTATCTCATCACTGATCCCATAATACTCTATGGCTTCTGCTGAGTCCTCCCTCATGCAAATCCTTTTAACGCCCCACACTTGTTGTTCTATAATGTTCGATCTTCCACGCTCAATCAAACCGTATATGAATCACATCAACTATACATAATATCAGGAGAATATAAGTCACATACGTAAAGGAATATAATCCTATAATAAGGCTCTTTATCAAAGAATGCTAAGCTGAAACGTGAAAAGCCGTACAGATCCTAAGAACACTAGATACTGATGCTATGATACCATCTATGACACTCCGCCTAATAAAATACCGGGTGATCAGTCCTATATCAAATTAAACAGGAATATTATTTGGTTCATTCTCAGCATCACTGTCGAAAACTCTTTTAAAACTTACTAACTACCTAGTATTAAAAAAGAAACAGAGCCCAATTTTATCTTTTGAATTAACCAAAACATGAAGTGCAACAAGAGACTAAATCGAATCATCAAAATATAATAGAGTCTAAACATTCCACAAATACTTGCATAAAATGCTAGTCGAATAAACATCGACAAAAAGAAACATCCAAATTAAAATAATTTAACATGTAAAAAATAAATCCCATACAATCTGAATTGAAATGAACTGAATAATTATAGTGAGCAACATGCTCTAATATACAAGTGAGAATAAAATTCATAAATTAGGAAATAATGATAGAGGCGTCTAATCCAAACTCCTATAGCACCCACATATGTTGCAGCTGCGTCAACCTGGAATAGAATTAAGTCTGGCATCCTTGTGGTCGGTTACCTAAAAGTTTTTGAAAATATTTGATAGCAAGGGTTAGAACCGAAGACATTTTGAAAATATTTAGAAAGTGAATTAAATTGCAGTAACTCAAAATGCATGAATGCTCTTCATATTTAAGCTAGTGTCGCACTTCTTTAAGGACCGACTCACCCATCAACTATTGTGCACACCTAACATTTTCTATATAATCCACCTAGTCCTCTACCCCGTGACTAGTTCTATCTTTCCTGAAAAACTACTCTAGCCTGAGTATGTTTAATATATGATTTATAAGTTATATATCACATTAACTTAATTTATCATTTCTCATTTGGGACCATATAACATTATCACGTGTTATATATGTAATCAATACAATTCACATTATGTATTTTTCCCATATATAAATATCTGCACCATATATATGTATTATCATATTACAACATTCGCACACATGTCGTAGATATATAACCTTCCTCCCGAGTAGACACTCATTGAATGTTATCTACAATGCTATCATTCGAGGTATACTCATCCACCCGGATACCCTGACATGGTTAGCTCCCCGAATTAGTGAAACAAAACAAACGTAGCGGAGGCGATCATAGTTCCCTCCGAAAATGAGACCGAAGCATACCTAAGACGTCTCACCCCTAACTACGGATGCTATGACCTGGGGACTATACTCACCCTGCTCCTCAAGCCAGGGGATTCACCCACATCGCGTAACCTCCTATGATAGCACTAGAGGGGTATGTATTCCTATAAATATTATTCACACAATATTTATAAAGCACACAAATATATATATATATATATATATATATATATATATATATATATATATATATATATATATATATATATATATATATATATAATCCACGCTACTTCGTGCACAATTTACCGTAACACTAGTCTAACATTCCCAAGTCTATATACCGACTTGTAATTTAAATAATTCCTACATTTATTTATTTGTCACTCGAGTTGTGTAACCTAACTAAATTACCCAGACTTATTCCTTTGGTCCGAAATTTCATCCTGTAGAACTTATTCTTCAAATTTCAAATTATCATTCGTACGTAGTATGTTTCTCTCGAATACTCAACGTATTTATTACTTACGATTTTTACTCACTATCGTATTTATATGAATTTTTACATAACTCTAAGGGCCCTAGTTATCCCTTCATTATTTTTCAGTAGTTATTCCCGTCGTCACTACTGGTCATTAACATAGGTTCCCTCATCACTACGTTACCCTTCTCGAATTTCATTCATTTATCAATTACAAATATTTTCTCAATTATCCCAATACTTACCTTTCTCACTTTATGTAAACTTAATATCCACTTTAGGCCTATTGCCCTTATTATAGAACAACAATCACAATCAATCAATCTAGGTAACCTCCAACGGAATAACAACAAAAAAAATGACATTTATTATAATTTTTCCCATGAATCTATCCAGATTTTTAAAATACAGTTTTGAGGCAATTCGGAGCCATTTTTGGAGAAAACGTATCAGAGAACAAAATACAGAAAATAGAATATTCTATGAGGCATTGCGAACAGAATAGCTATTTTCTTAACCAAAACGTTGCAAAACAGTTTCTAAAATAACAGTTTAATTTACCCAATTTCATAGACTACTTCAAATTCAAGAAGTTGTTCTACAATTCAATCCTACCCATCAAAACCCAATTTAGATATCAAACCCACTCAAAAATCATATAATCTTATCACACCTACTATGATATGAATTTAAATATGCAATTAATTTATGAGCAAGTCTAACCACTTCCCTTAGGGTTCATAGGGTCTGAATACTTTGGTGTAAATGATGATGATTTGATGAAGATTGCCCATACATGTTCTTGATTTTGGCTCCTAAGGTTTCTTCAATTGTTCCCTCTTTTCTTCTCTACTTACTTAGGTTTTCTAAAATGATTTATAATTGCCACACCCTCTCACTTTTAGGATTTATTAAGTCAATCCCGTTTTTAGGCTTGTGGGATTTATAAAAAGGCCCAAACACTCCCATGTGGGCTTGGTTATGCCTAAAAATGCCCCGAGAGCCATTTACTACCCCTGGGGTATTCTTTTTCAACTATTTCGACACATCTGGACTCAATCGTACTCTCAAAATTGCCATCCGAATAATTTTACTAAATGTTCTTATCTCGCCCCCGTATAGTCTATGCGCGACCCCCGATTGAGATAAATAAATGCCACGTCACTATCGCTCGTTATGACGTAATTAAATTATTACTATTCACTTAGTAAATTTAAATCCCATAAATATTAATCATATACACACCAGATTAATATTTAAATAAATATTAATAATAAATTATTCAATTAAATTACGACACAAGTAATTTAAAATTAGCTGAGTTAATTAATTAATAAATGCCCAAAAATACGAGGTGCTACAGTTGGCCTACAGTGAAGGCCTCCCTAGCTCTGTCCCAATTTAATCCAGGGGTCTAGACTGGTAGCACTGCCTGCTGTGGATGTGGTGGTTGCTGCGGAGGTTGTGATGGTGGAATATGCCTTAACATAGTTGCCATAGCGGTCGAATCTGCCTGAACCACGATAGTGGCGATCTCTACCGGTCCTACCACAGGTGGCGCTGGAGGTGGTTGCTTTTGCAGCTCCTGCTGGTCGCCCCCTCCTCTGTAGTTAGGGCAGTGGCACGCTTGAGTCTGCTTATCCTACCATTTGCCATCTGACAGCAAACAAGGCTGTATTAGTAACTGATTGTAAAGAATATAACAATTCCTAAACATATGGCTTTATACATCAAATAACGAAACGCAGAACGTAACGAGCTCAAACATAGATCCTAAGGATACTAGAACTGTGCTCTGATACAAACTGTAATAATCCCCATTTTCTCACATTTAGATTGGCCAGGCACGATACGACAAAGATGGGGCTAATCAGTTAATTAATACCATTCTCATCACCAACATGAATTAGATATTTTATTAAAGGCCTGTGATCGAATTTTAAATCAACTGTGACAACCCGCCTACTAAAATAATAGGTGGCCAGCCCAATACCCTAATAATCACAGGAATCATAGATGGTCCATTCTCAGCATCACTGTCGATTAAAATAATAGTACGAGATAACCACCAATCATTTTAGAAAACGAACTGTCAAATTTAAAATTTTGAAAGTAAAAGAAAAACACTTAGACAATCCTATTTACAAAAACGGTGGATATCAAAAATCGATGAATGAAGAATGACAATAAAATAAACATCACCGAATAAGCTGTCGGTGAACAGACCAATACAAATAATACATCGAGTATTACCATTTAATATTTACAATATAACGATTGAGTGCAATACCTTGGGCAAACACGCCCGAATAAATGTACTGAACATAACTAGAGTACAATAGAAAGAAGCGTCTAATACAAACAACCTACACCATCCGCATTATGATGTAGCTCCATGACAGCCGGAATGGAAATGTAAATACGGGTGTCCATGCGGTAGAGCACCTGTAACGGCAAAGAGTATGTGCAAAAGCAAAGAAATAGATACGGGTCAGGACCCGGTTTGATATGATTCCCATGTGACAAAAAATGCATGACAGTTAAATGCGTATTTCACTCGCATATAGCATAAGATAAATCTCACCTCTCAATCTAGCAGTAACCTAACGCAATAACGTGAGGTGATCTAGTTAACCCAAGTACTAAGGGCTAACTTCTCCCCAGTCTCAACACTATGCCCTATTCATGCGTGGGGTGTCTCGCAAAGCGAAATCCAAACAAGGAACCCCCCGATACACTACTATTTAGGCAAGGTTGATCATTGAGATCCATTAGACCCTAAGCACATAATTAAAATATAAATGTATGTGTGCATAAGTGTGGAAGGCTACATCTACAGCTACACAAAGAAAAAAAAAAAAATAAAATAAAACCCATCCACCATCTAAAAGCAGAATTCCTAGTTCTTTCTTTAGGAATATGTATATAAATGGTACCACACTTTATCAAATGTTTACCATTTCAATCTCATAACTCTTATGTATCATTCCCATTTCTTTCATAGGAATATACATATATGGTACAACATTTTATCAAATGTTTACCAAGTAATCTCATATATACCGTTACATTACCAATTTTATTTCCTTTCTTCCATCCAGGAAGAATACATTTTCAAAGCAAGTTTTATTAACATAAAAATGCTTTAACATTTTCATAAAATCCCACTTCCTTTCTTCCATCCAGGAAGTGTAAATCAAAAGTCATTTTTATTATCATAAAAATACTTTTGTACCATATATCCCATTTCCCTTCTTCCATCCAGGAAATGTAATTAAAGCCAATTCATTATCATGAATTGCTTTAATAATCTAAGACCGTCCCTCCGGGTTTTCCCAATGGACGCGCCCCTAAATGGCTATCATCTTCCAGGGCCTATCTATACAAGACAACCTGGGATCCTACCAACGTCGGGAAGCGGCCATATTGCCTGCGGGAAAGTCAATACCACACCCAAAATCTCCTAACCAGCGCAGTATATCCTGCCCATATGGCCTAGGGACTATATCCACCCTGCGTTCATTAGTCAGGGGGCTTCACCACACGTACACAACTTCCCTTATGATAGAGATTTAGGGAGGTGTGTAATCATAAGTTAACACTTATAAAATAATTACGTTTTCCCTTTTGAAAACTTCCACTTTTACATTCTCAAAAATCATTTGTGCTTACTCATTAATACCACATATTATCATGTTTATCTCATTCTTAGTGTCATGTTATTATTAATAGTTAATACCCGAAGTACAATAGTCCTCAAACTAGTCTCCAAGAGTTCATAAAGTTTCATAAACCCTCAAAGTAAACCTCCTTCAAGGAGTATCTCCCAAGAGTCTCAATTTCCGCATTTCTCCAATTTATACCCTTCGGTTAATCTCCAACTCTATACGGACATTAACCTAAACAAGTAGCCCTCGGGGTAAACCCAAACCTCCCATTTTATCCTAGGACATTAGTCTACCCATAACAACCCTCTAGGACTCTTAAATAATTCCCAAAGGAAGGTTCCTAAGCTCCTATCTTAAATTAAAGAAGCTAGAAGAAACTAAAGAAAATAAGAGTGGAAAAACAGGGGACCGGTCGACCGTTCAGGGGAACGCGGTCGACCGCCCCTAAATGGCTTTGCATACCAAAGAAAGAAGTAAGCTCGTATTGGCATGACCGGTCGACCGGTCCTTGGACCGCGGTCGACCGCACCTAACAGATCCACGAAAACCCTTCTTCTTCAAAGCCAAAATCCGAACCCTAAAACCCAAAATCCTCTACTTCCTTCATTCCCCTCCACCAATAACACTACCCTAACAATTATACACCAAAATAACCCCATATAACAACCCCAAACCATACAATCTACAAGATTTAAGGGTTTAACACAAAAATCAACCAAAAACCCATTTAGGGTTTAAACCTCCAAAATTAACTATACATGCAAATTTATCACATTAAATCAATATCTAGCAACTAAGAAACTTTCCTCGAGGTTCGTAGTCTCTGATCACCTCCGGTGGGGACGGAAATCCGGCCCAAAACTCCCATTCTCTCTCTTTCTCTCCATTTCTCCCAACTCTTTCTTCTCTCTCTCTCTCTCCTTTGGTTTCTCTCACAAATGAAGAAAGAAAAAGGGGTGGGGGAACTTATACGGGTTTTAAAACATAAATCCCCACATTAAAACGTAAATACACCACTAAAATGACTCGGAACCACTAATTGAGTCATAATCCCATTAAAATGCCCAAATCTCAAAATTTACAACGGTGTACTTATTTCGACTATCTCGACTATTATAAAAACAACCGTACCCACTATTTTGGCATACGGGAAAGTGTGAACCATTTTTGTGTTCCAATTTCATGTTATTTCATAAATTTTACCCAATTTATATGTAGGTCATAACCGTCGTTTCACATACAACGACGCAGTAATACACCATATAATACTATTTACCTTTTCATAACGGTAAATAGACAAACATAGTAAATATTATCCCTTAATATTACAGGAAACAATATTTACTCCCACATCCCCTATTTTATAAAATTAGTCCATCGGGCAAAAATAATATAAAATAGTAGTTCAAAAATTTGGGTTGTTACATACTCCCCCCCTTAGAGGGGATTTTTGCCCCCAAAATTCAGGCATATAGTATAACCTTAATCATATAACAGGTATACTACTAAACTATCGTTCTATCAATCTTAGCAACCCCTTGGTAGCGCGGCGTCCCCTATTTTAAACTTGGACTAAGGTCATCACTATTTGATCTCAGTCTACATTCTCCGTGCTCTAACATAGCACCAAACCATTCCTCATGAACTAACGATCCTACCTTTTTACGACGGAAGGAGATACCTACACATCTCGGCATACCTTGCCTTCTTCTCAAATCACGTCATACCCTTACTAGGGAACAACTACACTAGACCACATTCTTGGTACCCTTTTGCAAGAATTGATCCGAACCATTGTACGGAAATTTGATTCCGAAAATCTACTACTCCATTTCTTCCTCATCCCCCCCCACTAGTCTCTTCCCACTAGTAGGTGAGTCGGTTAATCACTGACATGAACGCCCTTACTAAAACGTCCCTTCGATGAAACTCGTTCTGCTTGGTGCATTAACTACTCCCATTCGCATTTCTATAGCAGAAAGGGAATATCCGAATGATAGTCCTTTACGAACACCAACTCCTTGTTCGCGAAAGACCTACATCCCGCCCAGGAAGTAGTTCCTCTACTCAGGTGAAAACTACCACTACGAGCTCTAAGGCGAAGGATAATACCTATCACGGAGTTTAAGTATGTGAGACGCATAAATAAAAGGGTTCATGCTCCGGTATTACTACTTCCCTTTCCTGGGAAAGACTCGTTTGGCAACTCCACTTCGATCATAACAACACGAGTGTAGGAGTAAATGTCAATCCATACTTCAACTCCTCGAAAGATAGGTTACTAACGTAACGCTTTATTTAGAAAAAGGCTCCACCTTCTAAGGCCTATCGTTCCGAACCGCTTAAGATCCTATACTCCTTCGTCCTAGGGACCGAATCCCCCTTATAGTTAACCCACAAACCTATTGTGGTCAACTCCCTACCACCCTCCTAAAACAACGTCGCATGCCCTAAGGGCCTAGCTTCCTAAAAACCCTAAAACCGAGCTATCTATCCTAATCTAGCCGTACAAGCGTTATCCTAATTATATCCCTAGTGTCCAAGACCTTTCCCGACTTCCGACATTCGCTCGATTTCATGCGTGGGACGTCTCGCCGAAGCGAAATCCAAACAAGGAACCCTCCCGTTACACTACTACCTTGCGTCGTCGGTCGTCGAGAGGTGACGGTCTAAGACACATGATCGGGATAGCTAGAATCCTAACTCGTCGCTCTGCAAAGCTTCTCTACACCTAAGTCCTACCATCACAAAAACTTATAATGTTGCCAACCTGGCATTCACTCCCTGTAAAATGCCACTAACCCTTAATCCCAAAATACATATATACATTTTTTATGTATGGCCTTCTCATTAAGGCATAACCATAAGTCTCAATTCGACTTCCATATCATAGTGTTCCCCACATCGATCAGAGAAAAACTATCGCAGTGCTCATATCACGCACTATAACTTAGCCTTCTAACCACTCATTTACGTGATTGGCTAAACCACTCCAACCCAAATCTTAACCAACAGAAAAGTAAGGAAAGAAAAGAGAAGAAAAGAAAATGCGCATCTCTCCACTCCCAACGTCGTTAAGGTTCATGCATGGAGCGTCTCGCCGAAGCGAAATCCAAACAAGGAACCCCTCCACACAATCCCCTTAACTAGTTGGTTATGGAGATAAGGCAATAGCATACACAAGCAAAGCAACAAAATAAGCAAGCAATCAAAAACAAATAAAGAAAAACAAATAAAATAATAATAAAAAAAAAAACTAACTACACCCCGTAAACCACCTCTATAAAATCTCAACCTGTATCCAGGAGAGATATTATAGAACAACTACTCCTTCTCTAGAACTAGGAATAGGATAGCCTCGCGATTTATTCGCTCGCTATCGCACCTACCAAACCAAGCATATCTCTACTCGTATCACATTTGATACAAGTAGCACATACTACCCATAACATCACTCGCCCCATAACGAGTGAAGGAAAAATACAAAACTTCCTTATCCTGAAAGTTCTACATATACATGCACAATATTTACATCCATAATACTACAAGCTCGATACACACACCCGAATCTAGGGTAAATGTATACTACTCCATCTCATCATAAGGAAAATACTTCACCCTCATCTATGGTGAAAATTTTCCGCCAGACTACTGGCAAAATCCCTTGGCCACTACTAATGGTTCCAAGACACATAATATAGTCTCCTCCGAACTAAACTACTTCCATAACTAGCTATCCTAGAGATCACTTACGTAGTTCCCCTTAACTCCTTTAGCAAAGAGAACATACTACCTGCCTCCCCGACCTTAGTTCAGTGAGTCTCCCCCAGGTGGAGGTCCACCGATGGGGTCCCACGAACACTATTTCTCCAAGAGTGTTAGAAACACTTACTTGTGAGCCCATCATTTCCATAGAAAGGCTCTCTCTGTATTACCCTTATTTTAGTGCATAGTTCCCTTAACTATAGCACCCTCTATTCACAGTCGGCCTCTAACCGAACCTTGTGTGAATACATGAGAATCTACTTTCTCATCATTCCTGACATCCTAGAGAAACTCGTTATTGAAAATATCTAATGGGTTTCTCTATGGGCAAAAACCTCCTGTTCCACCAAAATATGACGATTACCTTACTCGCCACTCCAATCTCACTCCTATTGGTGAAAGACTTTCCTTCAATCTTCACACCTGAGCACCCCTATACCCCACTCTAGGCCAAACTCTTGGGCCTCATACTTCCACCGAATGAGGTTACGCCTCCTCTATCCAATCAGACTTCAACATGTGATCCTCGTCAATGACTTCTCGTCTTCAAATCAACGTCGCTTGGAATCCCAAGCTCAACACTACTCTCTACTCGCAGCAGTACCCGGAAAACTATACCCACTGTACTTAGTAGTCACGGTAGTAATATACGATAATACTACAAAGGGAATGACCTCTAAAGAGTCCTTAATCCCCGACTACAGTTCACAGCTCTAAATAATCCCGTCTCATAGTGCCTTCACAACAGCCTTCCATGACGCCCTTCATCTGACGACCTACGAATCTCACACGAACGCATAAAAGATCTGCGGGGTTCTCATACCATAGCAGGAGAACGAAATCTCACCAGAGAATTCAACGACCTTATTCCTAAGGCTCTATATCAAACAGAGAGAAACGCAGAAGACGTAGAACATCCGCACAGTTTCCTAAGGACTCTAGAACCTAATGCTCTGATACCATCTGTGACAACCCGCCTACTAAAATAATAGGTGGCCAGCCCAATACCCTAATAATCACAGGAATCATAGATGGTCCATTCTCAGCATCACTGTCGATTAAAATAATAGTACGAGATAACCACCAATCATTTTAGAAAACGGACTGTCAAATTTAAAATTTTGAAAGTAAAAGAAAAACACTTAGACAATCCTATTTACAAAAACGGTGGATATCAAAAATCGATGAATGAAGAATGACAATAAAATAAACATCACCGAATAAGCTGTCGGTGAACAGACCAATACAAATAATACATCGAGTATTACCATTTAATATTTACAATATAACGAATGAGTGCAATACCTTGGGCAAACACGCCCGAATAAATGTACTGAACATAACTAGAGTACAATAGAAAGAAGCGTCTAATACAAACAACCTACACCATCCGCATTATGATGTAGCTCCATGACAGCCGAAATGGAAGTGTAAATACGGGTGTCCATGCGGTAGAGCACTTGTAACGGCAAAGAGTATGTGAAAAAGCAAAGAAATAGATACGGGTCAGGACCCGGTTTGATATGATTCCCATGTGACAAAAAATGCATGACAGTTAAATGCGTATTTCACTCGCATATAGCATAAGATAAATCTCACCCCTCAATCTAGCAGTAACCTAACGCAATAACGGGAGGTGATCTAGTTAACCCAAGTACTAAGGGCTAACTTCTCCCCAGTCTCAACACTATGCCCTATTCGTGCGTGGGGTGTCTCGCAAAGCGAAATCCAAACAAGGAACCCCCCCGATACACTACTATTTAGGCAAGGTTGATCATTGAGATCCATTAGACCCTAAGCACATAATTAAAATATAAATGTATGTGTGCATAAGTGTGGAAGGCTACATCTACAGCTACACAAAGAAAAAAAATAAAATAAAATAAAACCCATCCACCATCTAAAAGCAGAATTCCTAGTTCTTTCTTTAGGAATATGTATATAAATGGTACCACACTTTATCAAATGTTTACCATTTCAATCTCATAACTCTTATGTATCATTCCCATTTCTTTCATAGGAATATACATAAATGGTACAACATTTTATCAAATGTTTACCAAGTAATCTCATATATACCGTTACATTACCAATTTTATTTCCTTTCTTCCATCCAGGAAGAATACATTTTCAAAGCAAGTTTTATTAACATAAAAATGCTTTAACCTTTTCATAAAATTCCACTTCCTTTCTTCCATCCAGGAAGTGTAAATCAAAAGTCATTTTTATTATCATAAAAATACTTTTGTACCATATATCCCATTTCCCTTCTTCCATCCAGGAAATGTAATTAAAGCCAATTCATTATCATGAATTGCTTTAATAATCTAAGACCGTCCCTCCGGGTTTCCCCACTGGACGCGCCCCTAAATGGCTATCATCTTCCAGGGCCTATCTATACAAGACAACCTGGGATCCTACCAACGTCGGGAAGCGGCCATATTGCCTGCGGGAAAGTCAAGACCCCACCCAAAATCTCCTAACCAGCGCAGTATATCCTGCCCATATGGCCTAAGGACTATATTCACCCTGCGTTCATTAGTCAGGGGGCTTCACCACACGTACGCAACTTCCCTTATGATAGAGATTTAGGGAGGTGTGTAATCATAAGTTAACACTTATAAAATCATTACGTTTTCCCTTTTGAAAACTTCCACTTTTACATTCTCAAAAATCATTTGTGCTTACTCATTAATACCACATATTATAATGTTTATCTCATTCTTAGTGTCATGTTATTATTAATAGTTAAGACCCGAAGTACAATATTCCTCAAACTAGTCTCCAAGAGTTCATAAAGTTTCATAAACCCTCAAAGTAAACCTCCTTCAAGGAGTATCTCCCAAGAGTCTCAACTTCCGCATTTCTCCAATTTATACCCTTCGGTTAATCTCCAACTCTATATGGACATTAACCTAAATAACTAGTTCTCGGGGTAAA
This sequence comes from Sambucus nigra, assembly GCA_949130495.1. Lineage (NCBI taxonomy): Eukaryota > Viridiplantae > Streptophyta > Magnoliopsida > Dipsacales > Adoxaceae > Sambucus > Sambucus nigra. The sequence continues at coordinate 351,288,134 of OX422208.1, read as the reverse complement.
CCCAAACCTCCCATTTTATCCTAGGACATTAGTCTACCCATAACAACCCTCTAGGAATCTTAAATAATTCCCAAAAGGAAGGTTCCTATGCTCCTATCTTAAATTAAAGAAGCTAGAAGAAACTAAAGAAAATAAGAGTGGAAAAACAGGGGACCGGTCGACCGGCCAGGGGAACGCGGTCGACCGCCCCTAAATGGCTTTGCATACCAAAGAAAGCAGTAAGCTCGTATTGGCATGACCGGTCGACCGGTCCTTGGACCGCGGTCGACCGCACCTAACAGATCCACGAAAACCCTTCTTCTTCAAAGCCAAAATCCGAACCCTAAAACCCAAAATCCTCTACTTCCTTCATTCCCCTCCACCAATAACACTACCCTAACAATTATACACCAAAATAACCCCATATAACAACCCCAAACCATACAATCTACAAGATTTAAGGGTTTAACACAAAAATCAACCAAAAACCCATTTAGGGTTTAAACCTCCAAAATTAACTATACATGCAAATTTATCACATTAAATCAATATCTAGCAAGTAAGAAACTTTCCTCGAGGTTCGTAGTCTCTGATCACCTCCGGTAGCGACGGAAATCCGGCCCAAAACTCCCATTCTCTCTCTTTCTCTCCATTTCTCCCAACTCTTTCTTCTCTCTCTCTCTCTCTCTCCTTTGGTTTCTCTCACAAATGAAGAAAGAAAAGGGGGTGGGGGAACTTATACGGGTTTTAAAACATAAATCCCCACATTAAAATGTAAATACACCACTAAAATGACTCGGAACCACTAATTGAGTCATAATCCCATTAAAATGCCCAAATCTCAAAATTTACAACGGGGTACTTATTTCGACTATCTCGACTATTCTAAAAACAACCGCACCCCCTATTTTGGCATACGGGAAAGTGTGAACCATTTTTGTGTTCCAATTTCATGTTATTTCATAAATTTTACCCAATTTATATGTAGGTCATAACTGTCGTTTCACATACAGCGATGCAGTAATACACCATATAATACTATTTACCTTTTCATATCGGTAAATAGACAAACATAGTAAATATTATCCCTTAATATTACAGGAAACAATATTTACTCCCACATCCCCTATTTTATAAAATTATCCCATCGGGCAAAAGTAATATAAAATAGTCGTTCAAAAATTTGGGTTGTTACATCAACATTTCCATAATAAGTATATAAATCCAAACCAACATAAAGTGCATGATGTAAATAAATAAATATCGGGCTTATGCCCATACAAATATCTCAAATGAATAACTAAGACTGGAAAAGCACCTAAGCTAGAGTCAATAAATCTGAAAGGCTAATAAGTACGAGAGATTGCAAGGCTAGTATAGCAATAGTCCCGATGTCCCTGTCTAGAAGCAACCTACGGGAAAACATTTAATTTTGGGTCAGAGCACTAGGTGTGAAAGAATTGACTTATTTAATTTAAGATGCAATAATACAGTTGATGCAAAATTAATATTCCCCCTCGTCACTGACATGGGATTAACATCTCATCCCTCAGCTAAGCGTGATATCCCCCACAGCCCAATAAGTCCCAAATAATGAGTGTGAAACTATGTCAATTAAATAATAATGGATTTGATGATACTTAGATACCTAATTAAACCGACTATATTTAATTATCAAATCTCGCAATATCCAAGTCTTCTAAGTCTCACATAATTGACATAAACATCTATCATGCATCACAGAATAAGGGTTTGTAGTTTATGTCTACATATTTCATATATTTGACATACAAAGGCATCTACCATTGGTGTCTAGTTCGTACTCTATCGACAAGTTGGGAGGGGTCTTTTATCCTAAGCGGACATCACAAAATACACATAAGTTGGAGGTGGTTCCTATGCAGGATACCTGTTCACGATCCATACCCAATGGTGACACAAGCTGGGCCAGTGTCAACACCTACGTCTCGTAGATGGCGCCTCCACGTAGTACATATACGACCTACACAATCTCCAAGCCCACATGTGCCAACGTGTGGTACCCGGTCCGAATGCACGAACCCCCAAGCCTATAGGACAGTCCACGAACATTGGTATGTCCACACAAATACATATAAGTACATATTATTATCTTATGTAATATGTATATGTAACTACTCCATAATTACCATGGGAAGTCCCACATAAGATTCACAATTTTTTCATTTATTAATAATTTACCATCTAGTGAATTTTTAATTCCACTATATTGAATAATTATTTAACCATCTAGTTGATTGTAATTTTTCCAATTTAATGTGGGTACATTTGTATTTTTAATAACTTCCCTATTGTCCCAAACATGGTCCTACCAACTCTCTTGGACTCCTAAAAATACCCTTAACCAACCCCAGACTCAACTCACTCAACCCCAGGACCGAATCGATTCAGTTCTTGGCTGAATCGATTCCCTGCCAAACCGAATCGATTTGGCCCAAGACCAAATCGATTGGATTTTATGAAGAAGACCAAATCTACTTGTTTGATTCAATACGGGATTCATATATATCATTACAAATTTACTCCCAAAGGTTTATACTAATTCATAGTTATGTAGTTGAGTCCCTACAACTTAATTAGTCCTATTAGGATCATTATTTACATGAATCAATCTCAATTTCATGCCCAATTTTCTCAGAATTTATGAACATTAAATACCGATTTCATCTCAGATTTCAATCCCAATTCCCACACTATTTAATTCATATTGCGGGGCATCAATAATGGGGTTTACATCAGAGTTTCAGTCCATAGTCCAACATTAATATTATATACATTAGACAATCAAGATATCCCCATTTACTATCAAGAACCCTAAGGGATCTAACCTCAATTGCAGAACACGGTACCTAAATTTCTGGGACTAATCTTATATTAAATTCATTCCTCTGCATACATATAATATTTACTTATCACCAAATCATTCATATCAAACCTAAATCTCAAAAATTTGAGGGGTTATCATGATGCATCAAGAAATATATTGAAAAACTTAAATCAAGCAAAGAAATTCTTGCCTTAGAAATTTATGGAAGAAAGCCCCTTTGATTCCTTTCCCCTTTTCCCCTCTTTTGTTTCTTCCCATTTCCTCTCTCATTAACAGTTGTGTTTGGGTCTTTTCTGAATAGTAGTGGGAAATTGGTTTACCCCCACTTAAACCCTAATTAATCCTAGTCCCGAGTTGGGCTTAAAACTCAATTTTTGGATGCCAAAATGGACCCAAATTCATACCCAAACTAGCTCAAGAGTTCCTCAACATATATATCTGACCCGGGACTATTCCTAAAGGTCTAAAACGCCTAAACAAACCTTTAACGTGCCTTAATTATTTCTATTTCAGCTAGACATTTTTATTATGTTTGAACGTCAGGCACTCGTAAATTTATTTATGTGTGATTTATTTTTCACTAGCTAGCCCATTATGTCCAATTAAGTTTTATATTTATATAACCATGAATAAATATTTATTTAAATTTAAATTTTTACTCATTTTATTTAAATCCTCCCAATTTAATTTATTCTCAAAATAAAATCAAAATTATTAAATTTATTTATGTCGTAATATTTTATTATGAAATTGCGGGGTATTACACTTTATCTTCTTTAGATGCAGATTGATGGCAAGAAGATATTAAATAATGAAATAGAGTCGTTGGAAAGTAACAAAATATGGCATTTAGTGGATTTTCCACCGGGGTGTAAAACAATTGGTTGCAAATGGATTTCAAAAGAAAATTTAAACTTGATGGTTTTGTTGAAGAATATAAGGCACATCTAGTTGCCAAAAATTTTAGACAACAAGAAAACTTGGATTTTTTTAATACAATTTCACTCGTGATTAGAATTACATCTATACGTGTACTATTTGCATTAACTACTTTAAATGATCTAATTGTACACCAAATGGATGTTAAAACTGCCTTTTTAAATGGTGAATTGGAAGAAAAGATTTATATGGGCCAACCAGAAGATTTTATTTTACATGGTCAAGAAAATAAAATGTGTAAATTAGATAAACCTCTTTATGGACTAAAACAAACACCTCAACAATGTGATGATAAGTTTGATAGCTTAGTCATCTCTCATGAGTTCAGAATTAATGAAAATGAAAAATGCATTTATTATAAATATGAAAATAATATTTGCACTATCATATGTCGTTATGTATATGACTTGATTATATTTGGAACTAATATTCATGTCGTAAATAATGCGAGATCTTTATTATGGGCCAATTTTGATATGAAGGATATGGATAAAGCTAGTGTAATATTAGGAATTAAAATTACTAGGCGCGAAAAAGGATTTTCTTTAGATCAATCTCATTATATTGACAAAATTCTAAAGAAATATAATTACTTTAATTGTAAACCTTCTAGTACTCCATTTGATCATAAAGTTATTCAAGAACATAGATGACAGTGTTAACCAAACTGAGTATGCAAGGATCATTGGTAGCCTACGTTATGCTACGTATTGCACTAAACCTGACATAGCTTATGCTGTGGGATAATTATGTAGATTTACCAGTAGACCTAGTATGGAGAATTGGCATGCTATTGAGAGGGTCACACAGTATTTTAAAAGAACAATGAACCTCATATTACACTATCAAAAGCATCCGGTTGTTCTTGAAGGATTTAGTGATGCTGATTGGAACAACCTATCTGATGACTCCAAAGCTACTAGTAGATACATATTTAGTATCGCTGGTGGTGCAATTTCATCTAAAGTATAAGAAACAAATTATTTGTCCCAGTCGACGATGGATTGAGAGATGATAGCGATAGCAACATCTAGTTAGGAGGCGCATTGGTTGAGAAACCTTCTGTCAGATATCCATTATGGGAGGGTGTATACCAGTCGTTCAAATCCACTGCGATAGTATCGCCACTATTGCAAAAGTTGAGAATCATTACTATAATAGTAAAAAGCGACAGATACGTCACAAACAGAGTGTTGTTTGAATGTTTATGTCTATGGGTGCTATGAGAGTGGATCACACACGGTATGAGGAAAACTTGGTTGATTCTTTGATGAAAGGAATAGCAAGAGAAAATATATGGACCACCTCAAAAGGGATGGGACTAACGCCATTAGATGTTTGAGTCACTTGTAATGGTAACCCAACCTATAGACTGGAGATCCCAAGAAATAGGTTCAACATGTAATAACAAGTCACAAGTGATATGGACTGAATCATGATAACTATTGTATACAAGGTTTTATTCTTAGTCCATCCCTATGGAGCATGATATTCTAAAGCAAGTTGATATTGAGTTAATTATAATTCTTAATGAAGATCTATAGCTCTATTTTGAGAGGAGTACCCTTGATCGAGTCACCTATGTGAATGTGGAAGGAGGCCACTTTCTATGGTAGTTTTGGGCAAATTCCCTAGAGATTTCACTATACTAGGATAGAAGCAAATGGTCATAACCTGCTGGCTTGAGGAATACACCCGAGTAGGGATGTATGTGGGATGTTGTCATATACAGAGTTCAAAACTATGGGTTACTCTAGTATAATTTGAATCATATTTACTATGTAAAGGTTCAAGTCAAAAGACACCTTTTCTTATGCACAATTCTATAAATTATTACTCGATTAAATTGTTTTTCAAAATTTACAAGTGAGGGATTGTTGGAACCTTTAATCTGATATGATGCAAGGTTTGAAAAAAAAGCTGCAAGGTTTGAAAAAAAAGCAAAGTCCCACTACCTACTTATTTCTGCCCTTTTCTTTACAGATTAAGAAGAGATAATGTCCAACTTTGTTTTGTTGGCATTTTTTATTTTAGTCAAAAGTGAAAATCCAAGCTATTCCCCGTTTTCCCTTACTTTACTCCATAATTTATGCATTGTGTTCCTTCCCCTTTTGAAAAAAATGTATATACAATGCTCCAATTTTGTTCTCATCGGATATACTTGAAATATTGGCTCTCTCCCTATCTCTCTAAGCAAACACTTGCAGAAATATTTTCACATAAAAATATTTCTTACCTACAAATACAATATTCTGATTTGAGCAATTAATATTAAATGGGTAATAGTATACAAAATTACTACCGTGCATAGTTTTTCGAGACATAAATTATTTACGATTCCGAGTTGTTTTATCTTGAGGGTGATGGGGCATTATAAAAACTGGAACACAATTTTTTGGGTTGAGCCGTAAAACACCTTAAAGAGAGCGACCTAGTCTATGACTCAACCACATTAATTTTTGCTGTTGAATTTTCGCATTCGGTAATTTCGTTCCATTTTCGTATATCAATAAGCATGATGAAAGGTATGGAGTCTGATTATTATCCGTTAAACAATCTGAAACTTGATATTGAGAGACACGAGTAACTCTATGGCATCATTTGAAGAGGGAACAAGGTAGTTCTGTAAGATGGGTGGAAACAAATTTCTAACATAATCTCTTTTAATTAATATAAATTGATTAAATGAACAAAAATAAATATTTCTGTAATACAATTAAAAAGAATATTAGAGGTATATGACTTACTACACTATAGCAACTAGAAAGTATGAATGAAAAACTTTGACTCTGATTGAGGCTAGTGTTGAGCATTATGTTTTTAAGTCAATTAAGTTCCTACTATGATTCTCATAACCTATTACGGCATTTATGTCCCCGATATATGCTAGTCACGTATATTTGATTTTTGTAATACAATTATCAGGGAATAAGAACTCTAGAAGACTTACTGTAATTTGAATATGATAGTAAGATTAACTTTGATTGAGGCTATGTTAGATAGTATGTTCTTAATGAAATTCCTCACTATGGTACTTATGATTTATTAACAATTGAATTCGAACTACATATAATGATTTTGCAATATGGGTATATAAATATGATAATTTGTGTTTATTTTTATACTCCCATACAATGTCTATGGAAATTCCAGAAACTAATTAACACCCAATCTAATACACTAGTGCAAATAATCATTCACAAGATTTACAAATGCGGAAAAAATAAATTACACCAATGAAATGAATCGCAACTTCCTTCAAACTTAACAACATTAGATTTGTATCTCTCATTATATATTTGTAGCAACATGCACGACTTGTAGTCAGTTTCCACTAATCTCAATATTGGGATTTGTCATGAAACTGAGCCGCAACTTTGATCTTCAGTGTACCAATTAGATCTCAATCAAGGTTCACCATTCTTTAGAAAAAGTTAAACCAAATTTGATGTATAGAATTGTGATTAGAAGTTGTGTGTTCATAGGATCATTGGTTTGACAAGATCTCTCAAGAACACTAAAAAACATCTTTAGGGTTAATGACTACAACAACAATAGAGGTTGTTTTGAATTAAAATTAGAGTCCTATATATAGTGTCTCAATAAGAATAGGTCAAAAACACATTTTTTTTAAAAATCTGGCCATTGAATGAGCGAGCAATTTATACAAGCATCATACAAGCTTTCGTACGAGTGTTGTCGAGTTTCTAAAATCTCGCAAGATAACTATGTATGAATGAGCTTCTTATACGAATGAGTTCACTTCGTACGAGCTTTGTATAAGGTTTATTATTCTGTTTATAACTTTTGAGTTATATCTTAGAATGACGCACATTTTTTTAGGTTGTAAAGATAATTCACAACTCTATAATTTTCTTGTATTGGGTGTTCTAAAGTCCCAACATTTGAATTGTTAAAATTATGTAATGCCCCAGGCCGATTTTATTGGTTACCCATGGTCAACTCATTCCGACTCGAGCGATAGGTGTGAAGTGAAATTAGACAACCTAAATAATGTCGGTAGTCTAGTTTTATTTAATTAATATCTCTCTTGTTTAGTATGCGATTCCAATTTACATCAAACTATATGAAGGGGCAGTGGAAAACATCCATGGAGTCAGAGCATACAAAGCTACTAACGTAAAAATAAAAAGGTTACTGACACAACTTCAAAAGTGTTTCTAGTGCGTGCTTCTATCGACTAAAGTGTAAGCCGGTCGCTCAAGTATAAATTCGATAAAATCGAGCATTTAAATCAAGGAATAGGACGAATGCTCATGACTACGGATAGGAAAACCGATTAACCCTACTAATGACTCAGAGAAAGAAGACAAAGATGATGAACTGTGACTTTACCTATCAACTAATGCAATCTGAATTAAATTAATAACTAAACTACGTATGCAAGAAGAACTAAATGAAACTTTAAATATATGAGAAAAAATAGATTCATGATACACTCCCCCAAACCGTCAGTATTTGCATAGAACAAAAAAGCTTCAAAAATCTAATTCTCCATTCCAACAGACATCAAATAATCTCTAAGAATTTGACATATGAGGACTTTAATCTGCACATTATCAAATCAAAAATTTTATTTTATGATGATGATAAATTATCAAATGCTAATTGCATCCTTAAACATTTTGGTTACCTAGGGCAAACAAAATTAAAAGAGCTACAACTTTTATCATGATAAAGTTCAAACTTTTGAATTGAGAATTACTTTTTATTCACTTTTTAATCCATATGTGTTACCTAGGTTGGGTTCATTTACCCAAACCCTTTAGAAATCTAGCCTGACATGGTGTAACTACAACTAAACATGATAACTACGTTGCATGAAATCATTCTTACATGAAAAGTGTAATCAAACATGTGAAAGAGACTTCTAGCTAATAAATAATGAATCATAAACCAAAAAGATGAGAGAAATTAAAAGCAAAAATGAAAGTACACTTATATTGAAGAAAACCCCTTAAAATCATTGTAAAAGATGAACAATTGTTGAAGAAGATTAATCTTAGGGTTCTTGCGTTCCAAGTCCTTTCAAAACTATGTAAAGCTAACTATCTAATGTAATACCCCGTACTTTTATGGATATTAAATTACATGAGTGGGTGTAATTTAATAATTTGAGAATTTAAAGTAAATGATATGGACTAATTATATTTCATGTCGCATGTGAGTAAAAGCGGCAGGTGATGTTATGTTATGCGAAAAACACGTGTGGTGATGTGTTGAGTTAAAAGGTGAATTTTTGATAAGTGACTTGGATGGAAATTTCGAATACACGGTTGGTCTCAAAAAGGCCGAGATAATCAATATAGAGTCCCCAGATGTAGTGTTTAGGTTCCGGAGATTTTGTGGATCACTAGGGACTCGCAATTGTGTATAGGAGTAAATTTTGGGTTTAATAAGGGATAAACCCTCATTTCTCTCTTATAAACCACGGGAGAAAGAGAGAAAGGAAATAAAGAAGATAGAAGAGAAAGAAGGAAGAAAAGTAGGGGTGGCAATTCGGGTTAGTCGTGTCATTTTCGGGTCGTGATAATTTTTCTTCAAGTATATGTTTTGGGTACTCTTAAATCTATACGAGCTAATCGGGTAATGTTAGGGTCATTTCGGGTTATTACCATAAACGGTTAATCGGGTCAAAAATTGCCAGCTGTAAAGAAAAGGGAGAAGAATAGTAGTTTTCGGCCAAGCTCCGACGGATTCCGGCACGAGATCATCTGATTTATCCAACCAGGCAAGTGTTTAACTTGCTTTAATGATTGCAGTGTGGTTATTTTTTGATATTATAGTTGGTGATGAAAAACTATAAGATTTTTGATTTTGGATTCTTGCACAAAAAGGGGATTTTCGAAGATGATTTCATAAGAAATTGATGAGATAACAATCCTACATGAAATATGAGCTAAAATCCATGTTAATGGTAAAATCTTTGGTGAAAAAATTGGAAGAAATGAGAATGGTGGGTTTAATAAGGATTAGGGTTTGATTCTTAAATGAATCGAGGAATCCCATAAATTAATTGGTGTATTGAGTTATATCTAAGTGTGTAGATGTTTATAGCGATGTTGGGTGAAGTTATCCATATAAATTGAGTTGGATGAGAGTTAGAATGAATTTTTGGAGTTGAAGAAGATGAACTTCCTAAACTGTAGGGACAGGACTGGTTCATTTTTAGGAGTGACCAGATTGGTTCATTTATGACCGGATCGGTTCATTTTTGGAGTACTGGATCAATTCGTTTAGGGGCATCAGACCGGTTAGTTTTGTTTGTAACCGGATCGGTCCGTCTTTGGCAGAAAAACATAAAGGTTTTTCTTAGCCTAAAAGGATTGGGAAGAATTTCCTTTTGGGAGATTGATATTAGGGGGTCCTAACGAGAGTGCGAGGACCTCTAAAAGATTAAGTGGGGGATATATTGGTCTGGGGTTAGTGGGAAAGATCCGGGGGTTAAATTTAGGAAAGTCTGGGACGAACGACATTCGAGGAGTTATTTGGTGGGTTTGTACATATATATATATATATATATATATATATATGCGAAATATAAATATATGAGTTAGTCCTAGGGTGCGAATAGGTGGAGATAAGAATACTAGCTAGACGTGATACGTTACTATTCGGAGATAAGAAGATGTGTGAGTTATATCATAAGTGAGTGAATACTTATGGGATTAATATAAGTTGTGTGTATACTTATTGATTAATATGAATTGGTGTTTTGGGATTACAGGCTAATGCCATGAGAGATAGGCATTTATAGTTGGATATGATATGATGTGATATATATATACTAGCGGATGCCCGTGCCCGAGGGCACGACAATAAATTTGCCCCAGTGATAAAACCCAACCCATAATAACCCGCCTTTTTTCAAAAAAAAACTTTTAAAAAACTTTATAAAAAAATAAAAAATATATTACTTTTTTTTAATATTTAAAAAATATTTTTTTTAAAGTATTTAAAAAATGTATTTTTTTAAATATTTTAATAAAAATTAATAAAATAATAATGTATGTATATATGCATGCAAGCATGCAACACATAAAATGCCATGCATGTTTATCAAACATGTTTATCATGCATGAGTTACTATTCATAACACCATTGTCCCATATATATATATATATATATATATATATATATATATATACGGGTATAGAGACAGTATATATATGATATGATTATAAATATATCTATGTGTGATTGATATATTTATGTGAAACATACCCCTCTAGTGCTATCATGGGAAGTTGCACGATGTGGGTGAATCCCCCTAGCTTGAGGAGCCGGGAGAGTATAGTCCCCAGGTCATAGTCATCCATTATTTATATTGTGTGATTTTATTTAGGGGTAAGACGTCTTAGGTGTGATCCGTCTTTTTTTTGGGGAGGAACTATGGCCGCTTCCCTTACGTTGTGATTTAGTTTTTACTAAGTCGGTGTGAGAGTCCGACCGCTGGTACCCGGGATAATGTGTGAGTATGCCCTGGAAGATGATAGCACTGAGAGACTGCATCCTTGGAGTTACATCTCTGAGGGATGGTTGTTCTACTTATATAGTGTGTGATATATAAGTATAGATATACCAGATGTGTATAGTATATTATGTATGCATATATGAGATTTATAGCTAGTTAAAGTTATAAATGATGAACGGTTAAATATTAATAGACTTAGACCCTGGACCGACAAATCTCAACAATTGACAAGCTACATAGTAATGTATCGGGGGGGGGGGGGGGAGGTTCCTTGTTTGGATTTCCCTTTGCGAGACATCCCACGCATGAAAGTAGTAAACGTCGGGAGCTGAGAGATGTCAGTCCGTAGGACATTTTACATTATTATTCTTAGTATAATTAATGGATAAATTAGTTGGGAAGAGTTGGGATTTACACGAGTATACTTTTATGACAAGAGACTAGAACTTAGGGGTACATGCTATGGACAAAGGGCCAAACGAATCTCAACGATCGATAATGTTAAGTAGTACTGTATCAGGGAGGTTTCTTGTTTGGATTTTTCTTTGCGATGTTTGGTCTTTAGTACATGGGTTGGGTACCTCGGTTATTTTTCAGGTCCATGGGTTGAAGAGATGTTTGGTCTTTAGTACTTGAGTTGGGTACCTTGGTTGTTGTTCAGGTACGTAGTTATAACCGACAGAGCTACGTAGTAGTGTATCGCGAGGGTTCCTTATTTGGATTTCGCTTTGCGAGACGTCCCATGCATGAAAGTAGAAATGCCGGAAGTAGTGAGCGTTAATTATGGACGGTTAAATTATCACCGAGTAATATAATGTGTAAGCGGGCGAAAGCTTAGGATAGTACATACGCGAGTTGTTGCGATAGCGCATGGTGACTCAGAAGATTGGTGAGGTATTTAGTTAGGCGGGGTGACTTAACTAGGGTGTCTAATATATACGTTAGGTGCGCACTGTTAGATGAGAGGTGAGGGGTATCTCATATGAGTGAGACACCAATTTAAATATGAAGAGTATCATATTTTACATATCAAAGTAAAGTAATCACTTGCTAAAATATTTTTAAAACCCAAGCTCTCACCCGTATCTATTTTTCTTTTTCTTCCCTTTGTATACTTTTTAGGTGTCCAGACACATGGACGCCTGGATGATTATCCTTTCGAGTCAAACGTGTTTCCGCAGCTGTTGATGTTGGCAGGAAATTGTTTGAGACGCTTCTATCCTTGTGATCTCATTTATTTTATTTCCAGCGATTTTATTTTACGCATTAAATGTTTATTTAAAGTTATTGGTTATTTATTTATTCCATTTGTTGATTATATTCGTGTGTGAATGGATTTATTTTTGTATTAAGTTTAAAAAGATTAGAAAGTTTGAAATTTTGACGCCGGGCCTAATAGGTTATTGGTAATCAATATGGTCTTCGACAGTGATGCTGAGAATGAAACCATTTGAGATTCCGGTTTAATTTGATATAGGACTGATCACCGGGTATTTTATTAGGCATGCTGTCATAGGTGATATGTGAGCATCAGGTTCTAGTGTCCTTAGGAATCTGTGTGGACGTACTACGCTTTCAGCATTGTCTTCTATTTGATTTAGAGCCCAATGTTTAGGATTATTGATTTTTATGGTGAGATTTCGTTCTCCTGCTATAATATGTATATATTAGTGAATCTTATTTGTATTTGGGTGTGTTTATCTGTCGAACAATGAATGGACGGCCAACGAAGGCCATGGGGAGACATCAGGAGGCAGGGCTCAGTTGAAGTTGAAATTTTTGGGGACGAGGACCGTAGTCGAGGTCACCTCTATTGTTTCTCGGGAAGATGAAGCTGTACGGACTGCTTGAGTGCGACATATGATTTCCAAATACCACTAGAGCAAAAAGTGGTGCCAAACTAGACTCACTTGGTGTGGTTAAGATGGGAAAAAAGTCAGAGGGGTCTTTGAAGAGGACCGCTCGTTAGAATGTTTGTGAATCCGGAGATTATGGGTGTTAGCCAATGGATGTAAGATACCCAAAGGCTTTAGCATATGGCGGAGTGTGATATACTCGAAAGTGAAAATTTGTGGGGGAGTTTAAATGATGGGACTAGATCATCGCATTTAGGAAGTGAAATATAATGCCAATGGAAGGATCTTAGGTACGATTGGGTCGCAAGTTCCTTTATCTTTTGTTCAGAAGGAGATGTGAATAGTGTTCTGAACTCATCAGAGGAAGGGATGGATAGAGGTCCATTTGTGAAAATGAATTTTGTACCGGATGAAGTAGGTACAATGGAGAAGAAAATTCTTAAATGGGTAATAGACTCTTGAGAGAAGTTGCCATCACTTAAGGGAAATTCTGCTTGGATGGTTTACTCAGATAGTAACAAGGTCGCATACTGTTAGTAGAGATGTTAACGCTTCTTTGGTGGGGAGGTAAAAGAATTTAAAGATTTAGTCGAAGAGTAAGACTGGACGTAACTGTGTTTGTGAAACACCACAGGGGAGACCCATAAGGGGACCCATTTAAATTATTTGGATAGTCAAATTATTACAAAGTGATGGTGAATTCAGACTGGGTTATTGAGGCCAGAAGTGTGTTCCTTAAAACCAGTGGAATTAAGGGAAATGTAATACCGCGTAATTTTATTGATTTTATTTAATGGGATTAATTAAATTAAATGAGAATTAATTAGAAATTAATCCGGATTTAAATATTAGCGAGACATGAGTTGGTATTTTATTATGATGATAATGTTGCATATTACTGGGTAAATATGGTAATATATGATTATTGAATTTATTAAAATTATCGCGAGTCATAACAACGACGATTCGGGAAATTAAGTTGGGATGCGCGTGTTAGGAATTAATTTAATTGGATTTAAAAGTAAAGTATAATTTTATCATCCGTATGGTCATTTTGAGTGCGCCAGCATGTCCGTAAGGATCGAAATAGTCAGAAAACACTAGCCGGCAGTATAGTTTGGGTCCCGGAGCTTTTTTAGGCGAAATCGGCAACCCGGGAGGGTATTTTAGTCATTTTAATTTTTAACGGATTTTGACCCACGAATTTTAGGCCTTATTTATCAGCCAATATGAGGGCCATTAGGTCCCTCATCTGCCAAAAAGCAAAGAGTGGGCAACGTGATAAAGAGGAGAAGTTACAAGAGGGTTACAAAGCCATAACCACCACACACCACCACTATTCGCCGGAATTGTGACCGGAGAGAGGGAGAGAACCAACCTTTAACATCACCAGTTGATAAGAACATAAATTCCAAGGCAAACGATTTGATTTCATTAATTTTCAACAAATAATTTATCCATGATAGTGTAGGATTTGATGATAGCCATGAACAATGATTGAAACTCATGAAATTTGGAGAAGAAACCTAAATCTTGGATAGGATTTGCATGTAGTTTAATTCTGGAAGTAATTCAGTAACAAAATCATAATCCTAAATGAATTAAAAACGGATTTAGGAAGAGAAATATGATGGTTCTTAAAGAAATTAGAAAAATAGGTTTTTTATGTTAAAATGAAGATTTGATCCAAGAAAGTCTAATTGTTGATGATTTAAAAGTTTTGGAACGTTAAGAATCATGTAATTAGGTTGTAGAATGATCCCATATACTTACATTAGGATTTCGCATCATGTAATGAAGATTTGGGACAAAATTGGGACTGAAAAATGAAGAAAATCGTGGCCTGCAACTGCTTGATCGATCGATCGATATTCATAGGTCGATCGATCGACCATCGATCGATCCATGGCCAAGATCGATCGATCGATCTCCCCAGAAACTGACCTTTTTCCCCTTTTTAATTTTAAGTGTTTTCGACCGTCAAACGTTGTAGTTGGGGATCATGTGAATACATTAGGGCTTGAGGAAGACCAGTAGGGATATATATTTGAAGCCCGGAACCTATTAGAACTTAGTTGGAATGTAGTGTTGAATTTACGAGTGTCCGACGAGTACTTCCTATTTTTGATGCGATAAGGTGATATAAATTCTTAGAAGTGATAAGTTAAGGATTTGGGACATAAATAAGGACTTAAGAGTACTGAATAAATATGTGGTAAAAGTAAGAGCCTTAGTAACCGCTTCGGTTAGGTTTCAAGTACTCAAAACTATATGACATGAGATGTATTCGGCGAAATATATTATATATCATCCGGAATAATCATAGTGTATGAATTAGACTAATGGTATAAGGCTGAGAATATACCTTTAATAATATAACAAGTTATCTAAGTTGTGTGAATGATTAGTATATGGATTATTATGTGTATGCCATACCTACCATACTTGCTACCACGGGAGGTCGGTTTTCGAAATAGGGCCATCTAATCTTTGTGTGCCTACGGGGGGGGGGGGGGGGGGATTTAGATTGGTACCTTAAGGACATAGGGATGTTAATGGCTTACTTGTGAGTTAATAAGTCATCTGACCATGGGAGCGTAGGTATGTGCGGGACCCATGGGTATGTGAACTATGTTCGCCTCCAATATGTGTGATTTGGTTTATTTCAATTGTTCTGAGAGATTCTGAATACGTAGTCCTTATGTACGTGATGTACCGGGATTCGATAGCAGAGTATGCGTGCACCACAGCTTAGCCTAAGGGTGCCATATTTGTATATTTATGACGAGAATGATATACTTGTACTTATAACTGGCTCATTGTTAATTTGTGAATACGAATAATTGAGATATTTGAATGGGATTAAAAATGAGAATTTTCTATCGTAACTGTTATAAATTAATCCGATCAAGGAAAAGGTGAGATACATGCAGGATATATTAGAATGTTATGAATAAACCCCTATATTATAATGTGAGGATAGGAAGTGGTACAGACTAGTTAGTTAACGACATAACTAGGACGAGTTAAGGATATACGTTAGGCGTGCACAGTAGTTGAGGGGTTAGGAACTCATTTGAGAGAACGTAACTAACATGTATATAATATTCACTATTTAATGCAATTAAACACTTGCTATAGTTTTAAACTGGTTTCACCTCGGGCTTTGACCCGTTTTCTTTCAAATCTATTTTTCTTGTAAAACCTTTTAGGTGCCCAGCCACAGGGACGCCAAGCGTAGAAGTTCTATTCCATTGACATGCTGTAGCTGCTATGGAAGTTACAGGATCTCGGTAGTAGATGCCTCCACATTCTGCATTTGATTCTAATCTGGGTCATTCATCTGTTAGGGTATGTTGCCCCTTTCCATTTAGAGACAACTTTCGAGTACTTTCAGTTTCATTTCAGTTTTGGAGTTATTTATTTATTCAGACATTGTATTGGGTTTTATTCAGTATTTGGATTATTCAGGGGAGTGTTACTCCAGACTCATTTATTATTCCATTATTATTTCCATTATGATTGTGATGTGGATGTGGTATAGTTAGCTTATAATTTAATTGGTTGCATGTTAATTTAATATAATAAAATTTGGCAACTCACTTTTTAAATATTAGGTGGCTAGTAATTGTTTAAAAATGTTTTCGACAGTGATGCTATGAACTGAACTAACTTGACATTTTGCATTAATTTGAATAAAGGAGTAGCTACTCGATATTTAATTAGTCGGGGTGTCACAGGTGGTATCAGAGCATCAGGTTCTAGTGTCCTTAGGATCTGTACGACTTATTATGCTTTTCTCGTAGCGTCCTTTGATATAGAGCCCTATTATTAGGACTGTTGCACTCTTTGTTACATTTTGGAGAATACGTACTTCTGCTACAATGTTATGTATGGTAGATGAACTTATATACTTCATGTGAATTTCAGATGTTGCTTAGGAGGAAGATACAAACTAACACCGCTAAAGGAGAAAGTGCAGGGCAAGACCAACAAGTACCTCAAGTACACCAGGAAAGAGCGAAAATCACTGAGATAACAAATATCGTGGCACAAGCAGTGACTACTGCAATATTGCAATACCAAAATCGCAGTGTATAGCTTACAGGGAATGAAAGGACAAGATAAGTTGATCAATATGACATTGATAAGGTTAGCAACAATGGGAAAATAGCGCCTCTGCAGCGACAAGTGCCTCAGAGTCGTCAAGACCAAGAGGACAATAGAAATGGCGGGAAGAGACAAACCCGCCAAAGCCAATAAAGCCAAGGGAAGAGGGCTACCACCAAGAGGTGTTTTAAGTGTGGAAGAAATGGCCACAAATGCCAAGTTTTCTCGCAAAAATCTGGAGGACAACCTCGGCCAACTCAGCAAAGTCATCTAGACCATCAGGGCCAACAGCGTACTCAGCAGGGCCAGCAGAGCAAAAACTGTGTTCGTAAGTGTTTTATATGCGATGAACGGGGCCACTACCATTGAGATTTCCCTAGGAAGGGCAGGAACCCACGACAGTCATTGGGTGTCCACCCGAACCCACATAATACTCAACTTGGGGAAACGGGGATATTCACCCCAGCAACACAGACTTCACAGCAACAATAAGTAGTACAATATAGATGCATCTATAATGCCTGATATGCAGTTATGCCACTACTACCACAACTACCACCCATGTTAGGAGGTACGGTACTTTATCATTTATAGTGATTTCTTTTGTTTTTTGGTTCAGGGATAATCTTGAATAACCTGTGTGCGTCACAGCTTACTAGTACTACTTGAGAAACATGAGCGAAGAATGTATTAGCATCTCGAATTCGAGCTTGTTAATTAAAATTTGAGTGGTGATAGACCATTAGAGTAATTTTAGGTGTTCATTAGTCCTGGTTATAAAATAATTTGTGCTAAGTGCCATCCGAGTGGAAACGGAGCCACTTGTATATATATTGGTATTGAACCTTATAGACACTTGTGGAGTATGTTGTCGAATTATACCAAATCCTAGTGGGAAGGGATGTTTACTCAAGGGAATCTGGATAGAACGAAATAGTTCTGGGCATGGGAATAATTTTGTGGTAAATTAAAGGTCCTAACGCCAAGTTAGTAGGAGTAACGTGATGAATATTTCGTTCGTAACATAAGAATAGATGCGCTAATTGTAGCAGGAAGCAGGGATGTGGGGTACGAGTCAAATACCTAGGGCTACAGTTTTCGTTGATCGATAATGTTAGTTAGTTGTGTATCGGTGGGGTTCCTTATTTGGATTTCGCTTTGCGAGACATACCATGCATGAAATCTAGTGAACGTCGGGAGCCGGGAGTGGTTGGTCTTTGGTACGCAAGTTTGGTACCCAGGTTGTCATCCGTAAGGGAAACCACACCTTTAACTTTAATTTTATTCCTATACACAGTCAGTAGAACCGTACTATGTGACTTCAGAAGTGATATTAAATGTTTTACATCGGTAATAAATTAGTGTAATAAGAGAAGATGATAACGTCGCGACACAGAATAAGTATTCATTGCCCCAAAGCGATGACTTATTCGATTAGTTGAGGATAGCTCCTTTCTCCTCAAAGATTGACCTTGGATCGGGATACCATAAGCTATGTATCAGGGAGTAGGAGGTGTCAAAGACTATTTCTTGACAAGATATGAATCCTATGATTTCAGAGTCATGCCATTTGGGCTGATAAATGCTCCCACCGTATTCATGGACTTGATGAACCGAGTGTTCAGGGAGTTCTTAGGTCCGTTCGTCATCGCCTTCATAGATGACATCCTGATTTATTCATAGACTGAGGAGGAGCATGCCGAGCACTTAAGGCAGGTTCTACAGACACTGCGGCAGAACTAGTTTTATGCAAAATATGAAAAGCGTGGGTTTTGGATGAAGGAGGTTCAGTTTTTGAGGCATATCATTTCAGACAGGGGGATATCTGTTGATCCGGGGAAGGTATTAGCGGTGAGGAAGTGGGAATAGCCCATGACACCGACAGAGATACATAGTTTCTTGGGCTTAATAGGATACTAGAGGAGGTTTATTCGGGGGTTCTCGAAGATAACGGGTCCTTTGACACATCTGACTCGCAAGGGTGTGCTATTTATCTGGAGCGATGCATGCCAGTTGACTTTCGACGAGTTGAAGGACAAGTTGACCTCAGCACCAGTGTTAGCATTGCCCATGCCGGGAGTGGAGTATCTAGTCTACATTGATGTGTCCTTACTTGGACTTGGGGGTGTACTGCAGTAGGAGAGTCAGTCTATAGCTTATGTTTCCCATAAGCTTAAGCCTCACGAGAAGAATTATGCCACCCACGACTTGGAGTTAGTGGCAGTCGTGTTTGCACTACGAATTTGGAGATATTATCTCTTGGGGAGAAATTCCCTTTATTCACAGACCACAAATCCTTTCAGTACCTCTTCACCCAGAAGGGGCTGAATATGCGTCAATGCCGGTCGCTCGAGTTTGTGAAGGATTATCAGTTTGATATCCAATACCATCCACGGAAGGCTGACGTGGTAGTAGACGCGTTGAGCCGAAGGACAGTAGGTGAGGTGACCGAGGTGTGGAAAGAAAAGTGGAAGGAGTTGGGGCATCGGGATGCAGTGGCCAGATCATTCATGTCTGTGATGACAGTTATGCCCCATATTATTACGAGGGTGATACAGGGCCATGCAGCAAATTCATTTTGTCAAGAGCAGATAATACGATTGTTAGAAGAGGGGGGCGAGTCTTATACTGTTAGTTCAGAAGGGGTCTTACGCTTCAATGGAAAGTTAGTTGTTCCTGAGGGGGAGGACTCGCGACACGAGGTAATGACAGAGTCGCACGGGTCGCAATTCGCAGTGCATCCCGGTGGGGGATAAGATGTACCAGGATATGAGGCGACAGTACTAGTGAAGAGGGATGAAAAGAGATATTACTGAGTTTGTTTCGAAATGTGCCACATGTCAGCTAGTAAAGGTGGACCATCAGAGGTCTGCAGGACTTTTACAGCCATTAGATATTCCTATGTGGAAATGGGAGAGCATTTCCATGGACATCATCACGGGACTACCTACGTCGCCGAGAGGTCATGACTCCATATGGTTTATCGTGGATCGATTGACAAAGGTTGCTCACTTTCTGCCAGCCCGAACAGACTACACTACGTGACAGTATTCCCAGATCTTCATAACGGAGATAGTGAGACTCCACGGGATACCTCTCAATATTGTGTCCGATATATAAGATATTTGTGTCATAATTTTGGGAGAGTTTCCAGGAAGCCATGGGAACGGAGTTATGATTGAGTACAGCCTATCACCCGTAGACAGATGGTAAGATCGAGCGGACGAATCAGATGTTGGAAGACATGTTGTGTATGTGCATCTTAGAGTTTGGAGGTGGTTGGGAGCATTATCTTCCACTGGTGGAGTTTGCATATAATAAATCCTACCGGTTCACTATTGGTATGGCTCCATTCGAGGCATTGTACGGTAGACCTTGTCATTCCCCATCATGTTGGCTAGAGGTGGGGCATAACAAACTCCTTGGGCCGAAGGTAATTCAGGATACTTTGACAAGGATAAAGATGATACATAACCGTATTCGGGTAGCTCAGGACTGACATAAGAGTTATGCCGATGCAAAGAGGTCCTTTCGAGAGTTTAATGTGGGGGACCAAGTGCTGCTCAGAGTGTCTCCTATGAAGGGGATTATGAGTTTTGGGAAGAAGGGTAAGTTGACGCCCAGATATTTAGGACCATTCCCTATCATCGAGCGAATTGGGCCTGCCGCGTATAGACTTGGGTTACCGGAACACTTGCATAGGGTCCATGACGTGTTCCATATTTCCTCACTGAGGAGATATCTTCGGGATGATTTGGCCCATACTCACATTACTTTAGAGGATATTGATCTACAGGCAGATATTTCCTATGAGGAGGGGCCGGTTGCTATTCTAGACCATAATGAGAGGAAATTGAGGTCGAAGAAAGTACCCTTAGTACGTGCCCAGTGGCGGCATCATAATGCTGAGGAGTTTACTTGGGAACGCGAGGATGAGATGCGCGAGCATTATCCAGAGTTATTTTTACCAGGTATATTTTATTTCCGAATTTCGAAACGAAATTATGTTATTAAGGGGGAAGTATGTAATACCCCGTAATTTTATTGATTTTATTTAATGGGATTAATTAAATTAAATGGGAATTAATTGGAAATTAATCTGGATTTAAATATTAGCGAGACGTGAGTTGGTATTTGATTATGATGATAATGTTGAATATTACTGGGTAAATATGGTAATATATGATTATTGAATTTATTAAAATTGTCGTGAGTCATAAATACGACAATTCGGGAAATTAAGTTGGGACACTTTTGTTAGTCACGTCAGGAATCAATTTAATTGGATTTAAAAGTAAAGTATAATTTTATCATATGTATGGTCATTTTGAGTGCGCCAGCATGTCCATAAGGGTTGAAATAGTCAGAAAACACTAGCCGGGGGTTTAGTTTGGGTCCCGGGGTATTTTTAGGCCAAATCAACAACACGGGAGGGTATTTTAGTCATTTTAATTTTTAAGGGATTTTGACCCACGAATTTTAGGTCTTATTTATTAGCCAATATGAGGGCCATTATCTGCCAAAAAGCAAAGAGTGGGCAACGTGATAAAGAGAAGTTACAAGAGGGTTACAAAGTCATAACCACCACACACAACCACTATTCACCAAAATTGTGACCGGAGAGAGGGAGAGAACCAGCCTTTAACATCACTAGTGGATCAGAACATCAATTCCAAGGCAAGTGATTTGATTTCATTAAGTTTCAGCGAATAATTTATCCATGATAGTATAGGATTTGACGATAGCCATGAACAATGATTGAAACTCATGAAATTTGGAAAAGAAACCTAACTCTTGGATAGGATTTGCATGTAGTTTAATTCTGGAAGTAATTCAGTAACAAAATCATAACCCTAGATTAATTAAAAACGGATTTATGAAGAGAAATATGATGGTTCTTAAAGAAAATAGAAAAATAGGATTTTTTATGTTAAAATGAAGATTTGATCCAAGAAAGTCTAATTATTGATGATTTAAAAGTTTTGGAACGTTAAGAATCTTGTAATTAGGTTGTATAATGACCCCATATACTTGCATTAGGATTTCACATCATGTAATGAAGATTTGGGACAAAATTGGGAGTGAAAAACGAAGAAACCCGTGGCCTGCAACTGCTTGATCGATCGATCGACATTCATAGGTCGATCGATCGACGATCAATCGATCTCCCCAAAAACTGACTTTTTCCCCCTTTTTGATTTTAAGTGTTTCCAACCGTCGAACGTTGTAGTTGGGCATTATGTGAATACATTAGGTCTTGAGGAATACTAGTAGGGATATATATTTGAAGCCCGGAACCTATTAGAATTTAGTTAGAAAGTAGTGTTGAATTTACGAGTGTCCGAGGAGTAATTTCCCGTTTTTGATGCGATAACGTGATATAAATTCTTAGGAGTGATAAGTTAAGGATTTGGGACATAAATAAGGACTTAAGAGTACTGAATTAATATGTGGGAAAAGTAGGAGCCTTAGTAACTGTAATACCCCGTATTTTTGGCGATATTTATTTTTGGGATTAATTAATTAAATGAGAATTAATTGGGAATTAATCCAGATAAAATACTAGCGAGATGTGAGTTGGTATTTGACTATATTGAGTATATATGATGATATATGAATATTGAATTATGAAATTTGTCGTGAGATTGATATACGGCAATTTGGACATTTTATTGGGACGCGTGAGACAGTCGCGTCAAGATACAATTATTTTAATAATAAAAGTGAATTCAAATTCTATTAACCGTATGGTCGTTTTGAGTGCGCCAACGCGTCTGGAAGGGTCGAGATAGTAAGAAAACACTAGCCGGGGGTTTAGTTTGGGTCCCGGGGTATTTTTAGGCCATACCGGCAACATAAAGGGTATTTTGGTAATTTCGTATTTTTGGGAATTAAAAGTGACGAAAATTAAGAGTTTTTATCTGATTGGGAATTGACCCACGTAACCCATTAACAACCCATATTAACCTAGAAGGCTACGTAGGTTATTAGAATTAGGTTTTCTAATATCTTCCCAAAACAAACCCTAGCCACCATAGCTATTGGAGAAGAAAGCTTGGAAAGAGAGAGATAGAAGGGAAAAGCTTAGAGAGAGAGAGAGAGAGAGAGAGAGAGAGAGCTTCATCAAATCGTCATCAAAATCTGAGATTGAATCAAGTCAAGTGGTTTAAATTACGTTTTTATGCAGTAAATGCTTCTTCCACGCTTAGACTATCCAATAAATCAAATTGTTCTTGGGAGTTTAATAAAAACCCATTTTAATTGGACTTAGAACTTAAATTTTGAGAAGAAATTTCATGTAGAATCGTATAGAGATGATTACCCTGATGTTAATATATGTCGGATGTAACAAAAACGGATCTAATTTGAGTAAATCGATGATTATAAATTCTAGGGTTTATGTTCTTGAAATTTGGGGAAAAGTGAAGAGACTTGATGATTTAATGATGTTTAGGATGAATTGATTCCTTAAAACACGTTAGTATGTGACCTTGATATGTTTAGGATTGATTAGAGACCTTAAAACATTGTTGGGACGAATTTTAGAGGAGTATTGAGGAGTAGAAATTGGTGAAAAACGAGATAGGATTTCTGGGCTTGAATCTGGTCACTCGTTAGAAGACCTACACAGGTCGTTCGAACGAGCTCGTTCGAACGAGCTTCTAACGAGTTGGTAGTTTGGGGTTCTAACGAGAGGGATATTCGTTCGATAATCTCGTTCGAACGAGATCTCGTTTGATAGCCCAGTTCGTTCGAACGAAATCTCGTTCGAACAGCCTCGTTCGAACGAGACTTCTAACGAGCTGGCAGTTTAGGCCTTTTTGGCCTGTTTTGATTTTGGGAGTCCCGTAAACTTGTTCGAGGATAGAGATAACATTCTTTTGTTGATGTATTGGTATACTTGGGACATTTGGGACATAATGAGGAGTAAATTATATAATTGTGGAACGAATCAAATAGACATTTGAGTCGAGACGTGAGTGCCTACTACGACGTGAGAATAAATTATGGCATGTATGATTATGAACCGGGATTATATAAATTGTATAAATTATAAGTTGGTTCGAGAATGCGATAAGTACTAAAATTAAACTACGGTGATTACTAAGATGCGTGTTTACTTAGTATTGATATATGATTTGTGTGTATGACATACCTACCATACTTGCTATCACGGGAGGTTTGCGTTCGCTTAGGGCCCTCTAATCCTTGTGTTGCCCGGATTTAGACTGGTTACCTCGATGAACATAGGTCAGAGAAGGACTTATTGGGATGTTAATAAGTCTGCTGATCGTGGGAGCGCAGGTATGTGCGTGACCCATGTGATGTGACTGTGTTCGCCTCCACTGTTTGTGATTTGTGTTATCTGAACTATTCCTGAGAGATTCGGAATACGTGATTCCTTATGTACGTGAAGTACCGGGATGGATAGCAGAGTATGTGTGCACCGCAGCTTAGTCTCGGGATGCTTATATTGTATATTTATGTTGTGGAAAATATATACTTAATAAACTGGGAACTTTCATATGGTATTGTGTGTATAACTATGGAATAAAAAAAAAGGGATGATCTATAATGAGTTGTATTAGTTTTATGTGAGAACCTGAATTTACGTTAAGCCCCCTATTTAATTGCGAGCGTTATAATGTTAATGGGAAACGAGTAATAAGGGTAGAACCTATGACAGTCTAGTTAGATATGATGTCACTTAGCTAGTGGTTTGTGTCATTTTAGTTGGGTTCTTACGTTAGGAGTACACAGTTAGACGAGAGGTGAGAATTTCATGTGAGTGCACGTCCTAACATGTACTTTGCATTTAATGTTTTAAATGTTTTTAAAGCACTTGCAGGTTTTTAAAATATATCTCCACATTCGGGCTCTGACCCGTTTGCTTTCAAATCTATTTTTTGTAAAACCATTTTAGGTGCCCAGCCACAAGGACACCATGCATAGGATACTCATTCAGGTGACGAGCTGTAGCTGTTTGTGGAAGCTATAGGGATTTGCTTTTAGACGCTTCTACCATTTGGATTCCATATTCAGTATTCTTCAGTTGTAGGGCATGTTGCCCAAATTCTATTAGAGACATTTCCATTTCAGTTTTTCAGACTTTGGCATGTATTGATTCAGTATTCAGTATTTCGTTACTTATTTCAGTTGTGGGATTTGTTGTGAGGAGTTTTTCCTCCGGATTTATTTATATCATGTGGTGGTTATTCTATTATTGCGTTATGGTGAATGGTGTTATTCTTCTTGCATTAAATCTTTTACTGCATGTTAATCAGACTTTAATTAAAATTTGACACTTACTTTTTAAATACTAGGTGGTTAGTAACAATAAAATGTTTTCGACATTGATGCTATTAACTGAGCCAACTTGGCATTTTGATTAAATTTCATAAAGGAGTAGCAACCCGGTATTTAATTTGTCGGGGTGTCACAGGTGGTATCAGAGCATCAGATTCTAGTGTCCTTTAGGATCTGTACGGCTATTATGTTTCCGCTAAGTTTTTCTTTGATATAAAGCCCTATATATATTAGGACTGTTGTACTCTTTTTGTGTATGCTTCGTTCTTCAGCTATTTTAAGTTTATAAATAGTGAACTTATAAACTTTATTCTTATTTCAGATGCCTCCACGACGTGCACGACGAGTTCCCAGGGATGCAACGCCCGAAACCCAGCCTGCTCCAGTTCAGGGCATGATGAACGCCGCTGAGGTTGCAGCCATTGTAGCCCAAGCGGTAAATGCCGCAATTGCCGTAGTTCAGCAGGCACCACCTCAGGCGCCGGTTGCCGCGCCAGTACAGGCAAATGCATTCCCGTCTGCTTGGGATTGTGTAAATGACGCTTTTCAGAAAGCGCATCCGCCAGAGTTTGCAGGTAGCTCAGATGTGGTAGTCTCGAGCCAGTGGAGGAAGGATATACAGAGGCACTTGAGGATGTATGAGTGCACGGACGTTCAGAAGCAGGTGCTAGCTACTTTCAAGCTAGTTGGATCTACGCTGCAGTGGTGGGAGTCTATTACCACCGTGGAGGAGAGGGATACTCTCACTATTTAGGACTTTTGGGTGCGGTTCGACCGCAAGTACTTTCCGTCAGCTGTTCACAAGAAAATGAGGAGGAAACTGATGAATCTGAAGCAAGAGGGTAAGACCGTGACCGAGTATGTGGCCGAGTTCACGAATCTGTTGAATATCGTTCCGGATGAGATACCGACAGAAAAGAAGAAAATTGAGAAATTCACCGACGGGTTGACATGGAGGATCCGTCAGCATCTGTTAGGGAACCTTTCGTTGGCCACGTATTCTGATGTGGTTAACGCTGCTTTGTTACACTGCCAGGATCACCGCTTTCATATGGCTGAGGGCAAGAGATTGGGAGAGTCTAGCCATCAGGGCAGGACTGGAGGACATGGTGCTGGTGGGGCACAATCTGTTCAGGGGCAGAGATAGGGTGAGCAGGGTTCCCAGCAGGGGGATCAGAAGAGGTTCAGATCAGGGAATTACAGGCACGGACAGGGAGGTTTCCGTCAGGGCCATCAGGGTCCAAACGGCCATCAGGGCCAACAAGGGCAGAATGGGCAGCAGTTTCAGCAGGGCCAACAGGGCCAAGGGAGGAACGGTAACGGCCACCAGGGCCGGGGACCTCGGGGGCAGAGAGGAGGGAACTTCCCAGGGAAGTGTTTTGTTTGTGGCAAGACTGGCCATAAACGACAGGATTGTCCTGATAAGGGCAGGGCCCCACAGCAGCAGCAACAGCAGGGTGCTCGCCAGGAGCCGCAGATGCCTATGTTTCCCGCAGCTCTCCCCGCACCGCCACAGATGGCAGCATTGCCACCCATTCCAGTAGTCCCAGCTCAGCAGGGGCAGCTACAGTATGGACGTGTCTATAACGTCCACCAGGCAGTAGTTCCACAGGCACCGCCCGCGATTGAGGGTACGTTTCCTATCCATGGCACTATGGGTCGGGTATTGTTTGATACGGGGGATACACATTGTTTTATAGCTACACATTTCGCGAAAGCCTTAGGATTGTTAGCTACGGCAGAGATTATAGTGACGTGTGTAGACTCACCATTGGGGAGTGGGTCACTTATATTCTTTATATACCGGGGAGTGGGGGTAGAGATTGGTAGTCTGGTATTACCTGCAGATATGTTGGTATTAGATATGCATGTTCACGATGTGATTATCGGTATGGATTGGCTCGCTGATTATAGATCCATGATTGATTGCTTCGGTGGGAGCATTGTTTTTTCCATTCCGGGGCAAGAGATGTTTGTAGTGGCGATGCCTCACTCAGAGGGAGGCTCGACCGCTCATTTGTATTACCTAGGGGAGGATACATCTAAGGAGGTTGTGATTCCTTTAGATTCGATCCTAGTCGTCAGGGAGTATTCGGATGTGTTTCAGGAGATACCAGGCCTACCCCCCAGTCAAGAGATAGACTTTGTTATAGACCTATTGCCAGATACGAGACCTATAGCACGCGCACCGTACCGTATGGCTCCGGCAGAGATGCGAGAGCTACGAGATCAGATAGAGCAGCTGTTAGGTCAGGGCTTTATTCGCAGGAGTATCTCACCGTGGGGCGCTCCAGTTTTGTTTGTGAAGAAGAGGGACGGTTCACTGAGATTGTGTGTGGACTACCGAGAGTTGAATAAGGTCACGATACGGAATAAGTATCCGTTGCCTCGAATCAATGACTTATTCGACCAGTTGAGAGGAGCTTCTTTCTTCTCGAATATTGATTTGAGATCGGGATACCATCAGTTGCGTATCAGGGAGGAGGATGTCTCGAAGACTGCGTTCTTGTCGAGATATGGTTCTTATGAGTTTCGGGTTATGCCTTTTGGTTTGACCAACGCTCCAGCAGTGTTTATGGACTTGATGAATAGAGTGTTCAGGGATTTCCTAGATCAGTTTGTCATTTTCTTCATCGATGATATTCTGGTTTACTCCCAGACAGAGGAGGAGCACGCCGAACATTTGAGGCAAGTTTTGCAGACACTACGTCAGAACGAGTTGTATGAAAAGTATGAGAAATGCGGGTTTTGGCAGAAGGAGGTCCAGTTTTTGGGACATATTATTTCCGACCGGGGAATATCTGTTGATCCGGGGAAGGTATCCGCGGTGAGGGAGTGGGGAAAGCCCACGACACCAACGGAGATTCGTAGTTTCTTGGGTCTAGCAGGATACTACAGAAGGTTTATTCGGGGTTTCTCGAAGATAGCAGGTCCTTTGACACATCTGACTCGTAAGGGTGTGCCATTCATCTAGAGTGATGCCTGTCAGTTAGCATTTGATGAGTTAGAGGATAAATTGACCTCAGCACCTGTGTTAGCATTGCCGAGACCGAGAGTTGAGTATTTGGTTTACACCGATGCGTCTTGGCAAGGACTTGGAGGTGTATTTCAGTAGGAGAGACAGGCCATAGCTTATGCTTCCCGTAAGCTTAAGCCTCATGAGAAGAATTACCCCACTCATGATTTGGAGTTGGCAGCAGTGGTATTTGCCCTACGGGTTTGGAGGCACTATCTTTTGGGGGAGAAGTTCCAATTGTTCACGGACCACAAGTCCCTACAGTACCTGTTCACGCAGAAGGAGTTGAACATGCGGCAAAGGAGGTGGCTTGAGTTTGTGAAGGACTACCAGTTCGATATCCAGTATCACCCGGGTAAGGCTAACGTGGTAGCAAACGCGTTGAGCCGTAGGCCAGCAGATGAGGTGGCAGGGGTGTGGAAGGAGTTGGGACACCAGGATGCAGTGGCCCGATCTTTCATGTCTGTGATGACCGTTACACCGCAGATTGTCACGAAGGTAGTACGGGCACATGCTAATGACTCATTATGTCAGGAGCAGATAGTTCGATTACTAGCAGAGGGAGCCGAGTCCTATACCGTTAGCTTAGACGGGGGATTACGCTTCAATGGGAGATTGGTGGTTCCGGAAGGGGAAGAATTGCGACACGAAGTGATGGCAGAGTCGCACGGCTCACGGTTCGCGGTACATCCCGAAGGGGACAAAATGTACCAAGACATGAGACGGCAATATTGGTGGAGCGGTATGAAGAGAGATATTATTGAGTTTGTTTCGAAATGCGCCACTTGCCAGCTAGTAAAAGTGGATCACCAGAAACCGACAAGACTTCTACAGCCGTTGGAGGTTCCGGTATGGATGTGGGAAAGCATATCCATGGACTTTATCACGGGGTTGCCTACGTCGCAGAGGGGTCATGACTCCGTTTGGGTAATTGTGGACAGATTGTCCAAAGTCGCTCACTTTTTACCCGTAAGGACAGACTACACTACGGGACAGTATGCCCAGCTCTTCATTTCAGAGATAGTGAGACTTCACGGTGTGCCCCTAAATATCGTGTCTGACAGAGACAAGATATTTGTTTCACGGTTTTGGGAAAGTTTCCAGGAGGCCATGGGCACGGAATTGCGGTTGAGTACGGCTTATCATCCGCAGACCGATGGGCAGACCGAGCGCACAAATCAGATGTTGGAGGACATGCTACGCATGTGCATTATTGACTTTGGGGGTGGATGGGAGCAGTACCCTCCACTGGTGGAGTTTGCTTACAACAACTCCTATCAGTTCACTATTGGCATGACTCCGTTTGAGGCGTTGTACAGTAGACCTTGTCGTTCCCCAGCATGTTGGTTAGAGGTGGGGGAAAACAAACTACTTGGGCCGGAAGTGATTCAGGATACTTCGGCAAGGATTGAGTTGATTCGGAGTCGCATTCGGGTAGCTCAAGACCAGCAGAAGAGTTATGCTGATGCGAAGAGATCTTTCAGGGAGTTCCAAGTGGGGGACCAGGTTTTGCTCAGAGTATCTCCTATGAAGGGGATTATGCGTTTTGGGAAGAAGGGGAAGTTGGCACCGAGGTATGTGGGGCCGTTTCCTATTATTGAGCGGATTGGACCAGTTGCGTATAGACTCGGGTTACCGGAGCATTTACACCGGATTCACGATGTGTTTCATATTTCCTCGCTAAGGAAATATCTCAGGGAGGATTTGGCTCATTCTCACATCGCTTTGGAGGAGATTGATTTACAGCCTGATAGATCCTACGAGGAGGGGCCGATTGCTATTTTGGACCGAAGTGAGAGGAAGCTGCGGTCAAAGATAGTTCCCTTAGTGCGTGTTCAGTGGCGACATCACAATGTCGAGGAGTCCACATGGAAACGCGAGGATGAGATGCGCGAACGTTATTCAGAGTTGTTTTTATCAGGTACTTTCTTGTTCCGAATTTCGGTATGAAATTATGTTATTAGGGGGGAAGTATGTAATACCCCGTATTTTTGACGATATTTATTTTTGGGATTAATTAATTAAATGAGAATTAATTGGGAATTAATCCGGATAAAATACTAGCGAGATGTGAGTTGGTATTTGACTATATTGAGTATATATGATGATATATGAATATTGAATTATGAAATTTGTCGTGAGATTGATATACGGCAATTTGGACATTTTTTTGGGACGCGTGAGACAGTCGCGTCAGGATACAATTATTTTAATAATAAAAATGAATTCAAATTCTATTAACCGTATGGTCGTTTTGAGTGCGCCAATGCGTCCGGAAGGGTCGAGATAGTCAGAAAACACTAGCCGGGGGTTTAGTTTGGGTCCCGGGGTATTTTTAGGCCATACCGGTAACATAAAGGGTATTTTGGTAATTTCGTATTTTTGGGAATTAAAAGTGACGAAAATTAAGAGTTTTTATCTGATTGGGAATTGACCCACTTAAACCATTAACAACCCACTGATTGGGAATTGATTCCTTAAAACACGTTAGTATGTGACCTTGATATGTTTAGGATTGATTAGAGACCTTAAAACATTGTTGGGACGAATTTTAGAGGAGTATTGAGGAGTAGAAATTGGTGAAAAACGAGATAGGATTTCTGGGCTTGAATCTGGTCACTCGTTAGAAGACCTACCCAGGTCGTTCGAACGAGCTCGTTCGAACGAGCTTCTAATGAGTTGACAGTTTGGGGTTCTAACGAGAGGGATGTTCGTTCGATAATCTCGTTCGAACGAGATCTCGTTAGATAGCCCAGTTCGTTCGAACGAAATCTCGTTCGAATAGCCTCGTTCGAACGAGACTTCTAACGAGCTGTCAGTTTAGGCCTTTTTGGCCTGTTTTGATTTTGGGAGTCCCGTAAACTTGTTCGAGGATAGAGATAACATTCTTTTGTTGATGTATTGGTATACTTGGGACATTTGGGACATAATGAGGAGTAAATTATATAATTGTGGAACGAATCAAATAGACATTTGAGTCGAGACGTGAGTGCCTACTACGACGTGAGAATAAATTATGGCATGTATTATTATGAACCGGGATTATATAAATTGTATAAATTATAAGTTGGTACGAGAATGCGATAAGTACTACAATTAAACTACGGTGATTACTAAGATGTGTGTTTACTTAGTATTGATATATGATTTGTGTGTATGACATACCTACCATACTTGCTATCACGGGAGGTTTGCGTTCGCTTAGGGCCCTCTAATCCTTGTGTTGCCCGGATTTAGACTGGTTACCTCGATGAACATAGGTCAGAGAAGGACTTATTGGGATGTTAATAAGTCTGCTGATCGTGGGAGCGCAGGTATGTGCGTGACCCATGTGATGTGACTGTGTTCGCCTCCACTGTTTGTGATTTGTGTTATCTGAACTATTCCTGAGAGATTCAGAATACGTGATTCCTTATGTACGTGATGTACCGGGATGGATAGCAGAGTTTGTGTGCACCGCAACTTAGTCTCGGGGTGCTTATATTGTATATTTATGTTGTGGAAAATATATACTTAATAAACTGGGAACTTTCATATGGTATTGTGTGTATAACTATGGAATAAAAAAAGGGATGATCTATAATGAGTTGTATTACTTTTATGTGAGAACCTGAATTTACGTTAAGCCCCCTATTTAATTGCGAGCGTTATAATTTTAATGGGAACCGAGTAATAAGGGTAGAACCTATGACAGTCTAGTTAGATATGATGTCACTTAGCTAGTGGTTTGTGTCATTTTAGTTGGGTACTTACGTTAGGAGTGCACAGTTAGACGAGAGGTGAGAATTTTATGTGAGTGCACGTCCTAACATGTACTTTGCATTTAATGTGTTAAATGTTTTTAAAGCACTTGCAGGTTTTTAAAATATATCTCCACATTCGGGCTCTGACCCATTTGCTTTCAAATCTATTTTTTGTAAAACCATTTTAGGTGCCCAGCCACAAGGACACCATGCATATGATACTCATTCAGGTGACGAGCTGTAGATGTTTGTGGAAGCTACAGGGATTTGCTTTTAGACGCTTCTACCATTTGGATTCCATATTCAGTATTCTTCAGTTGTAGGGCATGTTGCCCAAATTCTATTAGAGACATTTCCATTTCAGTTTTTCAGACTTTGGCATGTATTGATTCAGTATTCAGTATTTCGTTACTTATTTCAGTTGTGGGATTTGTTGTGAGGAGTTTTTCCTCCGGATTTATTTATATCATGTGGTGGTTATTCTATTATTGCGTTATGGTGAATGGTGTTATTCTTCTTGCATTAAATCTTTTACTGCATGTTAATCAGACTTTAATTAAAATTTGACACTTACTTTTTAAATACTAGGTGGTTAGTAACAATAAAATGTTTTCGACAGTGATGCTATTAACTGAGCCAACTTGGCATTTTGATTAAATTACATAAAGGAGTAGCTACCCGGTATTTAATTTGTCGGGGTGTCACAGGTGGTATCAGAGCATCAGGTTCTAGTGTCCTTTAGGATCTGTACGGCTATTATGTTTCCGCTAAGTTTTTCTTTGATATAGAGCCCTATATATTAGGACTGTTGTACTCTTTTTGTGTATGCTTCGTTCTTCAGCTATTTTAAGTTTATAAAAAGTGAACTTATATACTTTATTCTTATTTCAGATGCCTCCACGACGTTCACGACGAGTTCCCAGGGATGCAACCCCCGAACCCCAGCCTGCTCCAGTTCAGGGCATGATGAACGTCGCTGAGGTTGCAGCCATTGTAGCCCAAGCGGTAAATGCCGCAATTGCCGTAGTTCAGCAGGCACCACCTCAGGCGCCGGTTGCCGTGCCAGTACAGGCAAATGCATTCCCGTCTGCTTGGGAACGTGTACGTGACGCTTTTCAGAAAGCGCATCCGCCAGAGTTTGCAGGTAGCTCAGATGTGGTAGTCTCGAGCCAGTGGAGGAAGGATATACAGAGGCACTTGAGGATGTATGAGTGCACGGGCGTTCAGAAGCAGGTGCTATCTACTTTCAAGCTAGTTGGATCTGAGCTGCAGTGGTGGGAGTCTATTACCACCGTGGAGGAGAGGGATACTCTCACTATTCAGTACTTTTGGGTGCGGTTCGACCGCAAGTACTTTCCGTCAGCTGTTCACACGGAAATGATGAGGAAACTGATGAATTTGAAGCAAGAGGGTAAGACCGTGGCCGAGTATGAGGCCGAGTTCACTAATCTGTTGAATATCGTTCCGGATGAGATACCGACAGAAAAGAAGAAAATTGAGAAATTCACCGACGGGTTGACATGGAGGATCCGTCAGCATCTGTTAGGGAACCTTTCGTTGGCCACGTATTCTGATGTGGTTAACGCTGCTTTGTTACACAACTAGGATCACCGCTTTCATATGGCTGAGGGCAAGAGATCGGGAGAGTCTAGCCATCAGGGTAGGACTGGAGGACATGGTGCCGGTGGGGTACAATCTGTTCAGGGGCAGAGACAGGGTGAGTAGGGTTCCCAGCAGGGGGATCATAAGAGGTTCAGATCAGGGAATTACAGGCACGGACAGGGAGGTTTTCGTCAGGGCCATCAGGGTCCAAACGGCCATCAGGGCCAACAAGGGCAGAATGGGCAGCAGTTTCAGCAGGGCCAGCAGGGCCAAGGGAGGAACGGTAACGGCCACCAGGGCCGGGGACCGCAGGGGCAGAGAGGAGGGAACTTACCAGGGAAGTGTTTTATTTGTGGCAAGACTGGCCATAAACGACAGGATTGTCCTGATAGGGGCCGGGCCCCACAGCAGCAGCAACAACAGGGTGCTCGCCAGGAGCCGCAGAGGCCTATGTTTCCCGCAGCTCTCCTCGCACCGCCACAGATGGCAGCATTGCCACCCATTCCAGCAGTCCTAGCTGAGCAGGGGCAGCTACAGTATGGACGTGTCTATAACGTCCACCAGGAAGCAGTTCCACAGGCACCGCCCGCGATTGAGGGTACGTTTCCTATCCATGGCACTATGGGTCGGGTATTGTTTGATACGGGTGCTACACATTTTTTTATAGCTACACATTTCGCGAAAGCTTTAGGATTGTTAGCTACGGCAGAGAGCATAGTGACGTGTGTAGACTCACCATTGGGGAGTGGGTCACTTATATTCTTTATATACCGGGGAGTGGGGGTAGAGATTGGTAGTCTTGTATTACCTGCAGATATGTTGGTATTAGATATGCATGTTAAAGATGTGATTATCGGTATGGATTGGCTCGCTGATTATAGATCCATGATTGATTGCTTCGGTGGGAGCATTATTTTTGCCATTCCGGGGCAAGAGATGTTTGTAGTGGCGATGCCTCTCCCAGAGGGAGGCTCGACCGCTCATTTGTATTACCTAGAGGAGGATACCTCTAAGGAGGTTGTGATTCCTTTAGATTCGATCCCAGTCGTCAGGGAGTATTCGGATGTGTTTCAGGAGATACCAGGCCTACCCCCCAGTCAAGAGATAGACTTTATTATAGACCTATTGCCAGATACGAGACCTATAGCACGCGCACCGTACCGTATGGCTCCGGCAGAGATGCGAGAGCTACGAGATCAGATAGAGCAGCTGTTAGGTCAGGGCTTTATTCGCAGGAGTACCTCATCGTGGGGCGCTCCAGTTTCGTTTGTGAAGAAGAGGGACGGTTCACTGAGATTGTGTGTGGACTACCGAGAGTTGA
This sequence comes from Sambucus nigra, assembly GCA_949130495.1. Lineage (NCBI taxonomy): Eukaryota > Viridiplantae > Streptophyta > Magnoliopsida > Dipsacales > Adoxaceae > Sambucus > Sambucus nigra. Next base: position 351,252,900 of record OX422208.1, on the reverse strand, counting down.
ATAAGGTCACGATACAGAATAAGTATCCGTTGCCTCGAATCAATGACTCATTCGACCAGTTGAGAGGAGCTTCTTTCTTCTCGAAGATTGATTTGAGATCGGGATACCATCAGTTGCGTATCAGGGAGGAGGATGTCTTGAAGACTGCGTTCTTGTCGAGATATGGTTCTTACGAGTTTCGGGTTATGCCTTTTGGTTTGACCAACGCTCCAGCAGTGTTTATGGACTTGATGAACAGAGTGTTCAGGGATTTCCTAGATCAGTTTGTCATTGTCTTCATCGATGATATTCTGGTTTACTCCCAGACAGAGGAGGAGCACGCCGAACATTTGAGGCAAGTTTTGCAGACACTACGTCAGAACGAGTTGTATGCAAAGTATGAGAAATGCGGGTTTTGGCTGAAGGAGGTCCAGTTTTTGGGACATATTATTTTCGACCGGGGAATATCTGTTGATCCGGGGAAGGTATCCGCGGCGAGGGAGTGGGGACAACCCACGACACCAACGGAGATTCGTAGTTTCTTGGGTCTAGCAGGATACTACAGAAGGTTTATTCGGGGTTTCTCGAAGATAGCAGGTCCTTTGACACATCTGACTCGTAAGGGTGTGCCATTCATCTGGAGTGATTCCTGTCAGTTTGCATTTGATGAGTTAAAGGATAAATTGACCTCAGCACCTGTGTTAGCATTGCCGAGACCGGGAGTTGAGTATTTGGTTTACACCGATGCGTCTTTGCAAGGACTTGGAGGTGTATTTCAGCAGGAGAGACATGCCATAGCTTATGCTTCCCGTAAGCTTAAGCCTCATGAGAAGAATTACCCCACTCATGATTTGGAGTTGGCAGCAGTGGTATTTGCCCTACGGGTTTGGAGGCACTATCTTTTGGGGGAGAAGTTCCAATTGTTCACGGACCACAAGTCCCTACAGTAACTGTTCACGCAGAAGGAGTTGAACATGCGGCAAAGGAGGTGGATTGAGTTTGTGAAGGACTACCAGTTCGATATCCAGTATCACCCGGGTAAGGCTAACGTGGTAGCAGACGCATTGAGCCGTAGGCCAGCAGATGAGGTGGCAGAGGTGTGGAAGGCAAAGTGGAAGGAGTTGGGACACCAGGATGCAGTGGCCCGATCTTTCATGTCTGTGATGACCGTTACACCGCAGATTGTCATGAAGGTAGTACGGGCACATGCTAATGACTCATTCTGTCAGGAGCAGATAGTTCGATTACTAGCATAGGGAGCCGAGTCCTATACCGTTAGCTCAGACCGGGGATTACGCTTCAATGGGAGATTGGTGGTTCCGGAAGGGGAAGAATTGCGACACGAAGTGATGGCAGAGTCGCACGGCTCACGGTTCGCGGTACATCCCGGAGGGGACAAAATGTACCAAGACATGAGACGGCAGTATTGGTGGAGCGGTATGAAGAGAGATATTGCTGAGTTTGTTTCGAAATGCGCCACTTGCCAGCTAGTAAAAGTGGATCACCAGAAACCGACAGGACTTCTACAGCCATTGGAGGTTCCGGTATGGATGTGGGAAAGCATATCCATGGAATTTATCACGGGGTTGCCTACGTCGCAGAGGGGTCACGACTCCGTTTGGGTAATTATGGACAGATTGTCCAAAGTCGCTCACTTTTTACCCATAAGGACTGACTACACTACGGGACAGTATGCCCAGCTCTTCATTTCAGAGATAGTGAGACTTCACGGTGTGCCCCTAAATATCGTGTCTGACAGAGACAAGATATTTGTTTCACGATTTTGGGAAAGTTTCCAGGAGGCCATGGGCACGGAATTGCGGTTGAGTACGGCTTATCATCCGCAGACCGATGGGCAGACAGATGTTGGAGGACATGCTACACATGTGCATTATTGACTTTGGGGGTGGATGGGAGCAGTACCTTCCACTGGTGGAGTTTGCTTACAACAACTCCTATCAGTTCACTATTGGCATGGCTCCGTTTGAGGCGTTGTACAGTAGACCATGTCGTTCCCCAACATGTTGGTTAGAGGTGTGGGACAACAAACTACTTGGGCCGGAAGTGATTCAGGATACTTCGGCAAGGATTGAGTTGATTCGGAGTCGCATTCGGGTAGCTCAAGACCAGCAGAAGAGTTATGCTGATGCGAAGAGATCTTTCAGGGAGTTCCAAGTGGGGGACCAGGTTTTGCTCAGAGTATCTCCTATGAAGGGGATTATGCGTTTCGGGAAGAAGGGGAAGTTGGCACCGAGGTATGTGGGGCCGTTTCCTATTATTGAGCGGATTGGACCAGTTGCGTATAGACTCGGGTTACCGGAGCATTTACACCGGATTCACGATGTGTTTCATATTTCCTCGCTAAGGAAATATCTCAGGGACGATTTGGTTCATTCTCACATCGCTTTGGAGGAGATTGATTTACAGCCTGATAGCTCCTACGAGGAGGGGCCGATTGCTATTTTGGACCGAAGTGAGAGGAAGCTGCGGTCAAAGATAGTTCCGTTAGTGCGTGTTCAGTAGAGACATCACAATGTCGAGGAGTCCACATGGGAACGCGAGGATGAGATGCGCGAACGTTATCCAGAGTTATTTTTATCAGGTACTTTCTATTCCGAATTTCGGGATGAAATTCTGTTATTAGGGGGGAAGTATGTAATACCCCGTATTTTTGGCGATATTTATTTTTGGGATTAATTAATTAAATGAGAATTAATTGGGAATTAATCCGAATAAAATACTAGCGAGATGTGAGTTGGTATTTGACTATATTGAGTATATATGATGATATATGAATATTGAATTATGAAATTTGTCGTGAGATTGATATACGGCAATTTGGACATTTTATTGGGACGCGTGAGACAGTCGCGTCAGGATACAATTATTTTAATAATAAAAATGAATTCAAATTCTATTAACCGTATGGTCATTTTGAGTGCGCCAACGCGTCCGGAAGGGTCGAGATAGTCAGAAAACACTAGCCGGGGGTTTAGTTTGGGTCCCGGGGTATTTTTAGGCCATACCGGTAACATAAAGGGTATTTTGGTAATTTCGTATTTTTGAGAATTAAAAGTGACGAAAATTAAGAGTTTTTATCTGATTGGGAATTGACCCACTTAAACCATTAACAACCCACTGATTGGGAATTGATTCCTTAAAACACGTTAGTATGTGACCTTGATATGTTTAGGATTGATTAGAGACCTTAAAACATTGTTGGGACGAATTTTAGAGGAGTATTGAGGAGTAGAAATTGGTGAAAAATGAGATAGGATTTCTGGGCTTGAATCTGGTCACTCGTTAGAAGACCTACCCAGGTCGTTCGAACGAGCTCGTTCGAACGAGCTTCTAATGAGTTGACAGTTTGGGGTTCTAACGAGAGGGATGTTCGTTCGATAATCTCGTTCGAACGAGATCTCGTTAGATAGCCCAGTTCGTTCGAATGAAATCTCGTTCGAATAGCCTCGTTCGAACGAGACTTCTAACGAGCTGCCAGTTTAGGCCTTTTTGGCCTGTTTTGATTTTGGGAGTCCCGTAAACTTGTTCGAGGATAGAGATAACATTCTTTTGTTGATGTATTGGTATACTTGGGACATTTGGGACATAATGAGGAGTAAATTATATAATTGTGGAACGAATCAAATAGACATTTGAGTCGAGACGTGAGTGCCTACTACGACGTGAGAATAAATTATGGCATGTATGATTATGAACCGGGATTATATAAATTGTATAAATTATAAGTTGGTACAAGAATGCGATAAGTACTACAATTAAACTACGGTGATTACTAAGATGCGTGTTTACTTAGTATTGATATATGATTTGTGTGTATGACATACCTACCATACTTGCTATCACGGGAGGTTTGCGTTCGCTTAGGGCCCTCTAATCCTTGTGTTGCCCAGATTTAGACTGGTTACCTCGATGAACATAGGTCAGAGAAGGACTTATTGGGATGTTAATAAGTCTGCTGATCGTGGGAGCGCAGGTATGTGCGTGACCCATGTGATGTGACTGTGTTCGCCTCCACTGTTTGTGATTTGTGTTATCTGAACTATTCCTGAGAGATTCGGAATACGTGATTCCTTATGTACGTGATGTACCGGGATGGATAGCAGAGTATGTGTGCTCCGCAGCTTAGTCTCGGGGTGCTTATATTGTATATTTATGTTGTGGAAAATATATACTTAATAAACTGGGAACTTTCATATGGTATTGTGTGTATAACTATGGAATAAAAAAAAAGGGATGATCTATAATGAGTTGTATTACTTTTATGTGAGAACCTGAATTTACGTTAAGCCCCCTATTTAATTGCGAGCGTTATAATGTTAATGGGAACCGAGTAATAAGGGTAGAACCTATGATAGTCTAGTTAGATATGATGTCACTTAGCTAGTTATTTGTGTCATTTTAGTTGGGTACTTACGTTAGGAGTGCACAGTTAGACGAGAGGTGAGAATTTCATGTGAGTGCACGTCCTAACATGTACTTTGCATTTAATGTTTTAAATGTTTTTAAAGCACTTGCAGGTTTTTAAAATATATCTCCACATTCGGGCTCTGACCCGTTTGCTTTCAAATCTATTTTTTGTAAAACCATTTTAGGTGCCCAGCCACAAGGACACCATGCATAGGATACTCATTCAGGTGACGAGCTGTAGCTGTTAGTCGAAGCTACAGGGATTTGCTTTTAGACGCTTCTACCATTTGGATTCCATATTCAGTATTCTTCAGTTGTAGGGCATGTTGCCCAAATTCTATTAGAGACATTTCCATTTCAGTTTTTCAGACTTTGGCATGTATTGATTCAATATTCAGTATTTCGTTACTTATTTCAGTTGTGGGAATTGTTGTGAGGAGTTTTTCCTCCGGATTTATTTATATCATGTGGTGGTTATTCTATTATTGCGTTATGGTGAATGGTGTTATTCTTCTTGCATTAAATCTTTTACTGCATGTTTATCAGACTTTAATTAAAATTTGACACTTACTTTTTAAATACTAGGTGGTTAGTAACAATAAAATGTTTTCGACAGTGATGCTATTAACTGAGCCAACTTGGCATTTTGATTAAATTTCATAAAGGAGTAGCTACCCGGTATTTAATTTGTCGGGGTGTCACAGTAACCTCTTCGGTTAGGTTTTAAGTACTCGAAACTATACGACGTGAGACGTATTCGTCGAAATATATTATATATCATCCAGAATAATCATAGTTAATGAATTAGAGTAATGGTATAAGGCTGAGAATATACCTTTAATAATATAACAAGTTATCTAAGTTGTGTGAATGCTTAGCATATGGATTATTAAGTATATGACATACCTACCATACTTGCTACCACTGGAGGTCAGCTTTCGGAATAGGGCTATCTAATCTTTGTGTGCCTATGGGGGGGGGGGGATTAAGATTGGTACCTTAAGGACATAAGGATGTTAATGGCTTACTTGTGAGTTAATAAGTCATCTGACCATGGGAGCGTAGGTATGTGCGTGACCCATGGGTATGTGAACTATGTTCGCCTCCAATATATGTGATTTGGTCTATTGCAACGGTTCCTGAGAGATTCGAAATACGTAGTCCTTAGGTAGGTGATGTACCGGGATTCGATACCAGAGTATGCGTGCACCACAGCTTATCCTAGTGGTGCCATATTGGTATATTTATGCTAAGAATGATATACTTGTACTTATAACTGGCTCATTGTTAATTTGTGAATACGAATAATTGAGATATTTGAATGCGATTAAAAATGAGAATTTCCTATCATAACTGTTATAAATTAATCCGATCAAGGAAAAGGTGAGATACATGCAAGATATATTATAATGTTATGAATAAACCCTATATTATAATGTGAGGATAGGAAGTGGTACATACTAGTTAGTTAACGTCATAACTAGGATGGGTTAAGGATATATGTTAGGCGTGCACAGTAGTTGAGGCGTGAGGAACTCATGGGAGAGCACGTAACTAACATGTATATAATATTCACTATTTAATGCAATTGAACACTTGCTATATTTTTAAACTGTTTTCACCTCGGGCTTTGACCCGTTTTCTTTCAAATCTATTTTTCTTGTAAAACATTTTAGGCGTCCAGCCATAGGGATGCCAAGCGTAGGAGTTCTATTCCATTGACATGTTGTAGCTCCTGTGGAAGTTACTGGATCTCGGTAGTAGACGCCTCCACATTCTACATTTGATTCTAATTTGGGTCATTCATCTGTTAGGGCATGTCGCCCCTTTCCATTTAGAGACAGCTTTCTCATACTTTCAGTTTCATTTCAGTTTTGGAGTTATTTATTTATTCAGACTTTGTATTGGGTTTTATTCAGTATTTGGATTATTCCGGGGAGTATTACTCCAGACTCTTTTATTATTCCATTATTATTTATATTGTGACTTTGATGTGGATATGGTATAGTTAGCTTATAATTTAATTGGTTGCATGTTAATTTAATTTAATAAAATTTGGCAACTCACTTTTTAAATATTAGGTGGCTAGTAATTGTTTAAAAATATTTTCGACAGTGATGCTATGAACTGAACCAACTTGACATTTTGTATTAATTTGAATAAAGGAGTAGCTACCCGGTATTTAATTAGTCGGGGTGTCACATGAAATAACGAGGGTAGCCATCAGATTTGAGACTACTAGAGTGCAAGAGAAAGACAACCCTAATATGGTCAGGGTGGCTGGAGATAAGTGGATTATATATAAAAGTATTTTTGTGGAGAGTAGGACCACATGTATTTGTTTTGCCCAAAGTGAGAAGAGGGACAAGAGTATGGTGCCTAGCAAGGGCAATGATTAAAGTAGTTTTTGGTTTGGTCCGGACAAGCGTATTATGTCTGGGAACCATTTCAGAAGCTAAGGTGCTTAGTAAGGTGGAAATATGAGTTTTAACCTCAAAAAAATGAGACATGTTTTGTGTGACATGAATGAGTCATGATACTTTGATTATCGCTAGATTCGCATGTGAGACGAGTTTAGTGTATATATCGATAACATTATTATTATGTGTATGTTTTCCCTGGTGTAGCGAGGTTCTCTTGATGTCATACGCGGGTGACCAGATGTATTTATAGTGGTATATATTTTATCGAGATTACTCGTTTTAGCGATGTGTTATACAAGTATGATATTACCATGAGTATGGCTTTATAGTAATGGTTAAAACGATAGGATGCAGAATATTAGTATCAAAAGATGGTATATGCTTGCTATAGAGACGGGGCTATAGTGATTGAGCCTTACTTTGAAGTTGGTTTTGTGTACTGGAGGATGTAGTGTTGAAAGATCCTCAGTCTTAGTAGAGGTTGTAACCGAATTTCAAGGTCGAAATTCCGTTATAAGGGGGGAGAATTTAATACCCCGTACTTTTATGGATATTTAAATTACATGAGTGGGTGTAATTTAATAATTTGAGAATTTAAAGTAAATGATAAGGACTAATTATATTTCATGTCGCAGGTGAGTAAAAGCGTCAGGTGATGTTATGTTATGCGAAAAACACGTGTGGTGATGTGTTGAGTTAAAAGGTGAATTTTTGATAAGTGACTTGGATGGAAATTTCAAATGCACGTTTGGTCTCGGAAGGGCTGAGATAGTCAGAATAGAGTACCCAGATGTAGTGTTTGGATTTCAGGGACTTTTTGGATTAGTAGGGACTCGCAATTGTGTATACGAGTCAATTTTGGGTTTAATAAGGGATAAACCCTCATTTCTCTCTTATAAGCCGCGAGAGAAAGAGAGAAAGGAAATACAGAATATATAAGAGAATTAAGGAAGAAAAGGGAGAAGAAGAGGAGGTTTCGGCCAAGCTCTGGAGGATTCCGGCACGAGATCATCAAATTTATCCAACCAGGCAAGTATTTAACTTGCTTTAATGATTGAAGTGTGGTTATTTGTTTTCATATTGTAGTTGGTGATGAAAAACTATAAGATTTGGGTTTGGGATTCTTGCACAAAAAAGGGTTTTTGGAAGATGATTTCATAAGAAATTGATGAGATAACAATCCTACATGAAATCTGAGCTAAAATCCATGTTAATGGTAAAATCTTTGGTGAGAAAATTGGAAGAAATGAGAATTGAGGGCTTAATAAGAATTAGGGTTATATTATTAAAAGAATTTAGGAATCCCACAAATTAATTGATGTATTGAGTTATATCTATGTGTGTAGATGTTTATAGGGATGTTGGGTGAAGTTATCCATAGACTTTGAGTTGGATGAGAGTTAGAATGAATTTTTGGAGTTGGAGAAGATGAACTTTCAAAACTATAGGGATTGGACCGGTTCGTTTTTAGGAGTGATCGGATCAGTTCGTTTATCACCGGATCGGTTCATTTTTGGAGTACCGGATCGGTTCGTTTAGGGGGCACCGGACCGGTTCGTTTTGTTTGAAACTGGATCGGTCCGGCTTTAGCAGAAAAACAAAAAGTTTTTTCATGGCCTAAAATGATTGGGAAGAATTTCCTTTTGAGAGATAGATATTAGGGGATCCTAAAGAGAGTCCGAGGACCTCTAAAAGATTAAGTGGGGGATATATAGGTCTGGGGTTAGTGGGAAAGATTCGGGGGTTAAATTTAGGAATGTCTGGGACAAACGACATTCGAGGAGTCATTCAGCGAGTTTGTACATATATATTTATGTGTGTAGAATCTATATATGCCAATTATATACATGGGTAGAATATATATATATATGCAGAATAGAAATATATGAGTTAATCCTACGGTGCGAATAGGCGGAGATAAGAATACTAGCAGATGTGGTACGCTACTATTCGGAGATAAGAAGATGTGAGAGTTATATCACAAGTGAAATGCCTATCTCTCATGGCATTAGCCTGTAATCCAAATATACCAATTCATATTAATCAATAAGTATACGCACAACGTATATTAATCCCATAACTATTCACTCACTTGTGATATAACTCTCACATCTTCTTATCTCCGAATAGTAGCGTACCACGTCTGCTAGTATTCTTATCTCCGCCTATTCGCACCCTTGGATTAACTCATATATTTCTATTCCGCATATATAAATGAGAGATAGGTATTTATAGCTGGATATGATGCGATATATATATATATATATATATATATATATATATATATATATATATATATATATATATATATATATATACGGGTATAGAGATAGTATATATATGATACGATTATAAATATATCTATCTGTGATTGATATATTTATGCTAAGCATACCCCTCTAATGCTATCATGAGAAGTTGCGCGATGTGGGTGAATCTCCTTGGCTTGAGGAGCCGGGAGAGTATAGTCCCCAGGTCATAGTCATCCATTATTTATATTGTGTGATTTTATTAAGGGGTAAGACGCCTTGGGTATGATTCGTCATTTTTACAGTGAGGAACTATGGTCGCTTCCCTTACGTTGTGATTTGTATTTTATCAAGTCAGTGTGAGAGTCCGACCGCTGGTATCCGGGATGATGTGTGAGTACGCTCTCGAAGATGATAGCACTGAGAGACTGCATCCTTGGAGTTATATCTCTAAGGGATGGTTGTTCGACTTATATAGTGTGTGATATATAAGTATAGATATACTAGATGTATATAGTATATTAAGTATGCATATATGATATTTTTAACTAGTGAAAGTTATTAATGATGAGCGGTTAAATATTAATAGACTTAGACCATGGACCGATAAATCTCAACAACCAGCAAGCTACATAGTAGTGTATCGGGGGGTTCCTTGTTTGGATTTCTCTTTGCGAGACATACCATGCATGAAAGTAGCAGATGTCGGGAGTTGAGAGATGTCAGTCCCTAGGACATTTTAGATTATTTTTCTTATTATAATTAATGGATAAATTAGTTGGGAAGAGTTGGGATTTACACGAGTATACTTTTATGACTAGAGAAGGGAAATTATGGGTACATGCTATGGACAAAGGGCCAAACGAATATCAACGACCGAAAATGTTAAGTAGTAGTGTATCGGGGAGGTTCCTTGTTTGGATTTCGCTTTGCGAGACACCCCGCGCATGAAGCTTGACGTAACGTTGGAAGTTAAGGAGATGTTTGGTCTTTAGTACATGGGTTGGGTACCTCGGTTGTTGTTCAGGTACGTAGTTATAACCGACAGAGCTGCGTAGTAATGTGTAGGGAGAATTATTTGTTTGGATTTTGCTTTGTGAGACGCCCCATGCATGGAAGTAGCAAATGTCAGAAGTAGTGAGCATTAATTATGGACGGTTAAATTATCAGCGAGTAATATAATGTGTAAGCGGGCGAAAGCTTAGGATAGTACATACACGAGTTATTGAGATAGCGCATGGTGACTCGGAAGATTGGTGAGGTATTTAGTTAGGCGGGGTAACTTAACTAGGGTTACGATAGGTGCGCACTGTTATATGAGAGGTTAGGGGTATCTCATATGAGTGAGACACCAATTTAAATATGAAGAGTATCATATTTTACATATCAAAGTAAAGTAAGCACTTGCTAAAATATTTTCAAAACCCAAGCTCTGACCCGTATCTATTTTTATTTTTCTTCCCTTTGTATACTTTTTAGGTGTCCAGACACATGGATGCCAGGATGATTATCCTTTCGAGTCAAACATGTTGTTGCAGCTGTTGATGTTGGCAGGAAATTGTTTGAGACAGTACTATCCTTGTGATCTAGATAGGTGGTACTATTGTAATATCCGGGCATGTTGCTTAATTGATGTTATTTATTTATTTTCAATGATTTTATTTTACGCGCATTCGATTTGGTTTTATTAAATGTTTACCAAAAGTTATCGGTTATTAATTTATTTATTCCATTTGTTGATTATATTCCTGTGTGAATGGATTTATTTGTGTATTAAGTTTAAAAATATTAGAAAGTTTACAATTTTGAAGACGGGACTAATAGGTTATTAGTAATTAATATGGTTTTTGACCGTGATGCTGAGAATGAAACCAATTAAGATGCTGGTTTAATTTGATATAGGAGTGATCACCCGGTATTTTATTAGGCCGGGTGTCACATCTAATGTCTGGTAATACAATAGAATATAGCTCTTACGTTTTATTAAGTGTTTGCACTATGCACAACTCTATTTTTAAGAATTAAAAAAACTCAAAATTCGTCAGGTCGAATCGGTTCGAAATTTACTTCTTTACTAGGTGAATCGGTTCTCTTATTATAGTTAGTAGAACTGGTTATGAGTCTTGATTATCAGTTCGGTTTGCCTTTGTCAGTTTTTTGAAACGGTTCCCCCTTGTTTCCATTGGTTCAGTTCGCATCTTCTAGTGAATAGAACCGGTTCCCCTCTGATAGAAGCGGCTCGCTTTTATGAATTTTTCTTCCTTATTCTTTGATTTCTTCTCAACTTTGAATCTTCATATCGTTCCAACCAGGACTCTAATTTGGGTGTCTTTTCTTCTACCTTCTTGTGGACTCATGGTCTTTGACTTCTCTTAGGTTTCGCATTCGAATTCCCGATGTACAATTACTCTTTTGCCCTTAACTTTTCTTCTTTTCTTTCTTTCTTGATTTTTAGTTTTTCTCTTTTCTTCATTTGCATAAAATACCTGAAAAACGTAAGAGAAATACATAAAACTTGATACACTAGATAGAAGATGTCAGTAGCAAGGATATGAGATAAATTAACTCAAATTACACCGCACGGGTGATAAAAGCCTCTAAATTACGAGGATAAATATGAAGAATTTATGCCTAATCAGTTAATTTCCTGTACAACGTTGTCAAAATGTGGAACCACACCTAACCTGCCATAACAAAGATGAGGGAATGAGCTGAATGCCCAGTGAAAAAAAAATGATACAATATAGAATCGAATGGCAGAAAGGAGACTCTAACACGTTATATCTACATGCATATGCAACTACCCCATATATATATATATATATATATATATATATATATATATACACACTTAGTGCATGAAACTGTTTTTATTCCAAAAACGCTACTTATCCCGATTAATTCACCTTAATTTTGTAAAAAAAATTATTCTCTTGACCTGACATTTATTTCTTGATTTAACACACAATGGTTAAATACTTTAAACAATACCCTTTGTTTAAGGAAAAGCATTTTTGTTACCGAAATTACCCATTTATTCATACCAATTCACATTGATATTTTCATTGAAATTCACCTTTCAACACACGTAAGCACCATATTAGAAAATACATATTTTTCTTTAAAATCTTTTCACAAACAAACTTTCGTGTTAAGTATGGGTTAAACCTTGTTAGGTTTCTTAGCTACCCATTCAATTACTACACTTTACCATTTCTTTACTTTACGGACATTACAATTTTCACATTTACCTGTCCACGTTATCCTTTACTGGAATATTTATTAATTCATTCAAGTTGGGTTGTATTTACACATATATACCACACAAACCATTTTTAGACATGTTCCATTTTTCATTATCTTTTTCTTGAAATCTTTTACTATCCACATACTTTAATGGGATCCACACCGCCGGCTATGCTACCATATGCTCTGGCCAGTGATTTTGAGTCTTTCACCTTAGGGATTCGGACCTTCTTAATTATTTTCGATGTACTCTGATTCCATATTAATGTGTTTTAATATGTTTTAAATGTCCACATTATTGCACTTTCCTATACCTGTCAAAGTCAAAACCCGGAATTTCACCCCAACTTGTGTTACACTTTGAAATCATCATTTCTTGTCTTTATACACTTGCATTGATTTTATCCCAAAAATCACTTTAAATTAGCACCAATTTGGGCAACACCTTTTCAAATATTTTTCTTTCATAAAAATATTCCTCTTTACATAAAATTACCATTTTACCCATTTGTTTCCAAGCTTGTCTTTTCCTCCATTTTCAAAAGTGTTATTTCCCAAAATATTATCAAGTTACAAATTAACCTCTGAAATGTTTTTAACTCATTAACAATTATTTAACACTTTGGTGTAACATGCATCTCAAGTTTTAAATCTCTTTATTTCATTACTTTCTTTATTTAGAAAACCCCCTTTTGCCCTATGGAGACTACTTCACAAGAAAATATCAGTTTTTATTTATTTTCACATGTAGTCTTAAATATTCATTTATCATATTTTACACATCTTTTAACCATCTTAAAGGATGAAATTTCTATTTTCATTGTTTCGTGTTTAAACCCACTAAATTACCGTTTAACCCTTAATTCAATTCGTCTTGTATTTTATCCTTTATTTATCAAAATGGCTCTAAAAACTTATTAAATAAAATAAAATGGGTCTAATAAAGTATAATTTTGGGTATAAAATATATGAAATGATGGATTTATCTGAGAGAGAGAGAGAGAGAGAGAGAGAGAGAGAGAGAGAGAGAGAGAGAGAGAGAGAGAGTGATAACCCGTTCAAAATAATAACGGGTGGCCAGCCCTATACTACATTAAATCAGGTATCTCAGATGGCACGGTCTCAACATCAATTGACAATACACAAAAATATAAGGCTAACTACCCGAAACCATTAAAAACAGATTTTTAAAAATTTAAAACTTTTATTTAACACCAACGAAAACCAACCATGCAACCAACAACTAACAATACCACATCTAACTATGATGAGAAATACAACAAACTCTACAATATGTAAAGAAATGAAGGCAAGAGTACAACAAAATGTATAAAGTAAATTACCCGAATATGCTGTCGGGTCACAGACAATACAATAATCCGAGAAGGAAAAATATAAAAAGTGTTAATCTACAACACTTGAGTATAAACCTGATATACAAACTGAATCCTAATCTAGATATACCAAAGATAGGAATCGTCTATAACAAAATGCCGCAACAGTCCGCTAATGCCACAACTCCACGTATATACTAGATGGATAAACATCAATGGCGTCCTTGCGGAGGAACACCTAAAGTAATACAATATATACATAGGAGAAAATATGAACGGGTCAGAGCCCGAGTTGAATTTGTTTTTATAGCAAGTGCATTAAAATACATAAAAATTATAAATGCATTATTACATGATATTATGGAACCGCACTCTCCATAATAATCTAATTCATCTATCAACTAAAGCGCGCAACTAAACGTATGCACGTGATCTCCAAATGGATGCCCAATACTAATTAGGCAAATAAATCTAACTAAATCCCCAATTCTACACTTATCTGAATTTCATCTAATTCATATATTTTAACTTAGAATGTTAGGGTTCTCATTCATTTGTTCACTTACTTAACATATAGGGTTTACATACCCATTTTCCAATCCAATCATACAATCAACATAAACACCTTCTTTACTAGAATTTCATATATTCTAGTTATGCCAACAATATACAATTATAAAGATGAGTTATTAGCATCTAAGTGCTAAGGACTAAACTTCTCCCAATTCTCAATACTGCAAAACGTTTCGTGCGTGGGACGTCTCGCCGAGGCGAAATCCAAACAAGGAACCCCCCCGTTACACTACTCCTGACAGTATTGATTTTCGAGATTCATTATGCCCTTAATTCATGATTCATGTAACCCAAATTCTTATTATTCAATTTTTAATTGATTTATTATTCCCAATTCTCAATATTGCACTACGTTTCGTGCGTGTGATGTCTCGTCGAGGAGAAATCCAAACAAGGAACCCCCCCGTTACACTACTCCTTGGCACTGTCGATCGTCGACATACATATAATATATAAGTATGAGAATTAAGGACTAAATTCTCCTCAATCCCAACATTACACTGCGTTTCATGCGTGGGACATCTCCCCAAAGTAAAATCCAAACAAGGAACCCCCCCGTTACTCCTACTCCTTGGCAATGTTGGTCGTTGAGGTCCATTAAGCCCTCGATACCCAAGTTACCAATCACATCAATAATATATAACCATCCAAACGAGCTATAACTCAAGGACGCAGGCTCACATGCTATCACCTTCCAGTTGCCTAAACCACGTAGCAAACTGGGAACCACCTGGTGGGGTTCAACGGCACCCACCTCGTGATCAACTCAAGCACACAACATCCGGGAAGCGGCCATAGCTCCGAACCGGCAAGTGAGAACGACACATACCCATGACTTCTGACCCCCAAAATAATAAATTTATATCATATAATAATCACCATGGACGACTATGACCTGGGGAATATCCACACCCTGCCCATCGAGCAGGATGCTCACCCTCATCGTGCGCAACTTCCCAATGATAGCAAGGAGGGGGTATGCTTCACTATATATATATATATACCATCACATAAGTATATGTGACAACCCGCTCACCAAAATAAGGGGTGGCCAGACCGAGACTTTAATAATAGAGGAATCATGGATGGAATCATTCTCAGCATCGTAACAATATAAAGAGTATACGGGATAACCACTCAATAATCCAGAAAATAGGTTGTCAAAAATTTTGTTTTATAATTTAAAGAAAGCATTTTAAACAGCCCATAATTGAAAAGAAAGTGGAAACCCAAAAGAACTTATATTACAACACAACAAGTATACAAGATGGAGACCGAATATGTTGTCGGTCAACAGGTACATACAATGTATTTAACAAGTTCATTAAGTACATATCTCATTCATTATACAATTACAAAAGTTTTGGCCACACGCCCGAGTAAAAGATCCAATCAAAACTAGAGAGAAAAAATGGAGGGGTCTATTCAATGTATCTTGTAATATTCGTAAAATGTCACGTCTCCTCAAAGGTCACCGAAATGGGAAAATCAGTACGGGCGTCCTTGCGGCGGAGCACCTGAGCGGATACAAAATTTATGCACAACAAGGAATCTGAATGGGTCAGGGCCCGATTTTATATGGTCACAAGATGAATAAAAGACATGACAGTTATGAACAGTTATTCATGAATGAGAAGAATGAGAATCTAACTACAAAGTTTCAAAACATGAACTAAGGCAGTTTAGATGATCACAAATTTATTTTAGTTATGCAATAAGATATACATGAATATCATTAATAGAAATCCTTCCTCATTTTACTTATCACATTTCATTATTCCGTTCCTTACTAGGAGCCATAATCATAGTCATATGCTCTCTATGGCATTTATCTCAATTATATGCTCTTTGTGGCATTTCATTATTCTCTTTATGGCATTTTGAATCCATCAAGTCCCTCTTGATTAAGAATAGTTATAATCATATATATATAACAATTCTAGGACCGCCCGTCCGGGTTTCCTCACTGTGCGCGCCCCTAAATGACCATTATCTTCTAGGGCCTATAAACAACGACCACCTGGGCACCTATAACGCAAGATGTCGGGAAGCGGCCATATGCCTGCGGGGTAGTCATAACCACACCCGGAATTACCTACCCATCACAGAAAAATATACAACAAGCGCTGATATGGCCTAGGACTATATCCATCCTGCATTCACTAGCCAGGGGGATTCACCTCACGCGCGAACTTCCCTTATGATGGCATTTAGAGAGGGTGTGTTTAAACAATTTATTAATTTCCATATAATGATTAAGTAAATTATCATTTACTCTATTCATTTCCAATTCCATTTCCATTTTATCAAATGCATTATAGTTATCCGGAGCTATACGTAGTACGCATCATCACAATAACCTCAATTAATAGATAAACTCCCAATTCATTCTTTAAACCTTCTTTAAGGTTTTTATACTAAATCACAAAGATTATCATATCTCAAATTAGCCTCTAAGTCTCCAAATACGACCTTACAATCTCCTACACTCCTACTAATTAAGGAAAAGAAAGGATCGCACTAATATCAATTTGCATACCCCCAGAATAACCCCACAAAACCCATTTCTAATATAGGGTAGTCAACTCAGTCATCTAGAACTCTAGGACTCTAAGTTTACTTCATATAAGAAGGTTTGTAAGTCCTAAACCTAAAGAAAAGGGTTATAATTTAATTAAGAAAAATCACTCAAAAGTGCAGGGTTTTCGAATCGATTCGTCCTGGCCGAATCGATTCGGACAGAAAAGCGAATCAATTTGAACCAGCTGAATCGATTCGGTCAGGAAAACTGACTTTCTGCATAATTTCCTAATCGATTCGGACTAGACAAATTGATTCGGTTCACTCAGACCTGGAAACTGTCCCTAGGCGAATCGATTCGGCCAGGCCGAATCGATTCGGTCCTGCAGATTTGCTAAGTTTGGCTATGGAGTCTTGGACTCCCAAAATTCCCCCAACTAAAATCCTTTCAAATCAAGATCATTTAATACAACCCATACATCATAAATACATCTAACTACCATCATTTATATCAATGATCATCCAAATCAACCTCAAATGATTAAAAACCCATTAAACCCAATAAACCCTAACATCAATAAACCATGACTAATACACAACCATCAACACTAATTATTCATCTTAAATCGCATTTTAAAAAGTAGAAAACTTGCCTTGAGCTTGCAAATTCAGATTTTGTGTAGTAGCAACAATTCCCAATCTTCAATCTTCAATCTCTTCTCTTCTCTCTACAATTTCTCTTCCTCTCTCTTTCTCTCTAGGTTAGGATATACATTTAAGAGAAATAATTGACTTAACAAGACATAAATCTTGCCTTTAGTCTACAATTCCCAACTTAAGTGGTTAATACCACATTAAAATGAGTCACAACTACACATTTATGTTAAAACCAGTCAAAAGTGCCTAAAACATAAAAATACAATATGGCACTCATTTTGACTGTCTCGCACGTTCTGGGACTAACTACGTCCTCCAAATTATCATTTGGAAATTCTATAGCTCATTTCAAGTTCCGGTTTCATTTTAAACCATGAATATCATTTAAATCTTATGACATTATAAAACTTAACAGGGGGATATTTACATACACATACAATAAATATGAAACAATTAAGAAAATATCAACTTTTAACTCATTCAATTAATATTTACTTCATATACTGACATTTTATATATTTACTTCACATAGTAAAATAATATAAAATCAATTCTTAAAAGCGAGGGTTATTACATACTCCCCCACTTATGGGGGAATTTTTCCCCCAAAATTCAAGCGTACCTTGCAAGAAGAGATGCGGATACTTTTTCCGCATATCATCTTCACGTTCCCACGTCGATTCTTTGGCATTATGATGACTCCATTGGACTCGCACCAAGGTCACCACTCGAGACCTCAACATACGCTCCCTATGCTCTAAGATAGCAACAGGTTATTCTTCATATGAAATGTCGGGTTGCAAGTCGATATCCTCAAAAGGAATATGCCAAAGGGCACCTTCGCACCTCTTATACTTCTTCAAGGAGGAAACATGGAACACGTCATGGATTTATTGAAAGGGGTTCGGTAAGGCAAGTTGATACGCCACTGGACCTACCTTAGCAATGATATGGAAAGGTCCAACATAATACGGTGCAAGCTTTCCTTTCTTCTCGAATCGATTTATGCCTTTCATTGGTGACACCCGTACCAAGACTTGATCTCTAACTTCCATCTTAACGTGCCTTCTACCCGTATCGACATAGCTCTTTTGTCGATCTTGAGCTATCCGAATCCGATTCCGGATGAGTTCAATCTTGGAAGAAGTATCTTGGATCATTTCAGGTCCAAGAAACTTATTATCGCCCACATCCAACCAACATGTGGGTGATCTACCCGGTCTACCATACAAAGCTTCATAGGGCGCCATCCCAATAGTAAATTGGTACGAATTATTATAATTAAATTCTACCAAAGGGATATATTATTCCCAACCGCCTTTGAAATCGATCATACACATTCGGAGCATATCCTCCAGCATTTGGTTGACTCTTTCTATCTGCCCATCTGTTTGAGGATGATAATAAATGCTTAATTTCATTTCGGTTCCCATAGCCTCTTGGAAACATCGCCAAAAGTGGGAAACAAAAATCTTATCTCGATCGGACACTATATTTAAAGGCACCCCATAGAGTCTAACAACCTCCGCGATGAACAACTGGGCATAGCGAGCAGTATCATAATCTGTGCGCACTGGTAAAAAGTGTACCGACTTAGTCAAGCGGTCGACAATCACCTAGATAGAATCATGACCATTCTGCGACCTTGGTAAGCCCGTAATAAAGTCCATCGATATACTCTCCCACTTCCACTTCGAAATCTCCAACAGTTGCAACAAACCTGTCGGTCACTGATGATCTATTTTGACCAATTGACAAGTAGTGCATTGGGATACAAACTCAGAAATATCCCGCTTCATGCCTGGACACCAATACTGACGGTGCATGTCTTGATACATACTTCCCCCACCTGGATGTACATAAAATTTAGACCCATGAGATTCTGCCATCACGGCCCTGCTCAAATCCCCTTCATCCGGGACGATGAGTCTCCCGTGAAAACGTAATCCACCCTCTGAACTTATCGAGTGGGATTTCGCTCCCTCGGACAACAATTGGCGTATATGGTCCTGACAACCTTTATCCCTTCCTTGAGCTTCTACAACCTTAGCCACAATGGTAGGTGTAACGATCATCACTGACATGAACGCCCTAGCAACCGCGTCCTCCTGACTAAGCTCCTTCCACTTAGCATTCCATACCTCCGCTAATTCTCCTTCGGGCTTTCTGCTTAAAGTATCCTCTACCACTTTCGCCTTTCCCGGGTGATAGTGGATGTCAAATTGATAGACTTTCACAAACTCCAGCCATCGGCGTTGTCGCATATTCAAATCCTTTTGTAAAATAAATACTGCAACGATTTATGGTCCGTGAAAAGACTAAATTTCTCCCCTAGGAGATAATGCCTCCAAATCTTCAAGGCAAAGAAAACCACGACAAGTTCCAAGTCATACACCGGATTATTCCTTTCATGAGGCTTCAGCTTGCGAGAAGCATAAGCAATGTCCCGTCGCTCTTGTTGAAGTACACCTCCCAAACCTTATAGAGATGCATCAGTAAAGACTAAATATTCCAATCCCGACTTTGGTAACACAAGGACCGGAGCAAAAGTCAAACTCTCCTTCAGCTCATCAAAAGCATACTGACAAGAATTATCCCACACAAACTTCACCCCTTTCAGGGTTAAGTTTATCAAAGGACTAGAAATTTTGGAGAAACCCTTGATAAATCGACGGAAATAACTCGCCAAACCCAAAAAACTGCGAATCTCGATCGGTGTCGTGGGCTGACCCCACTCCCTCACCGCAACCACCTTGCTTGGGTCTACAGAAATACCCTGGGATGACACAATATGGCCCAAAAACTGAACTTCCTGCAACCAAAAGCCAAACTTCTTGTACTTAGCATACAATTGGTGATCCCTCAACCTTTGCAGGACCAACCTCAAATGAGTAGCATGGTCAGATTCTGATCGAGAATAAACTAGAATGTCATCAATGAACACGATGAAAAACTGGTCCAGGAAGTCTCCAAATACCCTATTCATGAGGTCCATAAATATGGCGGGGGCGTTGGTTAGTCTGAAAGGCATAACCAAAAATTCATAGGACCCGTACCTCGTCAGGAAAGCGGTCTTGGATACATCCTGCTCCTGTATCCTCAACTGGTGATACCCCATCCTCAAATCGATCTTAGATAAGTATGACGCTCCCCTAAGCTGATCAAATAAATCTTCGATACGAGGCAAAGGGTATTTTTTCCGGATGGTGACTTTATTCAACTCTCTGTAGTCAACACATAATCGGAGAGAACCGTCCATTTTCTTCACAAACAACACCGGAGCACCCCACGGCGATGTGCTACGCCGAATAAACCCCTGTTCCAACAACTGCTGAATTTGGTCTCTCAACTCCCTCATCTCAACAGGAGCCATACGATCAGGAGCTCTCGCGATCGATCGAGTTCCCGGTGCTAAATCAATCACAAACTCAATCTCCCTACTAGGAGGCAAACTCGATATTTCTCGGAAAATATCTTCAAAGTCTTTAACAATCGGAATAGAATCTAGGGACACAACTACATTCCGGGAAGTCTCCTTCGCAATACAATACAAGTATGTGCTAGTAACTCCTTCTAAGCGAGCCATAACCACTAAAAACATTTCTTGCTCCGAAACGAAAAACACAATACTCTTCCCATAACAATTAACTATCGCGTGATACTTCACTAGCCAATCCATACCCAAAATCACATCATACCCGACCATGTCAAGGACGAGAAAATCGGCCTCAAAGTACAAATTACCAAGATTAATTCCTATGTGTTTACAAATAAAGAAAATCAGTGAACCATCACCCATGGAAGATTCGACACTAGTGAAGGTACTCTCAGCAGATTTTATCAACTCTGTGGTCTGAGCAAAACTCCTAGAAATGAATGAGTGTGTTGCACCCGTATCAAACAGTACCCGACCCGTATGCCCTTGAATGAGAAACTTACCCTCAATCGCTGGCGGTGCTGGAGGGGACGAAGGAAGCATAACATCCTGAATATGATAAACCCATCCATACTGTAACTGTCCCTGCTGTGGAGGAACAATTGGGTTAGGTACCTGTGGCAAAAATTTAACATGTGGCTGCTGTGGGGCCATAGGAAGCTGTCCCCCAATCAACAGAGGACACGACCTCTTGTAATGACCCAGCTCTCCGCACTGAAAATATTGATTCGTCGTATTCTCTTGGTTTCACCCTTGATTATTTTGAAACTGCCCAAAACCTCGGCCCTGATGGCCTCTACCTCCATTTCCACCTCTACCTGCTTGTTGTTGTGGCGGTCTACCTTGACCCTGCCTATTGTTATTTCCACTCGCAATAAACCCACCAAAACGTTGTCATTTAGACAAATCCCCTTGCTGGGGTCCCTCTCTCTTTGCTTACTTCCCTAAGATTGGGATGAAGGAGATGCTCCTCCCCCGATCCCATTACCTCCAGGTTTTCCCACTTGCCCCATCGTTGTAGCCTTCTTGCTATTTTTTACAAACAATCTATATTATTGGCAATGAAGTAATGCCGCATTTATCAAATCCCCAAAGGTTTGCAAAGCCGGATTTCCCAGAAAATGTTGTCTTATCCACTAATGTAAACCTCCCATAAATTTGGATATTCTCCTCTCTTCTGGAGTCACCTCATCCGGTACGAAACTTGCTAATCGGGTGAACTCCTCTTCATATTTTGCAACCGACCTCTCACCTTGTACCACGTCCTGAATCTTCCTTCTCATTTCCCTTTGAATTGCGGGAGGAAAGTTCTTTCGGTCAAACAAAGCCCAGAAATCAGTGATTGACATGGTATCCCTCTACTCTGGTGTAGTCATCGACTCCCACCAATGTAACGCAGATCCAACAAGCTTGAAAGTAGCGAGAACTTGCTTCTTCTCCTCACTACATTCCACCATTCGAAGATGGCGTTGCATATCCTTCTTCCACTGATTTGCTCTAATAACATCAGAGCCTCCATCAAATTCAGGGGGATGGCCTTTTAGAAAATACTCTCTAACTCTCTACCACGGAGAAGGTCCCGTAGGAGCTTGTGCATCCGACGCTCGTTGTTGAGCTTGTGGCATTTGTTGCACCACTACAGTCATCGCTACATTGACCGCTTGGGCCACTATATTTGCTACAACAGCAGCATTTATACTCCCCTGTGGCGGCGGCCGAGGACCATCATCCTCTTCTACTACTCTATTCCGTCGAGCGGGTCGGCCTCTTTTAGGCGGCATCTGAGATGAAGAAACAATAGCTTTAGAATACTACATAAAATAATCTATCTTGAGAGGATCACAAACATAAGCAACAAAGCAGTCCTAATAATAGGCTCTATATCAAAGAGCGCTACGGTAGAACGTGACAAGTCCGCATAGATCCTAAAGACTCTAGAACCTGATGCTCTGATACTATTTGTGACAACCCGCTCACCAAAATAAGGGGTGGCCAGCCCGATACTTTAATAATACAGGAATCATGGATGGAATCATTCTCAGCATCGTAACAATATAAAGAGTATACGAGATAACCACTCAATAATCCAGAAAATGGGTTGTCAAAAATTTTGTTTTATAATTTAAAGAAAGAATTTTAAACAACCCATAATTGAAAAGAAAGTGGAAACCCAAAAGAACTTATATTACAACACAACAAGTATACAAGATGGAGACTGAATATGTTATCGGTCAACAGGTACATACAATGTATTTAACAAGTTCATTAAGTACATATCTCATTCATTATACAATTACAAAAGTTTGGGCCACACGCCCGAGTAAAAGATCCAATCATAACTAAAGAATAAAAACGAAGGCTTCGATTCAATGTATCCCATGATATCCACAAAATTTCACGGCTCGTCAAAAGTCATCTAAATGGGAAAATCAGTCAGGCGTCCTTGCGACGGAGCACCTGAGCGGATACAGAATTTATGCACAACAAGGAATCTGAACGGGTTAGGGCCCGATTTTATGTGGTCACCAGATGAATAAAAGATATGACAGTTATGAACAGTTATTCATGAATGAGAAGAATGAGAATCTAACTACACAGTTTCAAAACATGAGCTAAGGCAGTTTAGATGATCATAAATTTATTTCAGTTATGAAGGAAGATATACATGAATATCATTAATAGAAATCCTTCCTCATTTTACTTATCACATTTCATTATTCCGTTCCTTACTAGGAACCATAATCATAGTCATATGCTCTCTCTGGCATTTATCTCAATTATATGATCTTTGTGGCATTTCATTATGCTCTTTATGACATTTATAATCCACCAAGTCCCACTTGATTAAGAATAGTTATAATCATATACATATAACGATTCTAGGACCGCCCGTCCGGGTTTCCCCACTGTGCGCTCCCCTAAATGACCATCATCTTCTAGGGCCTATAAACAACGACCAGTTGGGCACCTATAACGCAAGACGTCGGGAAGCGACCATATGCCTGCGGGGTAGTCATAACCACACCCAGAATTACCTACCCATCGCAGAAAAATATACAACAAGCGCTCATATGGCCTAGGACTATATCCACCCTACATTCACTAGCCAGGGGGATTCACCTCACGCACGAACTTCCCTTATGATGGCATTTAGAGAGGGTGTGTTTAAAAAATTTATTAATTTCCATATAATGATTAAGTAAATTATCATTTACTCTATTCATTTCCGATTCCATTTCCATTTTATCAAATGCATTATAGTTATCCGGAGCTATACGTAGTACGCATCATCATAATAACCCCAATGAATAGATAAACTCCCAATTCATTCTTCAAACCTTTTTTAAGGTTTTTATACTAATCCAAAAGATTATCATATCTCAAATTAGCCTCTAAGTCTCCAAATACGACCTTACAATCTCCTACACTCCTACTAATTAAGGAAAAGAAAGGATCGCACTAATATCAATTTGCATACCCCCGGAATAACCCCACAAAACCCATTTCTAATATAGGGTAGTCAACTCAGTCATCTAGAACTCTAGGACTCTAAGTTTACTTCATATAAGAAGGTTTGTAAGTCCTAAACCTAAAGAAAAGGGTTATAATTTAATTAAGAAAAATCACTCAAACGTGCAGGGTTTTCGAATCGATTCAGCCTGGCAGAATCGATTCCGATAGAAAAGAAAATCGATTCGGACCATCCGAATCGATTCGGTCAGGAAAACTGACTTTCTGCATAATTTCCGAATCGATTCGGACCAGCCGAATCAATTCGGTTCACTCAGACCTCGAAACTGTCTCTAGGCGAATCGATTCGGCCAGGCCGAATATATTCGGTCCTGCAGATTTGCCAAGTTTGGTTATGGAGTCTTGGACTCCAAAAATTCCCCCAACTCAAATCCTTTCAAACCAAGATCATTTAATACAACCCATACATCATAAATACATCTAACTACCATCATTTATATCAATGATCATTCAAATCAACATAAAATGATTTTAAACCCGTTAAAACCAATAAACCCTAACATTAATAAACCATAATTAATACACAACCATCAACACTAATTATTCATCTTAAATCACATTATAGCAAGTAGAAAACTTGCCTTGAGCTTGCAAATTCAGATTTTGTGTAGTAGCAACAATTCCCAATCTTCAATCTTCAATCTTCAATCTCTTCTCTTCTCTGTAACACCCCGCCTAATTAAATACCGGGTGGCCAGTCCCATACCAAATTTAAACATAATATACAGTTGGCTCATTCTTAGCATCACTGTCGAAAACATTTATAACTCACCCAATACTCAAATAAGCCAGTGTTAAAAACTTTCCAATTTAAATTTCAACAAAACCTTTTTCCATTTAAGAATAACACAACACATTTATTTTACAACACTGATAACACAATAAGTATCACAAAATAATTTAAATGCAACAGGAATAAACATTCCCAAGTAATATAAATCCTTTACAATAATCTTAACAATGTTAAATGTATTAAAAATCAGAATACAACAATATTTTACTCCAACAGAAAATGATAACTGATTCCTTTTGGGCGACATGCCCTAACTAAGAATACTGTGAATCAAAAAGATGATAAGCGTCTAAGCAAAACTTCCATAGCTCGTCAAAATCAACTAAGGTTGGCGTCCCTGTTGCAGGACACCTGATATAGAGATACAATAGAAGAGAAAATATGCAAGGAAACGGGTCAGAGCCCGAATGTGTAGAGTATTTTTAAAACAGCAAGTATTTAACAAGTGCAATAAAGCATTTATTATGTGCATGTTAGATCCAACTCTCACTTGCAATACTCACCTCTCAACTAGAGTGCACACTTAACGTTTCCTATTAACCTCCTATTTAATGGTTCCTCTTTCTAGTCTCCATATTAAAATTCCATTTCCATATCAAAATCCCCGTATGTCCCATACCATACGTCACCTTATTATGCATTTACATTTCTCCTTTATGATTAGTGTCTCATTAATATGAATCGTTACTCATTATTATGAGTTAAGCTTTTCAATTCTAAAAGCATAAACATTTATTAACTAAATTCCATTAACATATTTTATTCACCGTTATCTACAATTATCACCGTAGATAGATCTAACCACAATATATCCATTTAATCATTTAATTCATTATATATATATTCATATATAATACAGCACCCCGAGTCACAGCTGCGGTACAATGCATTACTCTGCTATCATGTCCCATCATCGCAGGTCGCCGAATAGGGGACTAAAGGTTCGGTAAGATTCCACGAACCACAAACAACAACAAACAAATTGGAGGCGAACATAGTTCTCGTATCCATGGGTCACGCACATACCTACGCACCCACAGTCAGCGGACTTATCAACTCCCCGATAAGTCTTTCATAGACCTATGTTCTCGAGCGACAATTCAAAGATCCCATGGATTCATCAGGATTTGACTGCCCTCACGCGTAAACCTCCCTCCGATAGCAAGTAAGCTAGGTATGTCATACACATAAATCATTAATCAATCAAATAGGTATTATCATACCTATAATATAATATCAATAAGGTAATTATCATTTCCCTAAGATATTTCCCACACGTAGTATTATATCTCTTTTAAATTCCACGTATTAATATAACATATTTAATTATCCCCGCATCCTATGACATCCCTCCACTCCCGACGTCGTTAAGGTTCATGCGCGGAGCGTCTCGCAAAGCAAAATCCAAACAAGGAACCCCTCCAATACACTACTATTTAACTTTGTCGATCGAGGAGGTCCGAAAACTTCAATTATGCGATCGGGATAACCTCATACCCTCTTTCAACCAAATGAGTTCTAAACTACCATCTCACAAGATTTAATTAGGATTTCACTCATCTTATAATCAGTGATAAGTCACTAATTTCCTACTGGTCCATAACCTTTATTTCTCCCGAACTACTACGAATTTAATTCTCCTTTTAATTACGGTTAAAACCGATAGTTTCAAATCTCTTATAAACACGTATTTTTCACTTAGGATTAAACCCTCTTGTAAACTTAAGGATACCCAGGTATTATATAAAATCATCCCTACTGGTCCTATCTTAAATCCTCATACATCACCATTCAGAAATTAACAAACGAATCTAGAAACCTAAATTCCATTCGATATAATTTTTCATCATTTAAATCATTTGAATCTAAATCCAATTAATTCAAAATTTAACAAGGGTTTACTGATATTTTCTAAGTCCCAAAATATTCAAATAATAATCACTAAAGATCGATAAAAGTTTCGGGATAAGAATCAACATTTAAAAAGAAACAACTTTACTTAATCAGGGGAGGTCGATCGATCGAAGGTAGGGGTCGATCGATCGATCCCTCAGGTCCAGGCCTGATTTTCTGCATTTTCTGCAACTATGGGTTTAACAACTTTTGATCATTTAAACCTTCATCTAAACATCCCAAATGACTTATGAACTTTACTACATGATATCTCAACATATATGAACGATTTCCAATACTCTAAACATCCTAGAGTCATCAAAGGATTGGATTAAAAAGTATGTTTATCTCCTTATTCCCAGAAATTTATTAACATAACCTCTTCAAGAACACATCAATGGTTTCCATCATTTCTTCAACAGATTCATGACTAATTCGTGGATTTTTATGATCCTAACACATGAGTTAAATTCCTATATCATTTCAGTTTTCCAGAAATCCATTTAATGATCCATTATCTCTTCAAAACATGAATAATCTTCTCTTTTCATATTATTCTAACATGGACAATATACAAACTTAAATTTCTATTATTAAACACTTGACTTTAGTGTAGGTCTGATCCTTTGGTGTAGTTTATCTCAGTTGGTTGTCCCTTCTCCGGTCAAACTCCGATGGTGGTTGGTGGTGGTGAACCTTGGTTCTAGTTCTTCTCCTTCCCAAGTGACTTTTCCCTTCCCAAGCACTCTTACTCTCACTCTAAGAAGATGGATGCTCTTATTTATGAAGAGGAGATGAATAACTCCCATTCACTTAATCTACCTATTCTTATAATGATCCCAAATCCGAAATCACTATTCATC
Organism: Sambucus nigra; assembly: GCA_949130495.1. Taxonomy (NCBI): domain Eukaryota; kingdom Viridiplantae; phylum Streptophyta; class Magnoliopsida; order Dipsacales; family Adoxaceae; genus Sambucus; species Sambucus nigra. The sequence goes on along the minus strand of OX422208.1, from coordinate 351,224,975 downwards.
CCCCCTAGAAAAATGACCAAAATGCCCGTTCGGGTTGTCTATTCATTTCCAAATGACCCGAGACTAAAAATTAACATACAAATGGACTTTTCTGACTATTTCGAACCTTGCGGACGCAACTACGCAGTCGAAATGACTATTAGGTTGATAGAAAATAAATTTCCCTTTTTAATTTAATAAACTAGTCCCGACACGTCCCATACCGCGTCTGACTAAAAAAAATTAATTACCGAATTTATATCATACGGTCATCTCAATGACATCACATTCATATATTACCTAAATATCTTTAATTAATATTCAGAATCATCCATATCCATATCCACAGTCCGGATAAAACTCGAATGAGTTAATTAATAAGAAAAATCTAATTAATCCATTAATTTAAAATATAACCCATTTTAAAAGTCTTTTAAAATTACGGGGTATTACATACTTCCCCCCTTATAACAGAATTTCGTCCCGAAATTCAGGAATATAAGTCATACAGGTAAGGTCAACTCCGAGTATAAATCTCACATCGCAAGAAATCCAAGATGTACCACCCATACAGTACATTAACAAAATCCCTATCGATGTTATACGCCAAGCCTCACCATATAGTCTCAACTAAATCAAATTTAGACTTTACCTAATCTTCCCTATACCGTCCTCGTGACAAACTTTGGGAAAAAGAACTGAGCCTCACACATTTAACAAATAATTCCTGAAGTTCCAGCTACTTACTTTTTACAATTATGAAAATTACTGCCATACAATCATCCAGGGCGCCCATACACCCTGTCGTACCACTTTCAATATTAAAAGTTTTGCAAAGGTTATAAACTCATATACTAAAGACCTAACTTATTTCGACTCCCAACGGTTATTAGTTTCGTGCGTGGGGTGTCTCGCAAGCGAAATCCAAACAAGGAACCACCCCGATACACTACTTCCTAAAGTAGTCGGTCATCGAAACTCCTAAGGTCCTTAGTCAATAATGTATAAAAATTTTGTTTATAAAAATATCAGGTTTATTGATTTAAACAAAAATTTGGTTTTCTTTCGATTTCAAATAGATTCTACGCATCTACTCTCTTATAGAAGACAAGATGCAGACATATGCTCTTATATACCACAAGTCAATGCACGCCGATAGTCAAATCACACTCGGACATGCTCAAGGTAAGTAATCCCATGATAAAAATCAAACCCCAGTGATAAAATGTAATATAAAGGTGTCCCACACCCTTCAGTGAGTCTACGTAAATAACAGTGCTATTGGATAAGTTTAGCAACCCAATTTCCCACACAACATTAATCGTAACAAAATCACTATACGCTTCATAATCCTTAGATAGGAAACATACCCTCATTCGCGGGTGGTGGTTGTTGATTTACTGCCTGATGGATGTTGTATACACGCCCGTACTGACCCTGCTGCGCGGGTGCTGCTGGAGTGGGAGGTAGTGCTAGCACCGGAGCTGGTGCTGGAGCTAGAAGAGCAGCTGGTGGAAACACTGGTACATGTGGCTCCTGTCGAGCATGTTGTTGTTGAGGGAATTTGTCTTTCTCAGGACAATCTTGACGTTTATGGCCATACTTTCCACACACGAAACATTTTCCCGCAAACTTTCCACCACCTTGCCCTTGTTGACCCCGAACCTGCTGGCCATTACCTCCCTTCCCTTGGCCCTGATGAGCCTGTCTCTGGCCCTGATGGCCCTGTTGTCCTTACCCAATACCTTTATCCTCAAATCGAGAATCTCCAGATCGCAAACGCTTAGCATAGTCCCCTATCTGGGAACACTGCTCACTCTGACGCTGATGACTCTGCCCTGAATGAGTCCCACTAGAACTGCCCCCAAAAGTCTTGCCCTGCAGGCCTGACCCAAATCCCCGCTTGACACCTTGATTATGGAAGCGGTTATCTTGACAGTGGAGCATTGCAACATTTAGAACATCTGCATACGTACGTAGTGAAAGATTTCCCAATAAATGCTGGCGAATTTTATAGTTCAACCCATCAGTGAACATTAGGACTCTCCTCTCCTCAATAGGTACTTCAGCTGGTACCAAATTAGTTAATCGCGTAAACTCTTCCTCATATTCCGCCACAGTTTTCTCACCCTGCCTCAAATCAAGTAGCTTTCGTCTCATCTCTGTCTGGATGGCGGAAGGAAAAAACTTCCCATCAAACCGTATCCAAAAGTCTTGGATATTCATTGTGTCCCTCTCCTCCATAGTGGTCGTAGCTTCCCACCATTGTAAAGCTTCTCCTACTAGCTTGAATGTGGCTAGTATCTGACGTTGAACCTCAGTGCATTCGATCATTCTCAAGTGCCGTTGGATATCTTTCTTCCATTGGCTAGCAGTCACAACATCAGATCCTCCCTGAAACTCAGGTGGGTGTGCTTTCTGAAAGGTGTGACACCCCCACTAATTAAATACCGGGTATCTACTCCTTTATTAAATTAAATACCGAATGTGGAGTTATATTTTAAAAACATGCAAGTGCTAGCACCTGTTTCTGAACATCAGTGCACTCATGCATCCTCAAATGCCTCTGCATGTCCTTCCTCCATTGGCTCGAGACTACCACATCTGAGCTACCATCAAACTCTGGCGGATGCGCTTTCTGAAAAGCGTCACGTACACGCTCCCAAGCAGACGGGAATGCATTAACCTGTACTGGTGCGGCAACCGGCGCCTGTGGTGGTGCCTGCTGAATAACGGCAATCGCGGCATTTACCGCTTGAGCTACTATAGCTGCAACCTCAGCGGCGTTCAACATGCCCTGAACTGGAGCGGGCTGGGGTTCGGGCGTAGCATTCCTGGGAACTTGTCGTGCACGTCGTGGAGGCATCTGAAATAAGAATGAAGATTATAAGTTCACGATTTATAAACTTAAAATAACTGAAGAACGAAGCATACACAAAAAGAGTACAACAGTCCTAAAATATAGGGCTCTATATCAAAGAAACGTCGCGGAAACATAATAGCCGTACAGATCCTAAAGGACACTAGAACCTGATGCTCTGATACCACCTATGACACCCCGACTAATTAAATACCGGGTAGCTACTCCTTTATTAAATTAATTCAAAATGCCAAGTTGGCTCAGTTAATAACATCACTGTCGAAAACATTTTAATATTACTAACCACCTAGTATTTAAAAAGCAAGTTGCCAAATTTTAGTTTAAGTCTGATTAACATGCAACAAATGTAATGAAGAAATAAATAACACCATTCACCATACTGAAGTAAAATGAATAACCATCACATAACAGTAAATAAAGTCTGGAGGAAAAACTCCTCACTACAATCCCATACTGAAATAAATGACCGAATGCTGAAACAATAAATGCTAAAGTCTGAAAACTGAAATATAAAAGATGCTCTAAATAGAAATGGGCAACATGCCCTACAATTGATAGATAGTGATTCTGGAATCCAAAAGATAGAAGCGTCTACATGCAAATCCCTGTAGCTTCCACAAGCAGCTACAGCTCGTCACCTGAATGGATAATCTATGCTTGGTGTCCTTGTGGCTGGGCACCTAAAATGGTTTTACAAAGAAAAAGAGATTTGAAAAGCAAACGGGTCAGAGCCCGAATGTGGAGTTATATTTTAAAAACCTGCAAGTGCTTTAAAAACAATTAAAACATTAAATGCAAAGTACATGTTAGGACGTACACTCACATGATATTCTCACCTCTCGTCTAACTGTGCACTCCTAACGTAAGTACCCATCTATAACGACCCATACTACTAGCTAACTGACAACATAACTAGCTAGACTGCCAAAGGTTCTACCCATATTACTCGGTTCCATTTAACATAACAACGCTCGTAATTAAATAGAGGTTTAACGTAAACTCAGTTACTAAATATGCCATTGATATAACTATCAGTTAACTCATTATATATCTCGAAACAATACCGTAATATTTATACAACATTAACATGAGGATTCCCATTAATTTAATGTATATTATTCATATCATAAATATAGAATACAAGCACCCCGCAATCTAAGCTGTAGTGCACACATACTCTGCTATCCATCCCGGTACATCACGTACATAAGGATCACACATTCCGAATCTCTCAGGAATAGTTCAGATAACACATATCACAAATAGTGGAGGCGAACACAGTCACCATCACATGGGTCACGCACATACCTATGCTCCCACGGTCAGCGGACTTATTAATATCACAATAAGTCTTTCTATGACCTATGTTCATCGAGGTACCAGTCTATATCCCCCCCCCCCCCCCGTAGGCACATAAGGAATAGAGGGTCCTAAGCGAACGCAACCTCCCGTGATAGCAAGTATGGTAGGTATGTCATACACACAATCCATATACTAATACTAAGTAAACACATCTTAGTAATACCGTATTTTAATCGTAGTACATATTGCATACTCGTACTAGCTTATACTTATCACAATTCATACTATTCCGGTTTGTAATTATACGCGTCATAATTATCTCACGTCGTAGTAGATACTCACGTCTCAACCCAAACCGTCCATGTAATACACTCTCGTATGTAAATTCCTTCTCATAAATACCCAAATGTCCTAAACCTATCACTACATCATCATTGGAAGGTTAACTATATCCTCGAACAAGTTTACGGAACTCCAAAAGTCAAAACAGTCCAAAAAGGACCAAACTGCCAGCTCGTTAGAAGTCTCGTTCGAACGAGGCTTCGAACGAGTTTGGACTGTCAGGTCGTTAGAAGTCTCGTTCGAACGAGGCTGTTCGAACGAGATCCCAGTTCCTTCGAACGAACTGTCCCTTCTAACGATATCTCGTTCGAACGATATATCGAACGAAATCCCTACTCGTTAGTAACGACTGGTCAACTCGTTAGAAGCTCGTTCGAACGAGTTCGTTCGAACGACCTGGGGGCTGCTTCTAACGAGCTACCAGTTTCGGCCCTGATTTTTCCCCATCTCGTTTTTCACCATTTTTAACAATTCTAATCTCTTCCAAAGTTCATCCCAATAACGTTTTAGGGTCTCTAATTCATCCTAAACATATTTACATCATCTCCTAACATGTTTTCAAGGATTGAATCATCATAACATCAACCAAAATTACAAATCTCTATACTTTTCCCAATTTCTCTAGAACATGAACCCTAGGTTTATATCATCATCAATTCCAGAATTTATTTCGTTTTAATTCCTTCAAATCACAATTATTATAAGGGAAATCATCTACCTATCATACTACATGCAATTCTCTTCACAATTTCTCAAGTTCTATGATCTAATCTACATGGGTTTTCATATTTTCTTCAAGAACAAACCATAAATCCGAATTTTCTAACATGGAGGAAACATTCTCAGAAATTAAATGGAATAAAGTCACTTGCCTTGGTTTTCTCTGAGTTTGGTGTAGATTAGATGAAGTTTTCTGCAGAAATTCCTCTCTCTCCAAGCTCTTCTCCAATGGTGGCTTAAGGTGGCTAGGGTTTTGATTTGGGGAAACTTAGAAAACCTAAATGATAACCTACGTAGCTTTCTAGGTTAATATGGGTTGGTTAATGGGCTTAATGGGTCTAATCCACATCAGATTTACATCTCTAATTTTCGTCACTTTTAATTCCTCAAAATGTAAAATTACCAAAATACCCTTTAAGTTACCGGTATGACCTAGAAATACCCCGGGATCCAAACTATACCCCCGGCTAGTGTTTTCTGACTATCTCGACCCTTCCGGACGCGTTGGTGCACTCAAAACGACTATACGGTTTATAGATTTTAAATTCACTTTTTATTATCAAAATGTTATACCGTGACGTGGCGGTCCCACGCGTCTCAACAAAATTTCTAAAATGCCGTATATAAATCTCACGAAAAATTTCATAATACCCAATAAATATATAATCATATATGCACAAAATCAAATACCAATTCGCATCTCATTAGTATTTATAACCCGGATTAATTTCCAATTAATACGCAATTTAATTAATTAATCCTAAAAATAAATATAGGCAAAAGTACGGGGTATTACATACTTCCCCCCTAATAACTGAATTTCGTCCCGAAATTCGAAACTAGAAAGTACCTGCTAAAAATAGCTCTGGATAACGCTCGCGCATCTCATCCTCGCGCTCCCATGTGGACTCCTCGACATTGTGATGTCGCCACTGTACACGCACTAACGGAACTATCTTTGACCGCAGTTTCCTCTCGCTTCGGTCCAAAATAGAAATTGGCCCCTCCTCGTAGGAGCTATCCGGCTGGAGATCGATGTCCTCCACAGCAATGTGAGAATGAGCCAAATTATCTCTAAGGTATTTCCTCAACGAGGAAATATGGAACACGTCGTGAATCCGATGCAAGTACTCCGGTAGTCCAAGTCTATACGCAACCGGTCTGATCTGCTCAATAATATGAAACGGCCCCACGTACCTTGGTGCCAACTTCCCCTTCTTCCCGAATCGCATAATCCCCTTCATCGGAGAAACCCTGAGCAAAACCTGGTCCCCCACTTGGAACTCCCTGAAAAACCTCTTCGCATCAGCATAGCTCTTCTGCCTGTCTTGAGCTACCCGAATGCGACTCCGAATCAACTCAATCCTTGCCGAAGTATCCTGAATCACTTCCGGCCCAAGTAGTTTGTTGTCCCCCACTTCTAACCAACATGTTGGGGAACGACAAGGCCTACCGTACAACGCCTCAAACGGAGCCATGCCAATCATGAACTGATAGGAGTTGTTGTAAGCAAACTCCACCAGTGGAAGGTACTGCTCCCATCCACCCCCGAAGTCAATAATGCACATGCGTAGCATGTCCTCCAACATCTGGTTGGTGCGCTCTGTCTGCCCATCGGTCTGCGGATGATAAGCCATACTCAACCGCAATTCCGTGCCCATTGCCTCCTGGAAACTTTCCCAAAACCTCGAAACAAATATCTTGTCTCTGTCAGACACGATATTTAGGGGCACACCGTGAAGTCTCACAATCTCTGAAATGAAGAGCTGGGCATACTGTCCCGAAGTGTAATCAGTCCTTACGGGTAAGAAGTGAGCGACCTTGGACAACCTGTCCACAATTACCCAAACGGAGTCATGACCCCTCTGCGACGTAGGCAACCCCGTAATAAAGTCCATGGATATGCTCTCCCACATCCATACCGGGACCTCCAATGGCTGTAGTAATCCTGCTGGTCTCTGATGATCCACTTTTACAAGCTGACAAGTGGCGCATTTCGAGACAAACTCAGCGATATCTCTCTTCATACCGCTCCACCAATACTGCCGTCTCATGTCTTGGTACATTTTGTCCCCTCCGGGATGTACCGCGAACCGTGAGCCGTGCGACTCTGCCATCACCTCGTGTCGCAATTCCTCTCCTTCCGAAACTACAAATCTCCCATTGAAGCGTAATCCCCCGTCTGAGCTAACGGTATAGGATTCGGCTCCCTCTACTAGTAACCGAACTATCTGCTCCTGACAAAACGAGTCATCAGCCTGTGCCCGTACTACCTTCGTGACAATCTGCGGTGTAACGGTCATCACAGACATGAAAGATCGGGCCACTGCATCCTGGTGTCCCAATTCCTTCCACTTAGCTTTCCACACCTCTGCCACCTCATCTGCTGGCCTACGGCTCAACGCATCTGCTACCACGTTAGCCTTACCCGGGTGGTACTGGATGTCGAACTGGTAGTCTTTCACAAACTCAAGCCACCTACGTTGCCGCATATTCAATTCCTTCTGCGTGAACAGATACTGTAGTGACTTGTGGTCCGTGAACAGCTGAAACTTCTCCCCCAAAAGATAGTGCCTCCAAATCCGTAAGGCAAATACCACTGCCGCCAACTCCAAATCATGCGTGGGGTAATTCTTCTCATGAGGCTTAAGCTTACGGGAAGCATAAGCTATGGCTTGTCTCTCCTGCTACAATACACCTCCCAGTCCTTGCAAAGACGCATCGGTGTAAACCAAATACTCAACTCCCGGTCCCGGCAATGCTAACACAGGTGCTGAGGTCAATTTGTCCTTCAATTCATCGAATGCCAACTGACACGCATCACTCCATATGTATGGCACACCCTTACGAGTAAGATGTGTCAAAGGACCTGCTATCTCTGAGAAACCCCGAATAAATCTCCTGTAGTATCCTGCTAAGCCCAAGAAACTACGAATCTCCGTTGGTGTCGTGGGCTGTCCCCACTCCCTCACCGCTGACACCTTCCCCGGATCGACAGATATTCCCTGGTCGGAAATAATGTGACCCAAGAACTGGACTTCCTTCAGCCAAAACCCGCACTTCTCATATTTTGCATACAGTTCGTTCTGACGAAGTGTCTGCAAAACCTGCCTTAAATGCTCGGCGTGCTCCTCCTCTGTCTGAGAGTAAACCAGAATATCATCAATGAAGACAATGACAAACTGGTCTAGGAAATCCCTGAACACTCTGTTCATCAAGTCCATAAACACTGCTGGAGCGTTGGTCAAGCCGAAAGGCATAACCCGAAATTCGTAAGAACCGTATCTCGATAAGAATGTAGTCTTCGAGACATCCTCCTCCCTGATACGCAACTGATGGTATCCCGATCTCAAGTCAATCTTCGAGAAGAAAGAAGCTCCTCTCAATTGGTCGAATAAGTCATCGATTCGAGGCAACGGATACTTATTCCGTATCGTGACCTTATTCAACTCTCGGTAGTCCACACACAATCTTAGTGAACCGTCCCTCTTCTTCACTAACAAAACCGGAGCGCCCCAAGGTGAGGTACTCCTGCGAATAAAGCCCTGCCCTAACAGCTCCTCTATCTGATCCCGTAGCTCTCGCATCTCCGCTGGAGCCATACGGTATGGTGCGCGTGCTATAGGTCTCGTACCCGGTAGCAAATCTATAACGAAGTCTATCTCTCGACTGGGTGGTAAGCCTGGTATCTCCTGAAACACATCCGAATACTCCCTGACAACCGGGATCGAATCTAAAGGAATAACAACCTCCTTAGAGGTATCCTCCTCTATGTAATACAGATGAGCGGTCGATCCTCCCTCTGGGCGAGGCATCGCCACTATAAACATCTCTTGCCCCGGAATGGCAAAAACAATGCTCCCGCTGAAGCAATCAATCATGGCCCGATATGCTACGAGCCAATCCATACCGATGATCACATCGTGAACATGCATGTCTAATACTAACATGTCCGCAGGTAATACCAAACCACCAACCTCTACTCCCACTCCCCGGCATATAAAGAAAATAAGTGACCCACTCCCCAATGGTGAGTCGACACACGTCACTGTGCTCTCTGCCGTAGCTAACAATCCTAAAGCTTTCGCGAAGTGTGTAGCTATAAAACAATGTGTAGCACCCGTATCAAATAACACCCGACCCATAGTGCCATGGATAGGAAACGTACCCTCGATCGCGGGCGGTGCCTGTGGAACTGCAGCCTGGTGGACGTTGTAGACACGTCCATACTGTAGCTGACCCTGCTGAGCTGGGACTGCTGCAATGGGTGGCAAAGCTGCCATCTGTGGCGGTGCAGGAAGAGCTGCGGGAAACATAGGCCTCTGTGGCTCCCGGCGAGCACCCTGCTGCTGCTGCTGTGGGATCCTGCCCCTATCAGGACAATCTTGCTTCTTATGGCCAGTCTTGCCACAAGTAAAGCACTTCCCTGGGAAATTCCCTCCCCTCTGCCCCTGCTGTCCCCGGCCCTGGTGGCCGTTACCATTCCTCCCTTGGCCCTACTGGCCCTGGTGAAACTGCTGCCCATTCTGTCCCTGTGGGCCCTGATGGCCATTTGGACCCTGATGGCCCTGACGGAAACCTCCCTGACCCTGCCTGTAGTTCCCTGACCGGAACCTCTTATTATCCCCCTGCTGGGTACCCTGCTCATTCTGTCTCTGCCCCTGACCGGTTTGTGCCCCGCCGGTACCATGTCCTCCAGTCCTGCCCTGATGGCTAGACTCCCCCGACCGCTTGCCCTCGGCCATATGAAAACGGTGGTCCTGGCAGTGCAATAATGCAGCGTTAACCACATCAGAATACGTGGCCAATGATAGGTTCCCTAGCAGATGTTGACGGATCCTCCAATTCAACCCGTCGGTGAACTTTTCTATCTTCTTCTTCTCTGTTGGAATCTCGTCTGGAACGATATTCAACAGGTTAGTAAACTCGGCCTCATACTCGGCCACTGTCTTGCCCTCCTGCTTCAAACTGATCAGCTTCCTCCTCATCTCTGTATGAACTGCGGACGGAAAGTACTTGCGGTCGAACCGCACCCAGAACTCCTGAATCGTGAGGGTATCCCTCTCCTCCGCGGTGGTAATAGACTCCCACCACTGTAGCGCAGATCCCACTAGCTTGAAAGTAGCTAGCACCTGTTTCTGAACATCAGTGCACTCATGCATCCTCAAATGCCTCTGCATGTCCTTCCTCCATTGGCTCGAGACTACCACATCTGAGCTACCAGTAAACTCTGGCGGATGCGCTTTCTGAAAAGCGTCACGTACACGCTCCCAAGCAGACGGGAATGCATTAACCTGTACTGGTGCGGCAACCGGCGCCTGTGGTGGTGCCTGCTGAATAACGGCAATCGCGGCATTTACCGCTTGAGCTACTATAGCTGCAACCTCAGCGGCGTTCAACATGCCCTGAACTGGAGCGGGCTGGGGTTCGGGCGTAGCATTCCTGGGAACTTGTCGTGCACGTCGTGGAGGCATCTGAAATAAGAATGAAGATTATAAGTTCACGATTTATAAACTTAAAATAGCTGAAGAACGAAGCATACACAAAAAGAGTACAACAGTCCTAAAATATAGGGCTCTATATCAAAGAAACGTCGCGGAAACATAATAGCCGTACAGATCCTAAAGGACACTAGAACCTGATGCTCTGATACCACCTGTGACACCCCGACTAATTAAATACCGGGTAGCTACTCCTTTATTAAATTAATTCAAAATGCCAAGTTGGCTCAGTTAATAGCATCACTGTCGAAAACATTTTAATATTACTAACCACCTAGTATTTAAAAAGCAAGTTGCCAAATTTTAGTTTAAGTCTGATTAACATGCATCAAATGTAATGAAGAAATAAATAACACCATTCACCATACTGAAGTAAAATGAATAACCATCACATAACAGTAAATAAAGTCTGGAGGAAAAACTCCTCACTACAATCCCATACTGAAATAAATGACCGAATGCTGAAACAATAAATGCTAAAGTCTGAAAACTGAAATATAAAAGATGCTCTAAATAGAAATGGGCAACATGCCCTACAATTGATAGATAGTGATTCTGGAATCCAAAAGATAGAAGCGTCTACATGCAAATCCCTGTAGCTTCCACAAGCAGCTACAGCTCGTCACCTGAATGGATAATCTATGCTTGGTGTCCTTGTGGCTGGGCACCTAAAATGGTTTTACAAAGAAAAAGAGATTTGAAAAGCAAACGGGTCAGAGCCCGAATGTGGAGTTATATTTTAAAAACCTGCAAGTGCTTTAAAAACATTTAAAACATTAAATGCAAAGTACATGTTAGGACGTACACTCGCATGATATTCTCACCTCTCGTCTAACTGTGCACTCCTAACGTAAGTACCCATCTATAACGACCCATACTACTAGCTAACTGACAACATAACTAGCTAGACTGCCAAAGGTTCTACCCATATTACTCGGTTCCATTTAACATAACAACGCTCGTAATTAAATAGAGGTTTAACGTAAACTCAGTTACTAAATATGCCATTGATATAACTATCAGTTAACTCATTATATATCTCGAAACAATACCGTAATATTTATACAACATTAACATGAGGATTCCCATTAATTTAATGTATATTATTCATATCATAAATATAGAATACAAGCACCCCGCAATCTAAGCTGTAGTGCACACATACTCTGCTATCCATCCCGGTACATCACGTACATAAGGATCACACATTCTGAATCTCTCAGGAATAGTTCAGATAACACATATCACAAATAGTGGAGGCGAACACAGTCACCATCACGTGGGTCACGCACATACCTACGCTCCCACGGTCAGCGGACTTATTAATATCACAATAAGTCTTTCTATGACCTATGTTCATCGAGGTACCAGTCTATATCCCCCCCCCCCCCCCCCCCCCCCCGTAGGCACATAAGGAATAGAGGGTCCTAAGCGAACGCAACCTCCCGTGATAGCAAGTATGGTAGGTATGTCATACACACAATCCATATACTAATACTAAGTAAACACATCTTAGTAATACCGTATTTTAATCGTAGTACATATTGCATACTCGTACTAGCTTATACTTATCACAATTCATACTATTCCGGTTTGTAATTATACGCGTCATAATTATCTCACGTCGTAGTAGATACTCACGTCTCAACCCAAACCGTCCATGTAATACACTCTCGTATGTAAATTCCTTCTCATAAATACCCAAATGTCCTAAACCTATCACTACATCATCATTGGAAGGTTAACTATATCCTCGAACAAGTTTACGGAACTCCAAAAGTCAAAACAGTCCAAAAAGGACCAAACTGCCAGCTCGTTAGAAGTCTCGTTCGAACGAGGCTTCGAACGAGTTTGGACTGTCAGGTCGTTAGAAGTCTCGTTCGAACGAGGCTGTTCGAACGAGATCCCAGTTCCTTCGAACGAACTGTCCCTTCTAACGATATCTCGTTCGAACGATATATCGAACGAAATCCCTACTCGTTAGTAACGACTGGTCAACTCGTTAGAAGCTCGTTCGAACGAGTTCGTTCGAACGACCTGGGGGCTGCTTCTAACGAGCTACCAGTTTCGGCCCTGATTTTTCCCCATCTCGTTTTTCACCATTTTTAACAATTCTAATCTCTTCCAAAGTTCATCCCAATAACGTTTTAGGGTCTCTAATTCATCCTAAACATATTTACATCATCTCCTAACATGTTTTCAAGGATTGAATCATCATAACATCAACCAAAATTACAAATCTCTATACTTTTCCCAATTTCTCTAGAACATGAACCCTAGGTTTATATCATCATCAATTCCAGAATTTATTTCGTTTTAATTCCTTCAAATCACAATTATTATAAGGGAAACCATCTACCTATCATACCACATGCAATTCTCTTCACAATTTCTCAAGTTCTATGATCTAATCTACATGGGTTTTCATATTTTCTTCAAGAACAAACCATAAATCCGAATTTTCTAACATGGAGGAAACATTCTCAGAAATTAAATGGAATAAAGTCACTTGCCTTGGTTTTCTCTGAGTTTGGTGTAGATTAGATGAAGTCATCTGCAGAAATTCCTCCCTCTCCAAGCTCTTCTCCAATGGTGGCTTAAGGTGGCTAGGGTTTTGATTTGGGGAAACTTAGAAAACCTAAATGATAACCTACGTAGCTTTCTAGGTTAATATGGGTTGGTTAATGGGCTTAATGGGTCTAATCCACATCAGATTTACATCTCTAATTTTCGTCACTTTTAATTCCTCAAAATGTAAAATTACCAAAATACCCTTTAAGTTACCGGTATGACCTAGAAATACCCCGGGACCCAAACTATACCCCCGGCTAGTGTTTTCTGACTATCTCGACCCTTCCGGACGCGTTGGCGCACTCAAAACGACTATACGGTTTATAGATTTTAAATTCACTTTTTATTATCAAAATGTTATACCGTGACGTGGCGGTCCCACGCGTCTCAACAAAATTTCTAAAATGTCGTATATAAATCTCACGACAAATTTCATAATACCCAATACATATATAATCATATATGCACAAAATCAAATACCAATTCGCATCTCATTAGTATTTATAACCCGGATTAATTTCCAATTAATACGCAATTTAATTAATTAATCCTAAAAATAAATATAGCCAAAAGTACGGGGTATTACAAAAGGCATCCCTCGCTCGTTCCCATGCAGTAGGAAACACTTGCCCTTGCACGGGTGGCACAACCGGTGTCGGTGCGGGAGCCTGTTGAACAGCAGCTACGGCAGCATTGACTGCCTGAGCGAAAATTGCAGCAACTTCGGCTGCAGTCATTGTTCCCTAAGTTGGGGCGGGCTGAGGTGCACGTCGAGGAGGCATCTGAAACGAGAGAACACTATCAGTATTTGATATCTCAAAATAGCTGAAGATCGTAAGCGTAAATAGAAAAGCAATAATCCTACTCATAGGGCTCTACATCAAAGAACGCTAAGCTGAAGACACAATAAGCTGTACAGATCCTAAAGGACACTAGAACCTGATGCTCTGATACCACTTGTAACACCCCGCCTAATTAAATACCGGGTGGCCAGTCCCATACCAAATTTAAACAGAATATACAGTTGGCTCATTCTTAGCATCACTGTCGAAAACATTTACAACTCACCCAATACTCAAATAAGCTGGTGTTAAAAACTTTCCAATTTAAATTTCAACAAAACCTTTTTCCATTTAAGAATAAGACAACACATTTATTTTACAACACTGATAACACAATAAGTATCACAAAATAATTTAAATGCAACAGGAATAAACATTCTGAAGTAATATAAATCCTTTACAATAATCCCAACAATGTTAAATGTATTAAAAATCAGAATACAACAATATTTTACTCCAACAGAAAATGATAACTGATTCCTTTTGGGCGACATGCCCTAACTAAGAATACTGTGAATCAAAAAGATGATAAGCGTCTAAGCAAAACTTCCATAGCTCCATAGCTCGTCAAAATCAACTAAGGTTGGCGTCCCTGTTGCTGGACACCTGATATAGAGATACAATAGAAGAGAAAATATGCAAGGAAACGGGTCAGAGCCCGAATGTGTAGAGTATTTTTAAAACAGCAAGTATTTAACAAGTGCAATAAAGTATTTATTATGTACATGTTAGATCCAACTCTCACTTGCAATACTCACCTCTCAACTAGAGTGCACACTTAACGTTTCCTATTAACCTCCTATTTAATGGTTCCTCTTTCTAGTCTCCATATTAAAATTCCATTACCATATCAAAATCCCCGTATGTCCCATACCATACGTCACCTTATTATGCATTTACATTTCTCCTTTATGATTAGTTTCTCATTAATATGAATCGTTACTCATTATTATGAGTTAAGATTTTCAATTCTAAAAGCATAAACATTTATTAACTAAATTCCATTAACATATTTTATTCACCGTTATCTACAATTATCACCGTAGATAGATCTAACCACAATATATCCATTTAATCATTTAATTCATTATATATATATTCATATATAATACAGCACCCCGAGTCACAGCTGCGGTGCAATGCATTACTCTGCTATCATGTCCCATCATCGCAGGTCGCCGAATAGGGGACTAAAGGTTCGGTAAGATTCCACGAACCACAAACAACAACAAACAAATTGGAGGCGAACATAGTTCTCGTATCCATGGGTCACGCACATACCTACGCACCCACAGTCAGCGGACTTATCAACTCCCCGATAAGTCTTTCATAGACCTATGTTCTCGAGCGACAATTCAAAGATCCCATGGATTCATCAGGATATGACTGCCCTCACGCGTAAACCTCCCACCGATAGCAAGTAAGCTAGGTATGTCATACACATAAATCATTAATCAATCAAATAGGTATTATCATACCTATAATATAATATCAATAAGTTAATTATCATTTCCCTAAGATATTTCCCATACGTAGTATTATATCTCTTTTAAATTCCACGTATTAATATAACATATTTAATTATCCCCGCATCCAATGACATCCCTCCACTCCCGACGTCGTTAAGGTTCATGCGCGGAGCGTCTCGCAAAGCAAAATCCAAACAAGGAACCCCTCCAACACTACTATTTAACTTTGTCGATCGAGGAGGTCCGAAAACTTCAACTATGCGATCGGGATAACCTCATACCCTCTTATAACCAAATGAGTTCTAAACTCCCATCTCACAAGATTTAATTAGGATTTCTCTCATCTTATAATCAGTGATAAGTCACTAATTTCCTACTGGTCCATAACCTTTATTTCTCCCGAACTACTACGAATTTAATTCTCCTTTTAATTACGGTTAAAACCGATAGTTTCAAATCTCTTATAAACACGTATTTTTCACTTAGGATTAAACCCTCTTGTAAACTTAAGGATACCCAGGTATTATATAAAATCACCCCTACTGGTCCTATCTTAAATCCTCATACATCACCATTCGGAAATTAACAAACGAATCTAGAAACCGAAATTCCATTCGATATAATTTTTCATCATTTAAATCATTTGAATCTAAATCCAATTAATTCAAATCTTAACAAGGGTTTACTGATATTTTCTAAGTCCCAAAATTTTCAAATTATAATCACTAAAGATCCATAAAAGTTTCGGGATAAGAATCAACATTTAAAAAGAAACAACTTTACTTAATCAGGGGAGGTCGATCGATCGAAGGTAGGGGTCGATCGATCGATCCCTCAGGTCCAGGCCTGATTTTCTGCATTTTCTGCAACTACGGGTTTAACAACTTTTGATCATTTAAACCTTCATCTAAACATCCCAAATGACTTATAAACCTTACTACATGATATCTCAACATATATGAACGATTTCCAATACTCCAAACATCCTAGAATCATCAAAGGATTAGATTAAAAAGCATGTTTATCTCCTTATTCCCAGAAATTTATTAACATAACCTCTTCAAGAACACATCAATCGTTTCCATCATTTCTTCAACAGATTCATGACTAATTCGTGGATTATTATGATCCTAACACATGAGTTAAATTCCTATATCATTTCACTTTTCCAGAAATCCATTTAATGATCCATTATCTCTTCCAAACATGAATAATATTCTCTTTTCATATTATTCTAACATGGACAATATACAAACTTAAATTGCTATTATTAAACACTTGCCTTTAGTGTAGGTCTGATCCTTTGGTGTAGTTTATCTCAGTTGGTTGTCCCTTCTCTGGTCAAACTCCGGTGGTGGTTGGTGGTGGTGAACCTTGGTTCTAGTTCTTCTCCTTCCCAAGTGACTTTTCCCTTCCCAAGCACTCTTACTCTCACTCTAAGAAGATGGCTGCTCTTATTTGTGAAGAGGAGATGAATAACTCCCATTCACTTAATCTACCTATTCTTATAATGATCCCAAATCCGAAATCACTATTCATCCCTCCTAGAAAAATGACCAATATGCCCTTTCGGGTTATCTATTCATTTCCAAATGACCCGAGACTAAAAATTAACATCCAAATAGACTTTTCTGACTATTTCAAACCTTCCGGACGCAACTACGCATTCGAAATGACTATTAGGTCGATAGAAAATAAATTTCCCTTTTTAATTTAATAAACTAGTCCCGACACGTCCCATACCGCGTCTGACTAAAAAAAAAAATTACCGAATTTATATCATACGGTCATCTCAATGACATCACATTCATATATTACCTAAATATCTTTAAGTAATATTCAGAATCATCCATATCCATATCCACAGTCCGGATAAAACTCGAATGAATTAATTAATAAGAAAAATCTAATTAATCCATTAATTTAAAATATAACCCATTTTAAAAGTCTTTTAAAATTACGGGGTATTACATTCTCTCTACAATTTATCTTCCTCTCTCTTTCTCTCTAGGTTAGGATATACACATAAGAGAAATAAAATGTCGTTGTGACTCTCTATAGTCCGACTTATACCCACTCACATTACTGGCACTCTCTTTGCCAAACTTACTTGATGAACTCGAATCTCCAAAGTCCATACCCTCTTGCGATCGAAGACGATATTCATGACACTTTAACAGTGCCGCATTCACTACCTCGATGAAAGTCACTAACATTGGGCTCTCTAACAAATGCTGTCGAATTCTACAATCTAAACCTCGAATAAATTTTGATATACGCTTATCTTCCGTACTTACCTCATCAGGTACTAATTTCGCCCATCTAGAAAAATCTTCTTCATACTCTGCCACCGTCCTATTACCTTGAAAGACATCCATCGGTTTCCT
This sequence comes from Sambucus nigra, assembly GCA_949130495.1. Taxonomy (NCBI): domain Eukaryota; kingdom Viridiplantae; phylum Streptophyta; class Magnoliopsida; order Dipsacales; family Adoxaceae; genus Sambucus; species Sambucus nigra. The sequence continues at coordinate 351,206,981 of OX422208.1, read as the reverse complement.
CCTCATTTCCTTTGGAATTGGGGAAGGAAAGTACCTTCGGTCAAAGAGTTCCCAAAAATCTGTTATAGGCAAAGTATCTCTCTGTTCAGATGTGGTGACAGACTCCCACCATTGAAGAGCTGCACCCGATAACTTAAAGGTGGCTAAAAATAGTTTCTTCACCTCACTACACTCAACCATACGGGGGTGACCCTGCATACTACTCTTCCATTGACTTGCAGCCATTGCATCAACTCCCCCGACAAAATCTGGAGGATGCCCCATACTAAAATATTTCTTCACTCTTTCCCATAAGGACGCTCCTAAATGGGTTTGGGATGCTTGAACGGCAGGTTACTGAGCCATCGTAGAAATGGCAGCAGTTACTGCTTGTGCCACAATATTGGCAACTTCATCTGTAGTCATGTTCCTTTGAGGCGTTTGGGGTTCCACATCCCCTTTATTTTCCCTGACTGAACGACCTCTCTTCGGTGGCATCTGAAATAAGAACAATTGTATCAAAACACCTTTCAAATGTTTTCTTATCGCAGAAAAAATTTGGACGTATGAATGCAACTGTCCTAATAATAAGGCTCTACATCAAGAACGCTTACGAAAGATCGTAGTAATGCACACAGATCCTAAAGACACTTGAACCTGATGCTCTGATACCATCTGTGACAACCCGTTCAAAATAATAATGGGTGGCCAGCCCTATACTACATTAAATCAGGTATCTTAGATGGCACAGTCTCAACATCAACTGACAATGCACAATAATATAAGGCTAACTACCCGAAACCATTAAAAATGGATTGTCAAAAATTTAAAACTTTTATTTAACACCAACAAAAATCAACCATGCAACCAACAACCAACAATACCACATCTAACTATGATGAGTGATACAACAAACTCTATAATATGTAAAGAAATGAAGGCAAGATTACAACAAAATGTACAAAGTAAATTACCAGAATATGCTGTTGGGTCACATACAATATAATAATCCGAGAAGGAAAAATATAAAAGTGTTAATCTCCAACACTTGAGTATAAACCTGATATACAAACTGAATCCTAATCTAGATATACCAAAGATAGGAATCGTCTATAACAAAATGCCACAACAGTCCGCTACTGCCACAGCTCCACGAATATACTGGATGGATAAACATCAATGGCGTCCTTGCGAAGGAACACCTAAAGTAATACAATATATACATAGGAGGAGAAAATATAAACGGGTCAGAGACCGAGCTGAAAACATTTTTATAGCAAGTGCATTAAAATGCATAATAATTATAAATGCATTATTACATGATTTAATGGAGTCGCACTCTCCATAATAATCTAACTCACCTCTCAACTAAAGCGCGCAACTAAACGTATGCACGTGATCTCCAAATGGATGCCCAATACTATTTAGGCATATAAATCTAACTAAATCCCCAATTCTACACTAATCTGAATTTCATCTAATTCATATATTTTAACTTAGAATGTTAGGGTTATCATTCATTTGTTCACTTACTTAACATATAGGGTTTACATACCCATTTTCCAATCCAATCATACAATCAACATAAACATCTTCTTTACTAGAATTTCATATATTCTAGTTATGCCAACAATATACAATTATATAGATGAGTTATTAGCATCTAAGTGCTAAGGAATAAACTTCTCCTAATTCTCAATACTGCACTACATTTCGTGCGTGGGACGTCTCGCCGAGGTCAAATCCAAACAAGGAACCCCCGGTTACACTACTCCTGACAGTATTTATTTTCGAGATTCATTATGCCCTCAATTCATGATGCATGTAACCCAAATTCTTATTATTCAATTTTAATTAATGTATTATTCCCAATTCTCAATACTGCACTACGTTTCGTGCGTGGGACGTCTCGCCGAGGCAAAATCCAAACAAGGAACCCCCCGTTACACTACTCCTTGGCACTGTTGATCGTCGAGATACATACAATATATAAGTATGAGCACTAAGGAATAACTTCTCCTCACTCCCAACATTATACTACGTTTCATGCGTGGGACGTCTCGCCGAAGCGAAATCCAAACAAGGAACCCCCCCATTACACTACTCCTTGGCAATGTTGGTCATTGAGGTCCATTAAGCCCTCGATACCCAAGTAACCAATCACATCAATAATATATAACCATCCAAATGAGCTATAACTCGAGGACGCAGACTCACAACCTATCATCTTCCAGTTGCCCAAACCACGTAGCAAACTTGGAACCACCTGGTGGGGTTCAACGGCACCCACCTCGTGATCAACTCACGTACACAAAGTCCCGGGAAGCGTCCATAGCTCCGACCCAGAAAGTGGTAATGACACATACCCACGACTTATCACCCCCAAAATAATAAATGTATATCATATAATAATCAACATGGATGACTATGACCTGGGGAATATCCACACCCTGCTCATCGAGCCAGGATGCTCACCCTCATCGAGCGCAACTTCCCAATGATAGCAAGGAGGGGGTATGCTTCACTATATATATATATACCATCACATAAGGTATACATACATCATCACAGCATATAAGATATACCATTATATAAGGTATACCTGCCACATCATTTTCATATCCATAGTACGCTCTTAGGCATAGTTGAATTAATATTATTGTTTAGTATATTTCCCTCTCGATATACTAATCGTCAATTCTCACACGTCTTCCCCACTTAGTATACACTATACTATTTCTCGCTTGAAGCTCACATGTCGCTTCTGATTATGAATTGTCTCTCAATTCTATTTAAGTTAAGGATATCCTTTATCGTAATGCACCTCAATTAGCATTTCTCATTTGTGTGAGATATCTCCCAAATCAATCATCGTTAAGGATATTTCTATATCCGTATGCCCATTTATTAGCATTTATAATTCTCAATCCATAATATGGTTCAATCAATTTTATGAACCTTTAAAGTTATCCCCTTTTAGGATTTGATTCTAAAATCCATTATCTCTAAACTCATTCTCATTCTTTCATGTGAATTTAATAATTATCTCCAAATAGAGTTTTCAATTAATAGTGGGCTTCCCCACTTGGATTATACCATTTTCTCCAATCAGTATTCCTCAATTTAAGTCAATAAGATTCCAATAATTTCTTTTAAGGGAAACCCCCTAAAAATCTCCAAAACATACTCCACATGTCTCCTATAGAGGTTCCCAATCGATAACCTCGAACAAAATGGAATGAAATTCTCCCTAGAAAAACATCCCGTCAAAAAGCCCTGTTTTCGAAACGATTCGAGCCAATTCCGAATCGATTCGGCCCTAGGAATCGATTCGGCCTCCAAGGCGAATCGATTCGGGTCATCAGACCTGGGAATCTGTCTCAGGATAAATCGATTCGGCTGGGGTCCTAATCGATTGGGTCACTCAGACCTGGGCACCTGCATATTTTTGAATCGATTTGGTAAGAGGCCGAATCGATTCGGCCCTTCAGAAGGCTCGAAAATGGCTACTTTTTATTTAGCCTAAAATCCCCAAAATTCATTTTGATCATTTTCTCTTCATTTCTCTTCAACCCAATCACATATATACCATCAATATTCATCCAAGAACACATATAAACTAATTTCTATCATCTAATCTAAGATCTACATATCAAATCTAAGATTTTACCCAAAAGTTAGGTTTTGTTAAACTAAACCTAAAGCCCATAAATTTAATCCACAAATCATGCAATAAATGGTACACAACAATTATTTAGCAAGTTTAATCACTTGCCTCAAGGTCGTAGGGTCTGATTCGTCCTCGAGATCGCGTAAATGCCGGAAATCTCCACTTTCTCTCTCTTTTTCTCCTTCTTTCTCTTCTTCTTTCTTCTTCTCTCTTTCTTTCTTTCTATTTCTCTTTCTCTCTATGGAGAATAAATCTCCCGTAGGCTTAATAAGGCTTATCTCCCAAGATACCCAACTTTAAATGGTAATACACACTTTAAATGACTCGGTAACTTTAATTCGAGCCAAACGAGCCTAAATATATTACGGAACCTAAATAGACGCCAAGTACATTCATTTCGACTTTCTCGACCCTTTCGGAAACAACTAAACCCTTAGAATCGCCATTTGACACACTTTCTAACAACCTCAAATTTTGACCTCAAACGTCAATTTAATATTTCTTCAAATAAAATAATATTTATTTCTCACAAAATAAATAAATTATCGTCCCTAAAGCCTCGGGTTGTTACAGAGAGATGGAGAGATAGAGAGACACACACACATACACACACACACACACAGAGATTTTGTATTTCTCTCTTGAAGAGTTTCATTTGTGATATGCAATTGTAAGTACAAAAAGGGCTCAATTCAAAAAATAAGGATAAATGTTTGTCCCGTACATACCATTTTATAAAAATATTAAAAAGTTAAATTTTTTGATGAATTTTTTTGTAGTCATCATGGTGAAAATTATCTATAAAGAAATTCATCAAAAAAATTTTTTTAAAGAGAGATGATTTCTGGATGGGAGCCATCACCATAGCTTTGACTTTATAAAAGATAATGAATAATGCAGTTTTAGATTGTGGTGGCCTTTATAGAACATATTACAATCCATATGGTATGTCATCCCAATATAATGAGAAGATTTGTAGCATTGGCTTTACAAAGAAGAAACACTTAGAAGTAGAACCGGTAAAAATGTTGATTCAAAACACATTTATTTACAACCGTTTTACAAAAACAACAAGGTAAACTATCGAATTTCAATGTCATCATAGATTGAGTTGATTGAAAACTTGTAAAACTACTACAATTTAATTACTATAATGGATGTATTTTTAAAAAATTCTTCGTTTTTGATTACCTAATATTAATCGGTAATTTTACAAGTGATCTTAATAGGATAAACAGGATATGAAGAAATTTGGCCATGGTGAAGTTAGGGTTTTCTATGGGTATATTTGAGTTCTCTATGAACTATGGGCCTTTAACCTTAAGACCCTTAGAGTTAAATTTTTTATTGTGTTGTTTAACAACTCTTGGGGTTTAGTTTGAGGATGCTCGTTTTTAAGTTGATTTGGGGTGTGGTCTTGTTTGAGATTGTAATATTGTCACTACAAGAAAAATAGTCACTTATGTTGTTTTTAACTGACATAAATTGTCATTTATATCAGATTTTAAAATTTCCAAAACTTCCATAATTAGTGGTGACATATATGTTCATAAAACTAAAATAAAAAAATTATTTAATTTATGTCAATTTTTCAAAAACACACATAAAATCTGCAACATTTAACTTCTATTTATCACAGTTTTGAAAAATTATATGGTTAATAAATGAACATTTATCACTATTTTAAATCATTTATGTGAGCTTTTTCACAAATGATATAAATGTTAAATGTAAAAATAAAAAAATTCTCAGCATACACACATATATATTTGATTGGTGCAAAATCAACTCTTGTACTTCATATCTTTTATATTCCAAATACAAAATATCCATAATATAAAATATCCAAAGACAAAAACTTATAATGTTACATCAAAATTTCCACAACCAAGAGCTAATAATGATTCTACTAGAAAATATATATCTAGCTACATGATAATATCGAAAAATTAAATAACGCTCATAACCCCCAAAATACCTAAGCCAACTAATCTTAACGACAGAAGTTGTTGATGCAATGAAAAACTCAATCCACTAACTTTTCTCTGTAGGTATCTCACGAACCGAATAGCTAACTGCACAATAAATACAAAAATGGACAGAAAACAATTAAATATAGTCAAATAAAATTTTCATTAAAACACAAACCATATATATACAATTAAAAAAATTCAGCATAGTACCCCATTTATAGTTCTCTGAATGTACCTAATATATATAATCCATAATAAATTCGATGAACTCCATTCGAGCTTCATTTATCTCAGCTAGCGTGTATGTCAATCTGTCGAGAAATCTTATCATCTAATATATTCAAGAAACCAAATAGGGATGAATAAACTATAAAAAATACTCGATGGTTAAATAAGATTTTTTGGGGGAAAGAAAAAATGGTAAGTACACTTATTTCAAAAGACGTGGATGGATCCTTCATGAAATATCTCATGAACTTTAACACAAAATATCCATAATAAAGAAAGTTCTCTCCTTGTGTTGGGAACACAAAATATTATTACCAAATAAATGATTAAAATAAGAAAATTAAAAGTTTAATTTGTCACTAAAAGTGCACACTCAATGCATGCACGACATAGTTTACCTTGATGTAGTTGCAAGATGTGTTCGATCTCTTCCCATCATTGTTCAATGTGTTAATCCCACTACATGTAAAAGGGAATTACAAGGTGTGCATTAAGAGTTACAAAAAACAATTTGTAATGACATTAATTAATGCATGTAAAAGGACGTTATAATAGGAATTTACTCACGTAGTGATATATAAATATCTTGCCCGATTTAATGAATCCAACCAATAAAGAGTTGTTGGAGAGATCATTGGCAATCAACACTTAAACAAATATATCTTAATATTAATGCCACCTAGATGTTAATATAAAAAATATTGATATGTTTGCATGACATGTTTCATTATGCAAAAACCTTGTCCACCTAATAAAGAAAAGTAGGAAAAAATGAGGATTCAATAGATTTCATGCACCTGATAGGAAGGGTGAAAAAGATTTAGTATCTCAGGCTTTTATGACCTCCAAATTGTTAAAAATTGTTGGTGAGCCATCGACAATAATATCGAAGTATATCTTCATACCACCATTTGAACCCTGCAACCACATGAATTAGATATGTTCACAAGTGAGGACTCGTCATCTTTATATTTCATAAGTGGTCTATTTTGCAACATAATTTTGAGTAGTTGGAGGTAAGAGTTCTTTAATCACTTATTTCTTTTCTAATAATTATTTTGATTAGTTCATATCTAATTCATTTAAAATCATTTTCTATATTTCACTTCATGGTATCTTTTAATATATAATTGGCGACTTAGTGTGCTTCAAGCCCGCTTGTAATTTGTGTTTACGGTTCGCACCAATAAACAAGCAACAATCTAGAATATGTGGATGATAGTAAGTTGGTTAGGATGTAAACTTTTGTTTTAAGGGAAAAATAGGTTCTTCATTGATATGAATAAAATAATTAGAGTGACTATAGTGAACTTGCAATCCTATAGTTGAAAAGGCATTTTTTCAAGACAATAACATTAGTTGACTCAATAACCATACAAAATCTATATGTCCATAACATTAGTAATACTTAAAACTTATATATCTTGGTGTGGTGTGATGAATGTCACTACACATATTTATAATATCACACATGCCTATAGCACTTGGTCAAATGGTTGGAATGAGAAATTGACAAACATATGCTCAAGTTTTACATGATGCTAAATCTTTTTTGGAAAAAAGATGGACTATATGACATTAGGTTTCAATTTAAAGAACAACGCTCACCAAAAAATTATAAATGATGGGAGATAAGGCAACTCAATATTATATACAATATTATACTCAAGATTAGGGTAATATTTGAAGAACACTGGATACTAAAAGTTTGAACACACATTAAGAATGAGACTTTCTAAAGATTTTAGGAGTATTGAATACAATCATGTTATTTACAAATTATTTACGTTGTGCCATAGTGACTTGCTAAATATAATCAAATTGAGTTCCCAAGATATATGACATCCTGGCTACTACTTTTGACGCTACAAATTTCAAAGAAAAATTATCGTATGGGATTCCATAAATTCTAAAGGAAAAACCCACCCACGTTAATAGTCTATGCACATTAAGAGATTTAGCACTAACCTGTATAGATTCATCACAATAGGTTTAGATAAAAAGGCCACAGATTTTCAATATAGAACATAAATCATTTTAAGTATAAATTTGTCTAGCTATATATATATATATATACAAATTCTGGAATAAAACATATCATCTTAACATAGGAAAAAACAAAATTCAAAAACTTAAGAAACTCAATTGATTGAATATGACAAACTAAAGACTATTAACTCCAATTGTTAGGATTTTGGTTAAATATAAACTTATATGGTTAGGACTCACACATTCTGATTAAAATAACACATAGAGACACAAACCTCTAATTAAGGGCATTAAATTCAACTAACTAAAAGGCAAGCTTAGGCAAACAATGACTGAAAAATAAAAAAAAAAAACATCAAATTAATACCCATAAAAAAATCATTAAAGATGAATCATAAATATCCAAAACCACTTGAACCACTAGATGCTTAACTCGAAAACCATAGATTTGTTGTCAAAATTATATGTACAGAGATGGAGAAAGAGTATTTCCTAAGAAACCATAAACTAATATGCCAAAAATTTAAATCTACATTTCAAGGTAAGAACCAAAATCCCAGAAATAAAATTAGAGAGAATACAAATATAACAAAACATAACCTCAGAACGTTTCCCCCCAAATCTAAACTAGATATTCTTAATTTTGAGCTAAAACAAATTTGAATCCATAAAATGAAAAAGATAGGGAGAGACATAGGTACATTAATATAGTTCCCAAATATGAAAATCCTAAAATAAAATCTTCAAAATTAGAACCTATCAGTAATATAACAGTTAGGTCGATTTTCAGTAAATTCAATCTCAGATTGCCGATCAATAATATAACAAATAAATAGTAAAACCTAGAATGATAAAATTTTGAGTTAAAAAGGAAAAAAATCGAAGATATGGGTGGACCTAACTTGAGAATATATGATTTAGAAGAAGTGAGAAGCTTTGAGACGCAGTATCTTAATCCATTATTCAAAGCCATGTTGAGATTGGGAGGGAAAAAGAGAAAAAAGGTGTGTAGACCCGTTTGAGAAGATGAAATAGGTTTTGGGTTAGGGATTGGTAGAGTAAGATGTGTGGCAGTGAGAATAAGGACAAAGTTTCTCGCTTGAGTAACGGGAGATGAAAATTGGTACCCAACTTTTGTTTTGGGATTTATGTCATTTTTTATTAAACTATGAAGTGTGACACACCGCCTAATAAAATACCGGGCGATCACTCCTGTACTAAATTAAAACCGGAGTCGCATATGGATCATTCTTAGCATCACTGTCGAAAACCAATTCAATTACTAATAACCTATTAGGCTGGCGTCAAAATTTTATTTAACTAATCTTTTTAAATAACTATACAATTAAAACATTCACACAGTTTATATAAATGAAACAGGAAAGAGATAAATTAACCGAACACTCAATTCAAATATGAAACAACCAAATCGAAAGCCGCACTAAAAGGCGGTAAAAGAATAACTAGATGCAGTTGGGCTTTCGGCCCAAAAGTAACTACAATGCTTCCTATCTAGATCATAAGAATAGAAGGGTCTAAATCAAACCTGCATGTATCCATAGCTGCTGCTGCTGACGTCTGACTCGAAAGGATCATCATCCAGGCGTCCCTGCGTCTGGACACCAATATATGTATAATAAATAGCAAGAGAGGAAAAATATAGAAACGGGTCAGAGCTCGAGTTGTGAAAATATTTAGCAAGTGCATAAATGCTTTACTATTTTTAAAATATGTTTTATCTCATATTTAAATGGGTATCGCACTCCCACGAGATACCCCTCACCTATCTTCTAATAGTGCACACCTAGCGCATCCCTCTAAACATCCTAGTTAAGATACACTGCCTAACTACTCTGTCACCCCCAAACTCTAGAAATCCTAGGCAACCCAAGTACTAAGGGATAAACTTCTCCCCAGTCTCAACACTATGCCAAGTACGTGCGTGGGGTGTCTCGCAAAGAGAAATCCAAACAAGGAGCCCTCCCAATACACTACTACTTGGCAAGGTCGATCGTCGAGATCCATTAGACCCCGAGTACACAACATATATATATATACTCGTATAAGAAAATCCAAAACTAGAGAACTAAGGGTTAAACTTCTCCCTAGTCTGAACACTAGGCCATATTAATGCGTGGGGTGTCTCGCAAAGTGAAATCCAAACAAGGAACCCCCCGATACACTGCTACTTGGCAAGGTCGATCGTCGAGATCCATTAGACCCTCAGTACTCAATTTATATATATATACTCATATAGTTATAACCATTATCATACTCATCTTTATCTTCCATATTCACTTTTTATATACATTTCACATTTTAAGTTCGGATACAATCTCCCGTAATGAGAATTCATTTCATATTCAATTTATCTCTTTACTCTCATAGAGATATAATATCTTGTTCTCATACACAAGTAATGTACTATGCACACAAGTACAATAACCATCCCAACGAGCTATAACTCGAGGATGCGGTCTCTCAATGCTATCATCTTCCAGGGCATCACTCACATACCATCCTGGGGGATCACTGGTAGGACTAAATGTCACCTACTTCGTGGTCAAAACCAAATCACAACGTCTAGGAAGTGGTCATAGTTCCTCACCTAATGTGAGACGAAACATACCCACCACGTCTCATCCCTAATAAAAATCACACAATATAACAATGGACGCTATGACCCGGGGACTATCCACACCCTGCTCCTCAAGCCAGGGGCTCACCCTCATCGCGCAACTTCCCATGATAGCATTAGAGGGGGTATGCTTCACACACACACACACACACACACACACACACACACACACACACACACACACACACACACATATATATATATATATATATATATATATATATATATATATATATATATATATATATAAATATATATACACCATCCACAGATAGATGGATATACATATCCGTATCATTTAATATATATACTTTAATAGAATAGTGTATATATATTCCACATTGTTCCTCAAACAATTATAAATGGCCATAATTGCCAATCACACATAACGATGACCAATAATCCCAAAGATTCTCATAATTAATAATATTCGAGTATTCACACACTCACGATACTAAACTCAAAAGTATTCCCTCACTTTATAAATAACATGTACCTTCTCACACTTAAGGATTTATATAATTTCTCCAACTATACTAGTTCACACTAAGTAAATACACATTTTCCCAAATTTATCCTAATAGTCTCGCAGGATATACTCAACCACAATCGATATAATTATGTTTTCTACACGCATAATTATGTAGGCCTAAGTGCCCACTAAAATTAGCCCAAAAATATTCGTCACCAAACAACCTTAATTTTAAATAGGTCGTGGATTCCATTTCCACAAACCCAAGGACTACATCATGTCCAAATAATAATTTAGAGGACCCTAATCTATTTTAGGAACCCCAAACCTCTAATTCCTCAATTTAATTTATTTTCATCGAACATATAATTTCTAGTGTTGCACACTTAAGACACCCTCCAAATCCCAATTATAATTCCCTCGAATAATTAGGAATACATTCCTCTAGGTGAATATTTATTTCCTCAAATAAATAAGCCAAAAACCATAAAAGTGGGAATTTATCCCATATAAATTAACTAAGCCGAATTGCCAAAATTCCTGTTCGATCGATCGATCGACCCTTGGCCGTCGATCGATCGATCATGACGGACGGCTTCTTCTCCGGCCCCTGTTTCGCCCATTAACTAACCTCCAAAATTAATTTCCTCTTCTTCCACCAACATCCAACTACACCCAAATATATATACACCAAAGAAATCAGTTCTAAACATCCTAAAACCAAAAATCAACCATTAAATTCGATTAATTTATAAGTTTCTCCAATTTCATAATTTTTGGGGTTTACCCGTTAAACTTTCAAAAAACCCGTTTAATCCACGAAAACCCAACCCAAAATATTTAGAGTTTGTTATTACCAACTATGATATGAGATTTATGCTCAAAATTAAATAAAGCAAGTAAACACTTTCCTGGAGGATAAAGTCCGACGACCCGAGTCGAATCCGGCGGAGTTTGGCCTGGAAATCCTTTCTCTCTCTTCTTTCTCCCTTCTTCCTTTCTTATCTTATTCTTTTCTCTCTTTTCTTTCTTTCTCCCACTCTCCCGTGCCTCTTATAAGGAGAAATAAGGGTTTATCCCCTTTAAACCCAAAAATGACTCGCTTACTCAATTGTGAGTCCCTATTAATCCAAAAATTCCCGAAACTCAGTTTCGACACCCGGATACTCAATTCTGACTATCTCGGCCATTCTGAGACTCACCTCGCAATCAGAATCTATATCCAAGGCACTTGACTGCAACTCACTAATTTAACCCCACACAACTTAATGCGGTATTCCCGTTAAAATATTATCCTCTATAGCTTTACCCTGCTGCGACATATAATTAAAATACTCCGACTTATTTACTTAACCCCAAAAGTAAATATAACACCCATCGAAAATCATTTAATCCTTGAAAACTCCAAAAATTACCATTCACGATAATTCTTGAATTTCCCAAATTACTCTTAATTATTGAATTTAATTTCCCATAAAAGTGCGGGGTATTACATGAAGAATGTGGCGATACATATATCACAGTTTTATATAATCTAATATAAATTGTATCGCATTTATCTCACATTTAAAAAAACATGTTGATAAAGTTCATCCCCATACTTAAACTTTGATAAATAATATTATGTAAATGTTATTTGTCTCTTTTAAACCTTATGTGACATAATGTCGAATTTAAAACTGACATAAATGACTGTTTTTCTTGTAGTGTGTTATATTGAGTAGTCATAATAAATACCTTTATATCATCACACATTCTCGTGAAATATAATATTGTGAGAATGTTATGTTAAAATTGTTCTATGAAATATATCTATTAAAAATAGTTGTATTATCACGAAGGCATAGTTGAGGAGGTATTTTATGAACAATCAATGTGCATGATTATAATAGTGGTTTAGGGACTTCAAACAAGTTCTTTAGAATTTTAACATGTTCCCATGTTTGTAATTGGTTCAATTATGATTATGAAATGCTTTGTTTAATTATACTTTTATTTGGTGAATAATTGTATGGTAATTTGATTAATTTAGGGTAATATTTATTTTCTTTTTAAACTGGTAATAATTTGGTATTAGAGAATTGGTTTATATTATGATGAGATGATTATTGTATAATACGTAATATATTTGTTAATATTCGGAAAATTAGTTCTTGATTATATTCATATTAGTTTATGTTCTTTTTGTCTGATATTTTATTGATTTAACTCTCTCAATAAATTTCCTTTGAGGAATAAATCTCGTTTATAATGAATTTAATCGAAAGTGATTGTATATGTACTTAAAATTTTAAGGCATAACAACAAATTTTTTTAAAAAGATTGAGTGAAAAACAACTAATGTAACAAGTCAAAGAATTAGCCCATGCTAAAAAAGGTTAATGGGAACTCCAAAAACTATTTTTTATGAGATATATTTGCACTTTCTCTCTATTTTGAATTTGTTTGCATAACTTTAAGATTAAATATCTTTTAAAATATATGTCCATTTGGGATGAATTTTGTAGTTTTGAAACGTCCTCGAAGAGATCTATCAAAAGAGATCCATGAAAATATTTTTAATTTTGATGTTTGAGGTTTTCTTCAATCTCTAGAGATGGCCACAGAAACTCAGCAGAAGTTCACCAGATTGTCATCGTAGTATAAGCGTATTCTCGGAGTGTCGTTGGAAATGTAGCGCTGGAGGTTCCTCGAAAGATCTGGAGGGAGTGGAATTAGAAATAGAAGAAATTAATAGTGGGTTTATGATGGTAAAGTTTATTTTGATCTAGTTTAAGAGACTTTGTCATATTCATTAAAAATGTTTTGGCCTTGGGTTGCATATTCATAATGTTTATTATCAAGAGGGACTGAGTAATAACCTTTAATTTGTATTCATTTGAGCTTGACACTCTCATGCCTTAATTACGTGGAATTACTTTTTAGGAATCAAAATAACAAAGATATTTGTTTGATCGTGTGGTGGTATATATGTTGTGTTATATTGACTCGTCTCAATAATAATTATATACTAGTTACAACCATACATAGATGATATATCAGACATAATCCTTCAGATATTAAAAGTTGGGCATTTGATCTTTAACCCCCATTAGTTGTGTTGTATATCAGTTTTAGTACCAAAGCTTAACATACTATAACGTTGGGTAACATTTTTACCTTTGGCAACAATTTTGTGAAAAAATGTAGCAAAAAGTGTAAGAATGTGTCGCTAAAAGTGAAAATGGCACCCAAACTGATATTAGGTTAAATTTTGGTACCAAATTGATATATGACATGACTAAGGGGGTCAAAGGTCAAATGACCCTTAAATAATTAGTGTCATGTTTAAAATTTTCTCTTTTTTTCTTGAAAAAGTATGTACCCTAGGAATAGTCAAAATAATTAATTACCACGTATAATAAAAACCAAATCCTTCTTTATATTAATCCACATTTTAATTTTCCCTTAAAAAATTAATTAATTCAATTTAACATTAGGGTGATTCATAAAATTTAAAAATATGAGTTAGTGTCTCCTAAAACACACACACACACACACACACACACACACACACACACACACACATACATATATATATATATATATATATATATATATATATATATATATATATATATATATATATATATATATATATATGAGATTATCTTATACCTATTAGATTTAGTATTAAGACTCCCCAAGTCTTCATTGCACAAGGCCTACCTCGACTTGAAAACTTTTATATACAACACAAGGTTATTATAATTGTAAATATATTCACTTTATACATATTATTCGATAATTCATTCAAGTCATTCCTACCTATATATAAAGTCCCGATAATTTTTTTAGTTACACAAAACACCATTGGAAGTTATATTATTATCGTAACTCCCTTATTGGATGTGACCCATCAAGTTCACCCCTGGTCTAAGCATAAAATTAATTACTTAACATTGTGAATTACTTAATAAAAATTAAAATTAATTGTCCTAATAGTTACAATCCCATCTAATTAACTCACATTCATAAGTACTAGCTATACATCCCTTTATTATAATTTTGACTTAGTGAGAACGACAATGAACCTTTTCGTTATCCATTGTTTCCTTCTATAATATATAATATCTCGAACAATCCATGTTTGGAATTTATTAATATAGTTTATCACTTGATAGTGCATCAAAATTGGAACGCTTCACGCATTTTAAATTGGCACGATTCAAAATCGTGTCAAAATTTGGCACTACCAATAGCAAATTTGCCACGGTGTAATATCTTGCCAGAATAGTCCTAATTCACCCCCCTCTTTTACACCAATGACCAATGTTAGGAAAAAATTCAATCTCCCAAAACACTAGTGTTGAAAAATCTATCATCCCGTTCAAAATTTCTTCCATCTTTCTAAATTACAGGTCTCTCTCTCTCTCTCTCTCTATATATATATATATATATAATAAGTTACAAAACTTATGTATGTCATAAGATAGAACTGTGATATCACCAGATAGGATTTTTTTACCCTTCCTATTTTACCCTTGAAAATTTTGGATTCCACCTATTTTCTTTCTCACTAATTAATTCCCTCTCTTTCACTTTAATTCAAATACAAGTGTATTTCTGTAAACACACCTTATCTATACATACATCTGAACACCACTTTATCTCATTTTCTCACTACTCACGAGCTATCTCTACATCTGAACCAACCCGTCGCACTCTGTCTCTCTCGCCCACCATCCATTCACCACCTACATCATTTCTATCCATCATCGAAACCGCCACCATACACCATCTACACCATTTAACCTGATACCACCATCCATCCACCACCTACCCGAAGAAACACATTTGACTGTTCAAAGAAACCCATTTGACTTTTTGAAGAAAACCATTTTGGATTTTAAACTACTGTTCGAAGAAACCCATTTGACTATCTCCCTTATTGGAAGTTTTTTTTGTTCAAATTATTTTTTTTGCAGATCTAAACAGTGGCTCCACCTCTATACGATCTTTTGCTTGAACCACTCATTAGTGTCGGTGGTTGTGATTTTACAAATTTTAGTTCATTATTACATGGATATGCACATATGACAACATAAGTGGAATTACTTGGTTTTTATGGTTCAAACTCGTGTGTTTTTATTACTGTTTGAAGATATTGTAATACCCCGCACTTTTAAGGGAAATTTAAATTCAATAATTAAGTGTAATTTGGGAATTTAAGAAATTATCATGAATAGTAATTTTTGAGGTTTTCCAGGATTTAATAATTTTCGATGGGTATTATATTTACTTTTGGGATTAAGTAAATGAACTGGAGTATTTTAATAATATGTCACAGCTGGGTAAAGCGACAGAGGATAATATTTTAAAGGGAATACCGCATTAAGTTGTGTGGGGTTAAATTAGTGATTTGCGATCAAGTACCTCAGATGGAGATTTTGAGTGCGCGGTGAGTCTCGAAATGGCTAAGATAGTCAAAACAGAGTATTCGAGGGTCGTAATTGAGTTTCGGGAATTTTTGGTTTAATAGGGGCTCGCAAATGAGGAAACGAGTCATTGTTAGGTTTTAAAGGGATAAACCCTTATTCTATCCTATATAAGACATGGTAAAGTGGGAGAAAGAAAGGAAAAGAGAGAAAGGAAGAAGAGAAGAAAGGAAGAGGAGAAAAGAGGAAAGAAAAAGGATTTCTGGGCCAAACTCCACGGGATTCGACTCGGGGTCGTCGGATTTCATCCTCCAGGCAAGTGTTTACTTTCTTTATTTAATTTTGAGCATAAATCTCATATCATAGTTGGTAATAACAAACCCTAAATATTTTGGGTTGTATTTTCGTGGATTAAACGGGTTTTTCGGAAGTTTAACGGGTAAACACTGAAATTTATTAAATTGGAGAAACTTAGAAATTAACTGAATTTAATGGTTGATTTTGGGTTCTATGATGATTTGAACCTATTTCCTATGTGTATATATAGTTGGGTGTAGTTATATGTTGGTGGAAGAAGAGGTATAAAACTTGGAGGTTTGTTAATGGCCGAAACAGGGGCTGGAGAAGAAGCTGCCAGGCTTGATCGATCGATCGACGCCCAAGGGTCGATCGATCGATCGAGCAGGAATTTTGGCAATTTCGGCTTAGTTAATTTAAATGGGATAATTCCCACTTTTATGGTTTTTCGCTTATTTATTTGAGGAAATAAATATTCACTAAGGGGAATGTATTCCTAATGATTCGAGGGAGTTACAATTGGGATTTGGAGAGTATTTTAAGTGTGTGACACTACTTTATATATTTTTAAGGAAAATAAAGTGAGAAATTAAAGGTTTGGGGTTCCTAAAATAAAGTGGGGACCTATAAATTATTATTTAAGTGAAATATAGTCTTTGGGTTCGTGGAAATGGAATCCATGGCCGATTTAAAATTAAGGGTGCTTGGTGACGAATATTTCTTGGGATAAATTCAGTTGGCATTTAGGCTTATATAATTATGCGCGTAGAAAACTTAATTATATCGATTGTAGTTGAGTATATCCTATGAGACTATTAGGATGAATTTGGGAAAATGTCTATCTACTTAGTGTGAATTGGTATAGTTGGAGAAATTATATAAATCCTTAAGTGTGATAAGGTACAGGTTATTTATCAAGTGAGGGGATACTTTTGGGTTTAGTACCGTGAGTGTCCGAATACTCGAATATTATTATTTATGAGAATCTTCGGGATTATTGGTCATCGCTATGTGTGATTGGTAATTATGGCCATTTATGTATATCTAAGGAATAATGTGGAATATATATATACTATGTGATTAAGGTATATATATTATATGATACGGATATGTATATATATCTATGTGCGGATGGTATATATATATGTGAAGCATACCCCCTCTAATACTATCATGGAAAGTTGCGTGATGTGGGTGAAGCCCCTGGCTTAAAGAGCAGGGAGCGTATAGTCCCCAGGTCATATCGTCCATTTTTACATTGTGTGATTATTATTAGGGGTGAGACGTGGTGGGTATGTTTCATCTCACTTTCGGGGAGGAAATATGACCGTTTCCCATGCGTTGTGATTTGGTTTTTGACCACGAAGTCAGTGATATTTAGTTCGACCGGTGGTCCCCAGGATGATACGTGAGTGATGCCCTGGAAGACGATAGCATTGAGAGACCTCATCCTCGAGTTATAGCTCGTTGGGATTACTATTGTACTGTAACAACCCTTGCTTTTGGGAGCCCATTTTATATTTATTTACTATGTTGAGTAGTTGCATGTATAAATGCTTCATGTGGGTAAGTATTAATTTGATGAAATAAGTTAATATTTACAATTAAGTTGCATGTTACCATGTGTGTAAGTAGTTGTTACCATGTGGTGTTCTATTTTGTCATGAAAATTAATATGGCAATTTGAATTAAAATGGAATCGGAACTTAATTTGGCTTATAAAATCTCCAAATGATAATTTGGAGGGTGTAGTTAGTTCCGGGAGGTGCGAGACAGTCGAAATGTGTGCCATATTGTATTTTGAGATTTTGGGCACTTTTGACTGGTTTTGGCATATTGCATATTAGAACCTAACTATTGTGGTATTTTTACTTAAAGGTTGGAGACTTTTAATCTTAAGCCACGTTTAGTCTTTCCCCAAGTCTTTCATTTCCTCTTAATTGCCCTAAGTGTTCTAGCCCTAGAGTGAGAGAGACTGAGAGTGGAAGATTGGAGAAAAAGGGAAATCTTGAAGATTTGTGGTTTGATCTTGCTTCCTTCTTCTACCAAGCCTGATATTGAAGCCCCAAGGCAAGTTTTCTACTTGATATTATATGGTTTAAGATGAATAATTAGTATGAGTAGATATGTATAGTTTTGATGTAATATAATTGTGGTTTTTGGTTGGATTTATGGGTATCAACATCTTTGGTAGAGTTAGATTGTTGATTGAGGTAGAAAATGTTGTTGGGAGCATTTATGATCTTTTGGTATCATTAAATGTAGTTGGATGATTTTGGGTTGGTTATTGATTTTTTGGGGTTTAGAAGACATTAGGAGAAATGGGTCTAGGTCTGCAATGGTCGGTCGACCGCGTATCTCAGACCGGTCGACCGGGCCTTCGGAGGAAGGCACACTGCTTTCCTTCAAAGGCATGAAAATAAGGGCGCGGTCGACCGCGGTTCTACCACAGGTCGACCGGTCCATCCGAAATGAACTTTCTGCTTTCTTTCAAAAGCTAAACTTTGAGACGCGGTCGACCGCGGTCTTGGGATCGGTCGACCGGTCCCCTGTTTTCTCAACCAATTTCCTAGTTTTATTTTTAATCCTTTTCTTCCCCTAGGAACTTAGGACTCTTCTTGAATGAAGTAAAACATGGCTTTTAGAGTCCTACTTGTGTTGGTTGTCACCCTAGTGTTGAATGGATTTCACTTGGGGTTAAGTCCGGGGGAGGGATTGTCCTAGTGATGTTAAGGCATCACTTTTCTTGGTGCATCCTATAAATATGGATGGGAATTGTAAGCCCATACTTGGAGACTATAGGGTCTTTAATTGAGATATATAAACCTTATGTTTGGGAAGTGAATATGATCCCTTGGAGATTTATTCGAGGCATAACTTAGGATGAGTAATGAATTATCTTATGATAACGGTTTCAAACAAATGAAACATGTAAATGTAAATGAAAATGAAAAGTATGGTTTTAATAGTAAATGCTAATTTACTTAAACACACCTCTCTCAATGCTATCATAAGGGAAGCTCGCGCATGAGGTGATGTTCCTTGACTAGTGAATGCAGGGAGACTATAGTTCTCAGCCATATACGCGTTTATTATATGTATTTTTTCTCAACTAGTGAAGTAATTCCGGGTGTGGTTATGACTCACTCGCAGGCATATGGCCACTTCCCGACGTGCGTTAGGTACCCAGGCTGCCATGTTTGATGGGCCCTTGGAAGATGATAGTCATTTAGGGGCGCGCCCAGTGGGGAAACTCGGAGGGGCGGTCTTAGAATCGTTATATGCATAAGAATATAGCTTTTCTAAAACTCAAGTGGGACTTGAGGGTTGTATAATTCCACTAATTGATATTATGACAATTACATTCCTGCTAAGGAATGGGAATTGGAATGAAATAAGAAGATAATGTTAGTATATTCCTGTTAAGGAACTGAAACTGGATTAAAGTGGAATTTGGGGAATACAAGATTTTAATTTAGTTTTAATTTAATTTTGCATAACTTCATCTTCATGCATAGTCTCTTTTAATAAATGTCATTTCCACTTGTTTTCTTATGATCCATGCTTAGGTTGTTAGAGTGTTGATTTCTATACCCATGTTTTGCTATTCATATCTAGCATGCTTTTTGTTCATCTGGGAACTATATATAAACCGGGTCCTGACCCGTTATTTTTCCTCTATGTTGTGCTTGTTATTGTATCCGCCCAGGTGCTCCTCCGCAAGGACGCCCGTGTTGATATTCCTACCCTTTTGCTTTTTAAGGAGCTGTATGAAATTGCGAATATTACAAAATGGTTTGTTAGACGCCGTCATTCTATTGATATCTAGTTATGACCGGGTCTGTCACTCGGGTGAGTGGCCCAATCTTGTAATTGTATAATGAATGTATAACATAACATCTAACTGTTGTGATTACTTTTGTGTAGCTGTGAACCGACAGCATATTCGGTTCTTCTTTCTGTATATAGTGGTTTTAGTCGTATGTTAATTATGTTTCTTTGAATTCCACCATTGTTCTAAAATGGGCTGTTTAAATTGTTTTTCTTAATTTAACTTTTAAATTACATAAATTATTTTGACAACCCGTTTTCTGAATTATTGGGTGGTTTTCTCGGTTACTCTTACTATATTTGTGGCGCTGAGAATGATTTCCGTCCATGATTACCGTATATGTCAGAGTATCGGGATGGCCACCCCTTATTTCAGAGTGCGGGTTGTCACAGATGTTATCAGAGCACTGGGTTCTAGAGTACTAGGATCTATGTGGACTTGTCACGATCTACCGTAGCGTTCTTTGATATAGAGCCTAATGATAAGACTGCTTTGCTGCTATAATTGCGATCTTCTGTGAAATCGATTGTTGTGAATCGAATTCTAACACTATTGTCCCTTCATCGCAGATGCCGCCTAAGAGAGGTCGCCCTGCGAGACGCAATAGAGTTGTAGAAGAGGATGTTGGTCCTCCACCGCCCCAATGAACTTTTAATGCTGCGGACGTAGCCAATATCGTGGCTCATGCAGTTAATGCTGCTATGACCGCAGTAACTCAACAGATGCCAACAGCTCAACAACGGGCACAGGATGCTCAAGCACCTACGGGACCTTCTCCGTGGGAAAGAGTAAGGGAGTCCTTTTTAAAGGGCCATCCCCCAGAGTTTGACGGAGGTTCTGATGTTGTTCGAGCAAATCAATGGAAAAAGGATATGCAACGCCATTTACGAATGGTGGACTGTAATGAGGAGAAGAAGCAAGTCCTTGCTACTTTCAAGTTGGTTGGGGCAGCGTTACATTGGTGGGAGTCGATGACTACGCCAGAACAGAGGGATACTATGTCCATTACTGATTTCTGGGTCTTGTATGACCGAAAATATTTTCCTCCCGCGATTCAGAGGGAGATGAGGAGGAAACTTCAAGATCTAGTTCAGGGAGAACGATCGGTTGCCGAATATGAGGAGGAGTTTACCCGGCTAGCTAGTTTTGTGCCGGAAGAGGTAACCCCGGAGGAAAGGAAAGTCTCAAAATTTATGGGAGGTCTAAACTGGAGAATCCGGCAGCATTTGTTGGGTAATCCGGCTTTACAAACTTTTGGTGAAGTGATGAATGTTGCATTGCTTCATTGTCAGGAGCATCGGTTGTTTATTCAGAATAGCAAGAAAGCTTCAGGAATTGGGCAAGTAGGGAAGCCCGGGGTGAGTGGTAATGGAGGAGGAGCCTTTCCTTCATCCCAACCTGTGGGTAATAAGCAACGAGATAGGGATCCCCAGCAAGGGGATGGATCGAAAAGGCAACGCTCTGGCGGGTTTAATGTTAGTGGCAATGCTAACAGGCAAGGTCAGGGTGCCGTACCACAGTAAGCGGGTCGAGGTGGCCAGGGAGGTAGGGGCCAACCGGGCCAAGGTATTGGACAGTTCAGAAATAACAGAGGTCGAGGTCAGGAGAATATGGTGGGGAAATGTTTCCAATGTGGAGAAGCTGGTCACTTTAAGAGAGATTGTCCTCAGGTGATTGGGGGACAACCTCCACGAGTTCCTCAGCAACCTTATGTGCAGTTCCCTCCACAAGCACCGAATCCAGTTGTCCCTCTGCAGCAGGGCCAACTTCAGTATGGGAGAGTCTACCACATTCAGGATGCTATGCTTCCTCCTATTCAGCCAGCGCCGCCAGCTATAGAAGGTAAGTTCCTTATTCAGGGACATATGGGTCGCGTTCTGTTTGATACGGGTGCGACGCGTTCTTTTATTTCCATAAGTTTTGCTCAGTCCACAGAGTTGATAAAATCTGTGGAAAGTACCTTTTCTAGTGTGGAGTCCTTTATGGGTGACGGTTCCCTTATTTTCTTCGTTTGTAAGCATATAGGGATCACTCTTGGTAATTTGTGTTTTGAGTCCGACTTACTCGTCCTAGACATGGTCGGGTATGATGTTATTTTGGGCATGGATTGGCTTGTTAAGTATCATGCTATAGTTAATTGTTACGGGAAGAGTATAGTCTTCGCCGTTCCGAGACAAGATATGTTCCTGGTGGTTATGCCTCGTTTAGAGGGAGATTCTGGTACTTATTTATATTGTATTGTGGATGAGAATTCTCGGGGTGTAGTTGTTCCCTTAGATTCTATTCCTGTTGTTCGAGATTTTGAGGACGTTTTCCGGGAGATACTGGGCTTGCCTCCTAGTAGAGAGATTGAGTTTGTTATTGACTTAGCGCCGGGAACTCGATCGATTGCGCGAACTCCTTATCGTATGGCTCCTGTGGAAATGAGGGAGCTAAGAGATCAGATTCAGCAGTTGTTGGAACAGGGTTTATCAGGCGTAGCACATCGCCGTGGGGTTCTCCTGTGTTATTCGTGAAGAAAAGAGATGGTTCTCTCCGGTTGTGTGTTGACTATAGAGAGTTGAACAAGGTCACCATCCGGAACAAATACCCTTTGCCTCGCATAGATGACTTATTTGATCAGCTCAGGGGAGCGACCTACTTCTCTAAGATAGATTTGAGAATGGGGTATCACCAGTTGAGGATACGGGAGCAAGATGTATCCAAAACTGCTTTTCTGACGAGGTACGGGTCTTATGAGTTTTTGGTTATGCCTTTTGGGCTAACCAATGCCCCTGCAGTATTCATGGACCTTATGAATAGAGTATTTAGGGACTTCCTGGACCAGTTTGTCATTGTGTTTATTGATGACATTCTTGTGTATTCTCAAATGGAAGATGACCATGCTACTCATTTGGGGTTGGTCCTGCAAAGGTTGAGGGATCACCAATTGTACGCTAAGTTTGAGAAGTGTGGTTTTTGGTTACGGGAAGTGCAATTTTTGGGTCACGTTATTACTTCGCAAGGTATATCGGTGGACCCAAGTAAAGTTGTTACGGTGAGGGAGTGGGGTCAGCCCACGACGCCTACCGAGATACGCAGTTTTCTGGGTTTGGCGGGTTATTACCGTCGATTTATCAAGGGATTTTCTAAAATTGCTAGTCCTTTGATAAATTTGACCCGGAAAGGGGTTAGATTTGTTTGGGATGACACCTGTCAAGCTGCGTTCGATGAGCTTAAAGATAGATTGACTTCGGCTCCAGTCCTCGCTTTACCCAAGCCAGGATTGGAATATTTAGTCTTCACCGATGCATCTCTACAGGGTTTGGGAGGTGTACTTCAGCAGGAGCGACAAGCTATTGCATATGCTTCTAGAAAACTCAAGCCTCATGAAAGAAATTACTCGGTGCATGACTTGGAATTAGCCGCCGTTGTCTTTGCCTTAAAGATTTGGAGGCACTATCTTCTCGGGGAGAAGTTTAGTCTTTTCACGGACCATAAGTCGTTGCAATATTTATTTTCTCAGAAAGATTTGAATATGAGACAGCGAAGATGGTTGGATTTCGTGAAAGATTACCAATTTGATATTCATTATCATCCGGGCAAGGTGAACGTAGTGGCAGATGCCCTGAGTAGGATACCCGAGGGAGAATTAGCTGATGTGTGGAAAGCTAAATGGAAGGAACTCAGTCAAGAAGATGCGGTTGCTAGGGCATTTATGTCCGTGATGACCGTTACTCCGACGATTGTGGCAAGGGTTGTGTAAGCCCAAGGCAGAGATAAAGAATGTCAAGACCACATTCGCCAGTTATTGACTGGGGGAGCGGAGTCTTACTCGGTAAGTTCTGAAGGTGGATTGCGCTTTCATGGAAGGCTTATTATTCCGGAGGATGGAGATTTGCCTCGGGCTGTGATGGCGGAATCTCACGGCTCTAAATTTTCGGTACATCCGGGAAACGATAAAATGTATCAAGATATGCGCCGTCAATATTGGTGGCCGGGTATGAAACGAGATATTTCGGAATTTGTATCTCGATGCACTACTTGTCAGTTAGTCAAGGTTGATCATCAGCTACCGGCAGGTTTGTTGCAACCGTTGGAAATTCCTGTTTGGAAATGGAAGAGCATTTCAATGGATTTTATCACCGGTTTGCCAACGTCACAAAAGGGTCACGATTCTATTTGGGTTATCGTGGATCGCTTGATAAAGTCGGCGCAATTCCTTCCCGTCCATACTGATTATAATACCGCTCGTTACGCTCGATTGTTCATTGAAGAGATTGTTAGATTACATGGGGTACCCTTGAATATTGTTTTCGACAGAGACAAGATCTTTGTTTCCCACTTTTGGCAAAGTTTCCAAGAGGCCATGGGAACCGAATTAAAGTTAAGTACTTCCTATCATCCTCAAACAGATGGCCAGACCGAAAGGGTTAACCAAATGTTGGAGGATATGCTTCGTATGTGCATGCTTGATTTCAAGGGTAGTTGGGAACAATATCTCCCTTTGGTTGAATTTTCTTATATTAACTCATACCATTTCACTATTGGGATGGCGCCCTATGAAGCCTTGTATGGTAGGCCTTGCAGATCCCCCACGTGTTGGTTAGAAGTGGGAGATAACAAGTTTCTCGGACCTGAAATGATTCGGGATACTTCTTCAAAGATCGAGCTTATTCGAGATCGTATTCGTATAGCCCAAGACAGATAAAAGAGCTATGCCGATGCGGGGAGAAGGCATGTGGAGTTAGAAGTTGGAGACCAAGTGTTGGTACGGGTGTCGCCAATGAAAGGCGTTAAGCATTTCGGAAAGAAGGGGAAGCTTGCACCACGTTACGTTGGGCCTTTTCCTGTACTTGCTAAAGTAGGCCCTGTGGCGTATCAAATTGCCCTACCGGAACCATTGCAACAAATTCACAATGTTTTCCACATCTCCTCTTTGAAGAAGTAGAAGAGGTGTGATGGTGCCCTTTGGCACATTCCTTTCGAGGATATAGAGTTACAACCCGATATTTCTTATGAAGAGCAACCCATGGCCATTTTGGAGCATGGGGAGCGTAGATTGAGATCTCGTGTGGTGCCCTTGGTTAGAGTACAATGGAGTCATCAAAGTGTCGATGAATCTACTTGGGAGTGTGAGGATGATATGCGGGAAAAGTATCCGCATCTTTTTATCCAAGGTACGCTTGAATTTTGGGGGCAAAAATCCCTCATAAGGGGGGGAGTATGTAACAACCCTCGCTTTTGGGAGCCCATTTTATATTTATTTACTATGTTGAGTAGTTGCATGTATAAATGCTTCATGTGGGTAAGTATTAATTTGATGAAATAAGTTAATATTTACAATTAAGTTGCATGTTACCATGTGTGTAAGTAGTTGTTACCATGTGGTGTTCTATTTTGTCATGAAAATTAATATGGCATTTTGAATTAAAATGGAATCAGAAATTAATTTGGCTTATAAAATCTCCAAATGATAATTTGGAGGGTGTAGTTAGTTCCGGGAGGTGCGAGACAGTCGAAATGTGTGCCATATTGTATTTTGAGATTTTGGGCACTTTTGACTGGTTTTGGCATATTGCGTATTATAACTTAACTCTTGTGGTATTTTTACTTAAAGGTTGGAGACTTTTAATCTTAAGCCACGTTTAGTCTTTCCCCAAGTCTTTCATTTCCTCTTAATTTCCCTAAGTGTTCTATCCCTAGAGTGAGAGAGAGTGAGAGTGGAAGATTGGAGAAAAAGGGAAATCTTGAAGATTTATGGTTTGATCTTGCTTCCTTCTTCTACCAAGCCTGATATTGAAGCCCCAAGGCAAGTTTTCTACTTGCTATTATATGGTTTAAGATGAATAATTAGTATGAGTAGATATGTATAGTTTTGATGTAATATAATTGTGGTTTTTGGTTGGATTTATGGGTATCAACATCTTTGGTAGAGTTAGATTGTTGATTGAGGTAGAAAATGTTGTTGGGAGCATTTATGATCTTTTGGTATCATTAAATGTAGTTGGATGATTTTGGGTTGGTTATTGATTTTTTGGGGTTTAGAAGACATTAGGAGAAATGGGTCTAGGGCTGCAATGGCCGGTCGACCGCGTATCTCAGACCGGTCGACCGGGCCTTCGGAGGAAGGCACACTGCTTTCTTTCAAAGGCATGAAAATAAGGGCGCGGTCGACCGCGGTTCTACCACAGGTCGACCGGTCCATCCGAAATGAACTTTCTGCTTTCTTTCAAAAGCTAAACTTTGAGACGCGGTCGACCGCGGTCTTGGGATCGGTCGACCGGTCCCCTGTTTTCTCAACCAATTTCCTACTTTTATTTTTAATCCTTTTCTTCCCCTAGGAACTTAGGACTCTTCTTGAATGAATTAAACCTTGGCTTTTAGAGTCCTAGTTATGTTGGTTGTCACCCTAGTGTTGAATGGATTTCACTTGGGGTTAAGTCCTGGGGAGGGATTGTCCTAGTGATGTTAAGGCATCACTTTTCTTGGTGCATCCTATAAATATGGATGGGAATTGTAGGCCCATACTTGGAGACTATAGGGGCTTTAATTGAGATATATAAACCTTATGTTTGGGAAGTGAATATGATCCCTTGGAGATTTATTCGAGGCATAACTTAGGATGAGTAATGAACTATCCTATGATAACAGTTTCAAACAAATGAAACATGTAAATGTAAATGAAAATGAAAAGTATGGTTTTAATAGTAAATGCTAATTTACTTAAACACACATCTCTAAATGCTATCATAAGGGAAGCTCGCGCATGAGGTGATGTTCCTTGACTAGTGAATGCAGGGAGACTATAGTCCTCGGCCATATGCGGGTTTATTATATGTATGTTTTCTGCACTAGTGAAGTAATTCCGGGTGTGGTTATGACTCACTCGCAGACATATGGCCATTTCCCGACGTGCGTTAGGTACCCAGACTGCCTTGTTTGATGGGCCCTTGGAAGATGATAGTCATTTAGGGGCGCGCCCAGTGGGGAAACTCGGAGGGGCGGTCTTAGAATCGTTATATGCATAAGAATATAGCTTTTCTAAAACTCAAGTGGGACTTGAGGGTTGTATAATTCCATTAGTTGATATTATGACAATTACATTCCTGCTAAGGAATGGGAATTGGAATGAAATAAGAAGATAATGTTAGTATATTCCTGTTAAGGAACTGAAACTGGATTAAAGTGGAATTTGGGGAATACAAGCTTTTAATTTAGTTTTAATTTAATTTTGCATAACTTCATCTTCATGCATAGTCTCTTTTAATAAATGTCATTTCCACTTGTTTTCTTATGATCCATGCTTAGGTTGTTAGAGTGTTGATTTCTATACCCATGTTTTGCTATTCATATCTAGCATGCTTTTTGTTCATCTGGGAACTATATATAAACCGGATCCTAACCCGTTCTTTTTCCTCTATGTTGTGCTTGTTATTGTATCCGCCCAGGTGCTCCTCCGCAAGCACGCCCGTGTTGATATTCCTACCCTTATGCTTTTTAAGGAGCTGTATGAAATTGCGGATATTACAGGATGTTTTGTTAGACGCCGTCATTCTATTGATATCTAGTTATGATCGGGTCTGTCACTCGGGCGAGTGGCCCAATCTTGTAATTGTATAATGAATGTATAACATAACATCTAACTGTTGTGATTACTTTTGTGTAGCTGTGAACCGACAGCATATTCGGTTCTTCTTTCTGTATATAGTGGTTTTAGTCGTATGTTAATTATGTTTCTTTGAATTCCACCATTGTTCTAAAATGGGTTGTTTAAATTGTTTTTCTTAATTTAACTTTTAAATTACATAAATTGTTTTGACAACCCGTTTTCTGAATTATTGGGTGGTTTTCTCGGTTACTCTTACTATATTTGTGGTGCTGAGAATGATTTCCGTCCATGATTTCCGTATATGTCGGAGTATCGGGCTGGCCACCCCTTATTTCGGAGTGCGGGTTGTCACATGTACTTGTGTGTATACATTACTTGTGTATGAGAATAAGATATTATATCTCTATGCGAGTAAAGAGATAAATTGAATATGAAATGAATTTTCATTCCGGGAGATTGTATCCGGACTTAAAATGTGATATGTATATAAAGTGAGCATGAAAATAAAAAATGAGTATATATATGTGTGTTGAGTACTGAGGGTCTAATGGATCTCGACGATCGACCTTGCCAAGTAGTAGTGTATCGGGGGGTCCATGTTTGGATTTCGCTTCGCGAGACGTCCCACGCATGAACATGGCCTAGTGTTGAGACTGGGGAGAAGTTTAACCCTTAGTGCTTTAGTTTTGGGTTTTTCTTATATGAGTATATATATATGTGCTGTTTACTGGGGGTCTAATGGATCTCGACGATCGACCTTGCCAAGTAGTAGTGTATCGGGGGGGCTCCTTATTTGGATTTCGCTTTGCGAGACACCCCATGCACGAACATGGCATAGCGTTGAGACTAAGGAGAAGTTGAGCCCTTAGTACTTGGTTTGCTTAGGATTTCTAGAGTTTGGGGGTGACGGATTAGTTAGGGAGTGTAGCTTGACTAGGATGTTTAGAGGGATGCGCTAGGTGTCCATTATTAGAATAGAAGTGAGGGGTATCTCATGGGAGTGCGATACCAATTTAAATATGAGATAAAACATATTTTTAAAAATAAAGCATTTATGCACTTGCTAAATATTTTACCAACTAGGGCTCTGACCCGTTTCTATATTTTTCATCTCTTGCTATATCTATATCTATATATATATATATAAGTGTCCAGACACAGAGATGCCTGGATGATGATCCATTCGAGTCAGACGTCTGCTGCAACAACTGTGGATGCATTCAGGTTTATTTTTAGACGCTTCTATTCTTGTGATCTAGATAGGAAGTATTGTAATTAAAATTCTGTCCGAAAGTCCAACTGCATCTAGTTATTCTTTTACCGCCTTTTAGTGTGGCATTCGATTTGGTTGTATTATATTTGAACCGAGTGTTTGGTTATTTTATCTCTTTCGAGTTTCATTTATATAAACCGTGTGAATGTTTTAATTGTATAGTTCATTTAAAAAGATTAGTTAAATAAAACTTTGACGCCAGCCTAATAGGTTATTAGTAATTAAATTGGTTTTTGACAGTGATGCTAAGAATGATCCATATGCGACTCCGGTTTTAATTTGGCACAGGAGTGATCGCCCGGTATTTTATTGTAACAATCCGCGTAATTTTGGGCTATTATAATTAATTTCTGGAAAATGGAGGAAAATAAAGTTTTTGATAAAATTATTTTTATTGCTCAAATATGTTGGTTATTATTTTTAAAGGCGAGAATTTCAAACGGTTTCGAAAACGGAGTTAAAACGGATTTTAAAATGATTTTTAAATGTTTTTAACTCTTAGAGTTGTTTTGACTTCCACCTCTTCATTTCTTTGCCTTATTTAAAGTAGTCTTTTGGATTCCAACTCTTCATTTCTTTGCATTATAAAAGGAAGTCGTGGGCAACCCTTTTAACATACTTTTGGCACAAATTTTGGCAGCAAATATATTTTATATTCCTCTTCTTTTTATATACACATTGACCATTGAGATTTGTGAGTTCCAACCTTAGATTAGAGGTATTCTTGGGGCTTTTTTGTTGGAGGTTCTTGGAGGACCTTTTGTAGATCTTTTCAGTTGATCTTGAGGATGTGATCATTGGTTTCTCATCATGGTTTGAGGTATAGGGTTTTACACAATATGCTCCTTAAATCTCGCGAGTGTCATTCTCTTTGAATTCTTGTTAATTGAACTCATATTTGAATTGATAAATTCATTGAAATCTGTAAAATAATTATTGAAATTATTTTGATTCATGTGGTATCATTATATTGTTGATGAGCACGTTGTCATGAGATTTTAATATGGCACGGATGTTGGGCACCCGCCAAGATTCCTGTTTTCCGGGCTATGGCTTGATAAAGCATATACAGATGTGGT
The DNA here is from genome assembly GCA_949130495.1 of Sambucus nigra. NCBI lineage: Eukaryota > Viridiplantae > Streptophyta > Magnoliopsida > Dipsacales > Adoxaceae > Sambucus > Sambucus nigra. The sequence continues at coordinate 351,176,543 of OX422208.1, read as the reverse complement.
GAGGCCTGGTGACCCAGTTAAAGTGTTGTTGAGAAATTATATTGATAAATGCTTTGAGATTTGCATTTTGATTTGAATATTCGTACTCGTGTTGTTTCGCATTATTCACCGTTAATTTATTTGTTGAGCATCTTTCCTGTCGTATTGTGTACTTCCCCATATTTTCTTTTAGTTGGCAGGTTAGCGTGGATTTGAGCGCTATGGATTATTGGGATTATTTTAGCGTGGATTATTTGGGAAGAATTTTAATACAAGTTGGAAGAATTGTATTAATTATTTCATTGGTGTATAGAGCATTGAAGATTTGTATTTTATTTTCGAGTTAGTTGTTGTATGTAATTCGAGAGATTTGGTATTTAATTTGAAGAGATTGAGATTTGTAGTTTCTCTTTTGTTGTTGTGGGATTTAGATGCTCTATACCTTGTCACTTGTGGATTTGGATTTATTTTATCGCATCAGCGCTCCGTTCGCTCTCCCCGGGCGGGCGGGGTGTTACATTTATTTAGGCGGGGTGTCACAGATGGTATAAGAGCAACATGTTCTAGTGTCCTTAGGAATTTGTGCGGACATACTACGCTTTCAGCGTTGCTCTCGATTTGTTATAGAGTCTTATGATTAGTATTGTTGATTCCTTTTGTGAGATTTCGTTCTCCTACCATATTGTGAGATTTTAGTAAATCTTTTACCCGTTTGAACTTCATGTGCTGATCGAGGAAGGGTGACTAATGAAGGTCGTGATGAGGGCAGCAGGAGGTGGGACTTAGCTGGAGCAGTTAGTGGAAGTCGGAGACTAGGACCATAGTAGAGGTCATTCTCCTTGTGGCATTCGCTATGAATTATTGCAACGACTGCTAAAGAATAGTAGTTAAGAGTATTCGAGTACCGTTGTAGTAGAGAGTGGTACTAAAGTTGAATTACCCGGTGAAGCTAAGGGTTCAAAAGGGGTCTTTGATAAGGGCCATACTTTGAAGTAAATTCATGTGAAGGCAGTTTAGCATTACTCAGTGGAAGTATAATGCTCAGAAGCTTTTGCTTAGAGCAGGGTGTGGAAATACCCAGATGTGAAAATTTGAGGAAAAGTTTTCACTCGTAGGAGCAATTTTGGAATGGTGGGTGCAATGATCACCACATTCGGGGGAGCAGGAGGTTTGAACCCTAAAGGGATCTTACAGATAGTTTTAACCGTGAGTCCCAATGATTTAGCAAGAATGAGAAGAAGGAAGTTTTAAATTATTCACGTAAGGATCGATCAGAGGCTGATAGCGAATAAAGAAAGTTATGGATAAGTGAACTTTGTACTGAATCAAGGTAAGTACAATGAAGAGAGAGTCCTTCCGAGGAATGATAGGCTCACCAGAGAAGTGTTGCTAACACTTATGGAGAATGTATATGTTCGTGGACCCCATTGGTGGACATCCACTCGGGGGATTCTTTGAAACAGGGCTGTTGAGACCGATGGTGGAGTTTCCTTTTCATGAAGAAGTTAAGGGAAACTAGTGAAGTGATTTTCAGGATCTCAGCTATGGAGTCCAAGATACTGATAACCTTGAAAGGGTCAGGGTGACTCGAGATGCGGAATGTTGTAATGTGGAGTGTAGAACCTTACGGTTAGTCATTGCCCAGTGGGAGTTAAGGGGAAAGAGTAGGGTGACCAGATGGGGCATTGATTAAAATAATTTTTAGTTCAGTTACGGCATGTGTATTAAGTCCGGGAACCTTTTGGAGTAGCTAGGGAGATAGGCAAAGCTGTTATTATGAGCTTCACCTCAGTTGAAGGAGGTATGTTCCTTGTGACAAGATTGAGTCACAATGTGTTATTAGCCATAGATTCGTGTGTGTGATGCAAGTTTACAAATAGTATCGATAACGTTATGTAGTATGTGTTTATGTGTTTTTTTGCGATAGTGGAAATTTATTTTCTTTCATTCGCTGAGAAGTGCGGGTGTTAGTATTTTGAGTTTATATCAGATTGGTATTATTCATTTTGTGTGAGTTATACGAGTATGGTGTTATTTTGTTTAGAATATGATATTCATTGTTCGGAGCAATAGCAGGTTAATGATGGCAAGACTATCGTGTACGCGGTTCCAGGGTGGAATAGGTTGTTGCGATATCTCACCTGGATACAGGTTGAGTTCCCCTCTATTATATGTATAGATGAAACTTCGGTGAGCAGATGTTTCTTTATCATGATTTGAGTGTGTGGCGACCTTATAGGTGTGATTTAAGGTATGCAGGGTTAATTGTTGAGCACTGAGTTTAAGATCATTATTGATTGCGCAAGGACTGAGTGTTAGTGCGAGCGCTTAGTGGTGTGACTCTTGGATAGAGATAGGAGTTCAGACCACATTTTGCTGAAAGAGGGGATAGGGTTATCCCGGTTGCATATTTGGAGTTAACGAACCTCCAGGACCGAAAAAGTTAAGTAGTAGTGTATTGGAGGGTTTTCTTGTTTGGATTTAGCTTTGCGAGACGCTCCACGCATGAACCTTAATGACGTCGGGAGTGGAGAGATGTTATAGGTTGCAAGGATGTTGGTTTTGTGGATAAGTTATATAGTATGGAGGAAACACTATAGACTGTGAGCCATATGATGAGGGTATGCTTATGGAAATATAAGTGCTATGGAGAGGCACTGAAATGATTCTCTCACTGCAAGTAGTTGGGTGAATCAAGAGTTGGAGAAATTAATTTGAAGCTTATAGCCATGCCTTAATGAAAAGGCAAATTTTGGAGGAATTATGTTTTGGGTATGATATTCATAACACTTATGCAGAGGGTTGGCGAATCGATTAGTTAAACTTTCCTTTTCGCCTAGGTGGAAGGATAGAATAGTAGAAAAGCGTTAATAGGTTAGCGAGGTAGAACTTAGGACATCCCGCTGGTGTGCCTTAGACCGTTATATCTCGATGATCGACGACGCGAGGGAGTAGTGTAACGGGAGGGTTCCTTGTTTGGATTTCGCTATACGAGACGTCCCACACATGAAACCGAGAAAATGTCGGGAGTTGGGAAAGGGTCTTGGGCACTAGGGACCTAATTTAGGATAGTACTATTTTGCGTAGTTAGGAACGCTTCGATCTTAGAATTATTGGACAGTGAAACCAGTGGAGTTAGTGGCGCCGATATAGAAATATTGGTTGGTTAACCTTGAGAATAATGGGATTTTACGGGTTAGGAAGACCCATGTATGAGTATTATGCCGAGGAAATAAGGCCTATTATTTAGAGAGTGTGTACGTGTCAGATGTTGGTGATAGTTGTGCGGAGAGGCACGGGTTAACAAGGTGTATGGGCACCTTAGTAAGTTGGTTTTATATACCGCCTAAAATAGAAGGGGCGTAGTATATAGAATTGAAGATTATGTCGAGATGGTAGGATAGTATAGTATAAACCTTGATAGAGGTGAGTGCTGGATTAGTATACGGTTAAAAACTATTGGGGTAGTACCATTCCACTTTGAGGCATTAGGATGTGGAGTGATTCACGATCCTAGGTTAGTGTTGGAAGTATCGGTTATATCTTAATTTCGAGTAAGAAATTCCATTGTAGGGGGGAGTATGTAATACCCCGCACTTTTATGGGAAATTTAAATTCAATAATTGAGTGTAATTTGGGAATTTAAGAAATTATCATAAATAGTAATTTTTGAGGTTTTCAAGGATTAAATGATTTTCGATGGGTATTATATTTACTTTTGGGATTAAGTAAATGAACTGAAGTATTTTAATTATATGTCACAGTTGGGTAAAGAGACATAGGATAATATTTTAATGGAAATACCGCATTAAGTTATGTGGGGTTAAATTAGTGATTTGAGGTCAAGTACCTTGGATGGAGATTTCGAGTGCGCGGTGAGTCTCAAAATGGCCGAGATAGTCAGAATAGAGTATCCGGGAGTCGTAATTGAGTTTCGGGAATTTTTGGTTTAATAGGGACTTGTAATTGAGTAAACGAGTCATTTTGGGGTTTTCAAGGGATAAACCCTTATTATATCCTATATAAGACACAAGAGAGTGGGAGAAAAAAAGGACAAGAGAGAAAAGAAGAAGAGAAGAAAGGAAAAGGAGAAAAGAGGAGAGAAAAAGGATTTCCAGGCCAAACTCCGCGAGATTCGACTCGGGGTCACTGGATTTCATCCTCCAGGCAAGTGTTTAGTTGCTTTATTTAATTTTGAGCATAAATATCATATCATAGTTGGTAATAACAAACCCTAAAGATTTTGGGTTGGATTTTCATGGATTAAACGGGTTTTTCGGAAGTTTAACGGGTAAACCCCAAAATTTATTAAATTGGAGAAACTTAGAAATTAACTAAATTTAATTGTTGATTTTGGGTTCTAGGATGATTTGAACCTATTTCATTTGTGTATATATAGTTGGGTGTAGTTATATGTTGGTGGAAGAAGAGGTATAAAACTTGGAGGTGTGTTAATGGCCGAAACAGGGGCCCGAGAAGAAGCTGCCAGGCTTGATCGATCAATCGATGGCCAAGGGTCGATCGATCGATCGAGCAGGAATTTTGGCAATTTCGGCTTAGTTAATTTAAATGGGATAAATTCCCACTTTTATGGTTTTTGGCTTATTTATTTGAGGAAATAAATATTCACCTAGGGGAATGTATTCCTAATGATTCGAGGGAGTTACAATTGGGGTTTGGAGAGTGTTTTAAGCACGAGACACTAGAAATTATATTTTTAAGTAAAATAAATAAAGTGAGAAATTAAATGTTTGGGGTTCCTAAAATAGAGTGGGGACCTATAAATTATTATTTAACTGAAATATAGTCTTTGGGTTCGTGGAAATGGAATCCACGACTTATTCAAATTAAGGGTGTTTGGTGACGAATATTTCTTGGGATAAATTCAATGGGCATTTAGGCTTATATAATTATGCGCGTAGAAAACTTAATTATATCGATTGTAGTTGAGTATATCCTGTGAGACTATTAGGATGAATTTGGGAAAATACGTATCTACTTAGTGTCAATTCGTATAGTTGGAGAAATTATATAAATCCTCAAGTGTGAATAAGGTACAGGTTATTTATCAAGTGATGGGATACTTTTGGGTTTAGTACCGTGAGTGTGCGAATACTCGAATATTATTATTTATGAGAATCTTCGGGATTATTGGTCATCGCTATGTGTGATTGGAAATTATGGCCATTTATGTATATTTGATAAATAATGTGGAATATATATATACTATGTGATTAAAGTATATATACTATATGATACGAATATGTATATATATCTATGTGTGGATGGTATATATATATATATGTGAAGCATACCCCCTCTAATACTATCATGGGACGTTGCGTGATGTGGGTGAGGCCCCTGGCTTGAGGAGCAGGGAGCGTATAGTCCCCAGGTCATATCGTCCATTTTTATATTGTGTGATTTTTATCAGGGGTGAGACGTGGTGGGTATGTTTCGTCTCACTTTCGGGGAGGAACTATGACCGCTTCCCATGCGTTGTGATTTGGTTTTTGACCACGAAGTTGATGATATTTAGTCCGACCGGTGGTCCCTAGGATGATACGTGAGTAATTCCGTAGAAGATGATAGCATTAAGAGACCGCATCCTCGAGTTATAGCTCATTGGGATGGCTATTGTACTTGTGTGTATAGTACATTACTTGTGTATGAGAACAAGATATTATATCTCTATGCGAGTAAAGAGATAAATTGAATATGAAATGAATTCTCATTCCGGGAGATTGTATCCGGACTTAAAATGTGATATGTATATAAAAGTGAGCATGAAAATAAAAAAATGAGTATATATATATATATATATGTGTGTGTGTGTGTGTGTGTGTGTGTGTGTGTGTGTGTGTGTGTGTGTGTGTGTGTGTGTTGAGTATTGAGGGTCTAATGGATCTCTATGATCGATCTTGCCAAGTGGTAGTGTATCGGGGTGGTTCCTTGTTTGAATTTTTCTTCGCGAGATACCCCACGCACGACATGGCCTAGTGTTGAGACTGGGGAGAAGTTTAACCCTTAGTGCTCTAGTTTTGGGTTTTTCTTATATGAGTATATATATATATATATATATATGTTGTGTACTAGGGGTCTAATGGATCTCGACAATTGACCTAGCCAAGTAGTAGTGTATCGAGGGGTTCCTTGTTTGGATTTTGCTTTGCGAGACACCCCACGCACGACAATGGCATAGTGTTGAGACTGGGGAGAATTTGAGCCCTTAGTACTTGGTTTGCTTAGGATTTCTAGAGTTTGAGGGTGACGGATTAGTTAGGCAGCGTAGCATGACTAGGATGTTTAGAGGGATGCGCTAGGTGTGCACTATTAGAAGAGAGGTGAGGGGTATATCATGGGTGTGCGATACCAATTTAAATATGAGATAAAATATATTTTTAAAAATAAAGCATTTATGCACTTGCTAAATATTTTCACAACTCGGGATTTGACCCGTTTCTATATTTGTCCTCTCTTGCTCTCTCTCTCTCTCTCTCTCTCTATATATATATATATATATATATATATATATATATATATATATATATATATATATATATGTGTCCAGACACAGGGACACCTGGATGATGACCCATTCGAGTCAGACGTCTGCTGCAGCAGCTGTGGATGCATGCAAGTTTATTTTTAGAAGCTTTCATTCTTGTGATCTAGATAGGAAGTATTGTAATAAAATTCGAGTCGAAAGCCCAACTGCATTTAGTTATTCTTTTACCACCTTTTAGTGCGGCATTAGATTTGGTTGTATTATATTTCAACCGAGTGTTTTGTTATTTTATCTCTTTCGAGTTTCATTTATTTAAACTATGTGAATGTTTTAATTGTATAGTCTGTTTAAAAAGATTAGTTAAATAAAATTTTGACGCCAGCCTAATAGGTAATTAGTAATTAAATTGGTTTTCGAGAGTAATGCTAATAATGATCCCTATGCGACTCCGGTTTTAATTTAGTACAGGAGTGATCGCCCGGTATTTTATTAGGCGGGGTGTCACGGATATCTCACCTTGATTCGCCACATCACGATTCAAATCAGGTATACCATTCTTTTCCTTTTTAAATCGACGAGTTTTCCAAAATTTAGGAGGTTTTAGGGTTCATGCCATTCTTTAAATCAGGTCAGGTATACAACTTTGTGATTGTTGATAAAATTATTTGTTTGGGTTTTGTTCCTCTATTTGTTTATTTAAATCTCATTGAAAAATTATTGAGCATTCGTAGTATTTTTCTTTATAAATTCTATTGTGAGTATGATTTATAAATTGCACTCTCATGAATAATTTTTGGTGTAGGCAGTTATAAAGGGTTAAGAAATGTGGGAATGTGTTAAGTTTGATTGCTTCATATGCTATGTTATGAAGTATTACTTTCTTTTTAAATGTTCATTCTCATGGTTAAATTGTACTCTCATGATTTTTTTTATAAACCTTTTGTTGAAATATTCTTATAGTAACAGTTTAGTTTATGGTTAAATTAATTAATTTAGTGAGAAAAGGCATATCTTTTTTACTAATTTGGGTTTTTTCTCTTATAGCGCGTGGTCGATAATTTTCGATAACGGCGTCCCAAATCCAACATTCCAGCGCGTGGCCGAAGAATTGTCAATCCAACGATTATGGCCACTAAATAGTACGTACCTCTATTTTTTGTATACACGTTATGTTTTTAATTCGTGATATAATTACTATATTGTGTACTGGAGCTGTAACGGAACATGTTAGCATTTCAATTTTGCAAATTCTCACTGGTGGAAACTTTTTAGGTGTTTCCCTTTTATACTCTTTCATCTTTGCAACTCAGTGTCCGAGTAGTCCCATCTTTTCTAAATTTACTCACAAAATTGTGCTTTCTCAATATTATGTATCACGACTTGAAAGATTGAATCTTTTTATTAACTTATCTCTCAGGTACCCATTCTTCCCCATAATTTGGATCGGAGACATCTATTCAATATGATATTCTAACAAGCTTGTCCTTTAACATGAATGTCATTTTATGAGTAATAGATTGCATTACAAAGATTTGTCGTGTTATGAATAATAATATTGAATTCAAAGTATTAGAAATGCCTTTTTGATTTGTGATTATTTCAGTTGGTGCCTCTATGTAGGTACAAGGCTTCCAAGTGACTTTTTTTCTTAAATCAAATTTTAGGTGGAAAAAGGTAGGCGAAGTTGTAAACTTTATTAAATTACAACACGATTAGTTACTATTTTTCCTTTGAATCAAATGAAGATTGTTATTGTTGGGATAATCTGACAAACAAAGTGCACCATTTCTTTTAACTACCCTATCATGCCCTCATCTTTAATTAACAAGTTCTACTTCTATAAAGTTGGCCACCAAACATAGTTATTATAATAGTCAGTACAACCCGCTAAAATGCATTGACATATCCTTCTCCCAATCTTATTGGAAATATTAGCCCATTTATTTTTACAATGCTATAAAGATAAGTCTGTTGTTATATTTCTTTATTCATTTATTTCCTATTTTGTTTTTAAAAATTTCTCTATTTTTTTGTTTTATTATGACCATGACAATGCGAATGCTCTGAATGAAAACATTTGAGTGGTGATTTTTGAGTACTTAAACACGTTACACACTTTTTATTTTATTTCACTGCTATTGAAAAAGAGTCGGGTTTCATTTCATACATGGATGAGGAAATGAATCCTCTTTTTGTTTGTTATTTTTGGGATTAAAAATCCAATTCAAGCTTTCCACTGCAGAAATAAAACATATTTAACTATATATGATAATATAAATTGTTATTTAAATAGGGTCGCAAATTTGGGACTCATATATTTTATGGATATGAAATATTACGTGGACTTTCTTTGCTCCATAGGCTACAATGACACTACTATAAGAAGTGCATGATAGTATCGAGAACATTGATGATCGTGGGCTTGATGAAAATTGTCTACGAAGATGAAGTTAATTTAATTTTCATTTTAGTTAGATGAAAATTATTAACTTCATGTAGTATTTAATTCGAAAAGTTTTATAACTCAAAACTTTGATCTTGGATCTATTTTACTTTCTATAAAGTGCAAATGTTTGAGATGTATTTCATTTTTTTATAACTTCCTGATTCATTTTTATGTCTCATTTTCAAATATCTCCCTCACTTCAGTTATTCGTTTCTTTTTAAAATAAGAGGTTAAATCCTTGATTTATAATTAGGGTTTTTGGAAGATTCTCTTCAAAATCAGATTGTCTGCAAAACCCCCAGGTATTTCAATTCTATTTTTTCTCTTAAAAAAACTCTGTTGTATATATACCTATGAAATGGAACTTAGCTCTAATCATTTATATACTCAAAGCTTAGCTTTTGGGAATATTATGTTGTGGTTTTGATATCAGATCTTTGGAAATGGGGTTTGAACTAATGTCCAATGTCATTTTTTTCTGGAACAACCTTAAATGTTGGGGTATTGCTTTCAATTTTCACTTTTTCTGTGATATTGGGTTACATTCATTTTTATTGTCACTTAAATGATGTGTGTTTAATCTATATATTTTAGTACCCATGTTTGTTTTTAACACACTTGAATGAGTCAATAGTTGGGATTTTTATGACACTTGAATGCCAATGGATTTTTTTACGTTGTTGAGATTTTTTTTGAATTTTTTGCTTCCAATTTAGATATTTTGATTTGCTCATTTTTTACCACCTTTGATGTGGTTTGTTTCAGTTTTAGTGCTTTTACAATGGACATTTGTTTCTTTGTGCGAAAACAGTGATTGGTTACATAGTAGCAGCAGTACAATGGACATTTTGCTTTACTTTTATGTCCCTTTAAACCAAATTGTATAGCAAATTATGCATTTATATGTTATTATTTTTATTGTGTAATTAATTGAAATGTCAAGATTAGTTGAATAAATTGATTTTATGATGTTTTCATTGCATTTATATGCAATTCATTATGAAAATGAAGTCTTTTATGTTTTTAAAGTTCAGTTATTTAAGTTTTGAGCTGAATGTTATTTTATTTATTATTTTTAGTATTTTATTTCATTCATTTATATATTGTCTCTAATATATGCTTGACATTGTTGGTGTTTTGTGCTTGAAACCAGTTGTGAACACTTACCTAATTGAGGTTTATGGGTAACAAACATATCTTGATTGAGGATTATAACATACATGCTTTGAATATCTCCAGGTAAAACCCAATTTTTTTTCATTTTTCCTATTTTTCCTTCGATTTTATAGAATTTTAGAGTTTTGAAACCTCTCAGTATTTCTCTCTTAGTTGGTCCCTCAATGGTATTGAATGCTTAATATTTGCCTCTTTGTTTGTTCGCAGCCCCATCAATTATTAAATTTTGAATTTGTTAGCCAATTTTTGATTCCCCTTTAATTTTATTATTTCTAAGTTGATATCTAACTCTTAGGTGTGATTTATATGTTAAGTAACATATTTGGTGGGTTTGAACTTCATGCTGGGTTTTGAAGTTCTCAGGTGTTTGATATATATTGTTTGGTTATAATTTTTATGTTCAGTTGGGGGACTGCACAAAAGTTTTTTTTGGCAAAATCAAATACACTCAAATGCCAAGTATCTCCCTTTGATTGGTTTCGAATTCATGTTGATGTTGTTGTTGTTATTGATTTAGTGTTCATATTGATGTTGCAGAATTACCATCTTGACCTTCCCCTTTGAGCCTTCGAAGCCAAAGACCAAGCATACGGTTGACATTGACATAGTGGAAAAATTTCAAGCTTCACATCAATAAGAGCATAAGTACTTTGATGACATTGTTCAACAATGCAATGATGTTAGTGCTACATTGGTCATCTGTCAATGGGGGTTCGATGATGAAGTAAATCACTTATTGATGCATTGGAACTTGATTACTGTTTGATGGGTTAGTGGTGTGGAGTTAAAGTTGATAGAAATAGCCACTGGGGGGAGAATTGTGCTAAGGTTTCAAGAGTTGATGCTAGAAAAGCTCGGAAAGGCTGGTTCAAGAAAAATCATTTGGTACCACAAAAGATAGAATGTTGTATATCGAACACTCTACAAACTCAAGGGCAGTGACCATATTCGTTTGTGGTGGTAACAAGATGATAACAGAGGAGACAAAACGTAGAATCCACGATCCATTGTGTGTGGATAGGAATCCCATTAATTATTTTGTTATAAAATTCTTCATATCTTGTAGTACTAGAGTATTTACCATTCCTACCAAGATCTGCACTACTACGTCCACCTATTCCAAATTTATATTCACATTGTATGACACAAGCCTAGGCCACCTCCGTTTACCCTGATCAAAGAAATAACTTTTTCTTTTAAAGAACTCATAATATCATGAACAATTCTAGGCTTAAACCTACTGACAATTGGTCCCAGGGGGCTGCCAGTTAATCACTCCAGAATGGAATGTCCCCCCATTACCTACTGTATACTGAATATAACTTTTAACCATCTCCTGTAAATTAGTCAATTCCCTCCATGTCCATTAATATAGTAGTATTGTAGTTACATATTATAGGATCATTTTGACTCTCCAGCCCACCATTTATTATACATAGTTACACTTTAGTCATTATTCTCTTCCAGAGTAGATTTTCGCCACCTAAAAATAACCAAAGGTTGTATTCTGTTAACTAGAACTGTTTTATACCAATATTTCCCTTCTCACCAAAGTATTTTATTGTACTTTTGATGGTCTATATAGAAGAGTAGATTAACACTCACACAAATAATTTGACCTCTGCCTACATTTTATGCGTTGATCAACAAGTATTATATCTATAACAAAAACGACCTTATCCATAACGCGTGGCTGTCTGGGCCCCCTTATATTGGAGGTCAGATAGGTTATTTTTTAATTCTTAGCTTCTACCAAAAAATAATTGTATTTCAAAATCACAAAGCAAACACCCCTAATGTATTACAATAACAATTTGGGTTGAATTTATTATTAATAATATCGATGTTAGATACACAATAGTATGTAAAAATTAATACACAAAATAATTGTATTTAAAAATTAACACTTTTTTTTTTATTATTGTGATAAAATGCAGGGGCATTACTGTTTGACACTATATTTATTTTTCTTTGTTGTGTATTATTTGTCCCATATAATATTATTTAACAGAACCCAACAGGTATTCTATTTTACATTTAGCTTTGAGTTATTTTTAACTATAAAGTGCATAAGAATTTATTAGATAACAAAACAGGTATTATGTTTTATATTTTGTTTTGAGTCATTTTTAAATGTTTATAAAATGCTGAAGCCTATTAATACTTATGGTTTTACCAATTTTGAATTTCATTTCATAGTCATTGAAACTTGGATGTGGTGTTAATTGTCCATATATATATTGAAGGTGGTTCTCTTTCTATGTATGTTGGTAATGCTCCACCTGAACGTTATTTTTCTATTTCTCATAGGACTAGATGTTAGTGTGATTGTATCATGAATCAAACATTATTGTGAATTCAAACATTATTAGTCTCAAACATTATATTCAACCTCTATTTGTTATTGCACAGGGTAACCCAGTGGTAGGCAATTCCTTATGAAATTTTTGTTTATTGTTTGATATTGCATAGTATGTTCTTTCCATATACTTTATAGTCACACACTAGAGGGCTATTATGAACACTAAAAGTGTTCAAATTTCTTACTTTATTTTTTATTGTGATAGTGTACATTATTGTGACGGTGTGCATTACGATTCATACTTGGGAGAATTTTCATCTTGCCTTTAGGCACGGGCATACCCTAGTGTGTGTGGGTGTGTGTGTGTGTGTGTGTGCGTGTGTAATGATTTTAGTTTTTTAATTTTAGATTTTTGCGTTTGTAATTTTGGGTTTCAAAAGACTAATATTTCTGAGATTTTCCAATATAATATCAATAACTTGAAATCCAGCAAAGAGAATATTCGCTCAATGTTCAACTTGCGTGGGTTGAGGCATATCCAAAAATACCTTTACGAATCGAACCGTTAAGATAATTTTCCCACATTGGAATTCTATTCAATAATTTGCAGTTCCCAAAAGACTTCGAAATAGGTTCGAACATTAAGTTTTCTAAAGATATGCATTTCAAGCTTATTTCAGAAACACTTATTAGCTTGTATTATATTTAGTTGGTATGCATGTTTCAGTGCATTTTATTGTATGTGGATAATATTGAAGTTATGATTAGTTCTTCTTTTCTTTTTTAACGTGAATATGTATATTAAAGGTTTATTTGATATATATATATATAGATATATGTGTGTGTGTGTGTTATTTGTTTTTGACAATTCAAACTTATTAGGTGTTGTTTGTTTTTAACTTTGAAGTCTTAATGTGCTAAATGTATTTTTAAAATTTTAAGAGGCCAACTATTAAAGTTTAGACCTAAGATTTTGTTATAATATTACCTCTCACTGAACAAACATATTTTTACACATTCAAATATATTTTTGACTTTACACTTCAAAAAATAAATATACGTAACGGTTGTTTAGTGAATCTCTCACATGGAATGGCATATCAAATTGATGATAAAAAGCAGAAACTAACTATTGTTCTAACATAACCCTGGACATCTCAAGAATAAATCATTATCATAATGCAATGGATATTACCTCCTTACTATAAGTTAAGGATTTCTTGTTGGTGTATACACAAATGTTCATATTCATATGGATGTCCCTAATGTTGAATATGTTATGAATTGATTCATAAAAAGTATTAATAAACATAAAATGATTAATGTCATATATATAAAATTATCATGATGCCTTAAGTTAAGGAGTATATGTATTAATTATAACTCAGAATTATCAAACAGATTTGTAATTTCATTAGATTTTCTAGATTTGTTAATTTTTAGTGTACATGTTCTCTAATATACACCCATACGTTAGACTTAGCATCCCCATACAAGTATCTTGAGGTAAACTATCCCCGTATTAACTATAACACATGCTAGATTGAGGAAGATACATTGTCTGGATATATTTCTCACTAGGATTCCAGCATCTCCAAAAGTTTCTATTGGACATAGTACACAATTCTAACTTGGCCAAAAATATAATAATAATTTGAATTAGATATTAATTAACAAAAATTATATATAATATCCCTAAAAATAAAATTATTTATTTAATTTATGACATATCTCCAACATCCGCAAGTTCGAGTCCTTAAACCAAAAGTCTCTTATGCTTCAACGACCTAAAAAATATTAACTAAAAGAAAAAAAATAAAATCAAAAAAATTTAATATAGTGGTAATGATTGGATCCTACCCAAAATAGGAAAACTCATTTTCTCATAAAAATTTGTTGTGCGATGGTTAGTTGTTTATCCAAGGATGCCTGAGAAAAAATGGCCTTAATGTGGAAAGTTTTTTTTCACCAAAGTCATAAGGTGTAATACCCCATTTTTTATGAATTAAATTAATTATGAATTTATCAGATAATCTTGCGTGACATGTGATGTTATGATTATATGTGTTATATAAATAAATTTGAAATTTGGACCTAATATACGGTAAAATATTAATTAAATATTTAAATGTGATTGTGTAATATGGGCAACTATAGAATTACTTGGGGTCCGGTATCAAGGGTTTTCTTGTTTTGATTATCCCCTTTTTATTGGGTCCCACCGATCTTGAAGTAGTTCCTTATAATGTCATGTCGTACTACGTTAATGAACAATTAATATTTGACTTTCGGAAATGTATCGGTTTATTTAATTAAAAGTTTGGGTTAGTTAAATGATAAATGATGCCACACTTTAGGATAAATTTACAATATTATAAATACCCATTTTTACTTGATATGATGAAATGTAGGTAAATTGGGTTAGTATCGATCCTAGTACAACTTTAAGTCATTTGGAGTTGATTTTGAACTCTTTTAGGTGAGGCCCATTTATGGACTAAGTCCAATTTTGGGATTACAAGGTTTTAATGAACCATTAGGGATTCCATTATTCATATATCATATTTTGGGATGCACTTAAAGTCTAGAGAGAAGAAACTTGATGAGAAGAATAAGAGTTGGAAGGATCTTGCCCTAGTTTTCTTCATCAAATTAATAGAGGCAAGTTTATTTAGAATGAAAGTATAATTTTTTTTTTAGATTACATCTATTCATGTGAATCTAAACCTAATTATGATTAAGATCTAAATGGCTTGATTAAATCAACTAATTTCACAATTAACTAAAGTTAGATGATAAATAGGTTGAATGCTTATTATTTTGTTGGAATCCTCTATAAATCTAATTTGATATAGTTAGACATGATTAGGAATTTGTTTATTAGTATTAATATTAAAAAACATGGTTTAATATGTTAAGATCTCAATTTAATTGTAAGAATTGGAAAATCTAGGGTTCTTGAGTAAGGAAGTGGTTTTTTAATTGTGTCTTGTGATGATATTGATATTTTGATATTAGATTTCAGATTCAATAGTTTATTATATGTTGATTTATTGTTTATATGGATTATGGGACTTGGATGAAGGTCGTAAACTCATTAATGGAGGTTTGGGGCGAGATTTTAAAATTTGGAGAAGATGAAGGTTTGGGGTGAGATTTTAAAATTTGGAGAAGATGAATATCATAATGGAGGACATTATCCCACTTATAGCCATCGATCGATCAATGGAAGTTGGTTGATCGATCAATGCTGCTAGGGTTTTGGCAATTTTTCTTATGGTTTTCTTAAATAGATTTTGGATTTCAGGGTAAATTTAGGGTTGTCCTTTATAATAATTTGACTATTGGTAACGTGTAAATAAGGATAATCGTAGGATTATAATTTAGGGAAGTATTAGATGCCTAGACTTATAGAAATGATAAATTGAATAATTCATGATTTAAGACTAGGTTTCCATTTATGTGTAGGATCGCTTCTCTTTTATTATTTGTGAAATGATTACCATGTGTGAGTGTTGCTGGCGAATGTACTAGGAGGTTTTATTAAGGGGCTCGTGCAATGTCAACTACGATGGAGCCTCGGTGATAGAGATAAGTTTCGATGGTCATTTTTCCAAGGTCCCACGCTTACGTACCCATATCCCAAGGGTGTTTCAAGAGGGTGTTCATCATATAGTATTGGGTATGGTAGGTTATATGAATGACGGGAAAGCATAGCGATTTATCCGTTTGCTCATGATGAGGACTTTTGTTTGGGGAGGCCTAAGACTGCGCCTAGTACACACGAGTGATCCCCGAAGGCGATAAGGATACGCCTTCATTATTTGCAGGCTTGAGTAAGAGTACATTTATATGATACATGTTGGATTCCATACTTATGTGGATAGTAGATGTTATGGCTATCTTTCTTTCATTGATTTATACACTTGAGATTTTTGTAGTGTAGCTTTATTTTCAATTTATTAATCATATTCAATTATAAAAATAATGTGCAATCACGGGTTCACTTAGCATTTGGATTTTTAGATGCATGTGATATTTATGATTGTCTGGGTTGGACAACCTTAAAATTGTGCCACCCCCTAATTGAACCTTGGGTGATCAAGCCTTAATTCAATTTAAAACAGGTTTCTTAAGTGGTTCATTCTTAGCATCACTGTCAAAAAAAATTTAATTACTAATCACCTAAGCGAAATTAAGCTAGTGCCAAATTTTATCTTCATTAAACAGATAAAACAACTCATGCGGAACGATATGATTTAAGCAGTACTAAATCAATCATCATAAATAAATGAATGAAATAAAGTTTTGTCGAAAACCACGGCTGAAATAAAACTAACTCCAAATCCAAGATATCAGAATAACAACAAAAGTAAAGATTGGAAAACATGTCCTCAAACTGAGAGTACTAAAACTGAGATCCTATACTAGATCTGAAATAAAAGAATCGTCTAAGCAAGCCTTGCAACATCCACATGTGCTGCAGCTCCAAAATCCCTAGAATGAAGTCATGCTCGGTGTCCCTGTGGCTAGGCACCTAAAAGGTTTTTAAAATGATTTTACAAAGCAAGAGTTAGTACTCAAAATATTTTTAAAATATTTTGCAGGCAGTAATAAAAAATATGAGTTATTAATTATACATGTTAAGATTTCGTACACTCTCTTGAGTTACCTCACCCCTCTCCTATAGTGCACGCCTAATGTTAGTATTTAGTCCATCTAGCTATACCACCCAAGCTAACTAGACTAGAATACTCCACTGGGCTTATCTACTCTCTAAGTCACCATATCATACACGCGATATTTTAATAGTTCATATCTCATATGTTTTACACGTAGATAACTTATTCTTCTCTTTTCATCTTTGTTCTTCTTTTATAATTAAGTCTCACCACTTAATTATTACTAAAATATTATCAGTCCATCTTATTATCTACTATTCATGTCAGTAGATTATACCTACAGTATACATTTATGACACGACATATACTAAATATTAGTTATCACTAATATGTCCTTATAACACACATAAAGGACTCTTGGTTCGGAATAACTCATCGACCCCAAGTAAGATTTGGTTCGGAATAATACATCAACCCCAACTATTTATATATATACACACATTCTGGCTCGGACTCCTTCATCACGACACCAGTTTTAAGGTTTGGTTCGGCATTCTCCATCGACCCCAAACATATAATAACTCTATGTTAGTTCGGAATATCTTATCGACCCTAACATAATCAATTTAGGTATAATTCTCTTAACCTAAAAGTTCATACAATTCAGTAGGTACACACCCGACCTATCAATTATATTCGTACGTAATATTTTATTCTCTTATATTCACCGTACTTGTTATTTTACGATTTATTTTCACTATCACATTTAATTGAGTATATGCACTACTCTAAGGGCTCTAGTTACCTGATAATTATTTTGAATTCATGTTAACTCCCTTCGTAACTTAAATTCACCATTTTCGATACTCTACCCATTCTTTCTTTGCTTATCTAGTCATTTTCTAAGTCTTTCTCTCAATGACTATGATGGGTCTCAACCCGCTACCTACTGGTCTTTATCAAGTCCTAGGATAGGTATAAAACCACTCTAAACTTCCCAATAAGTGACGACCATCGAAGAAAATTCAACTCAATAAGATTTTTTAGGAAAACAGCATGGGTCAATCGATCGACCTTCATCATCGAGTGATCGACTGATGAACATCGATCGATCGATCTTCATAGTCGATCGATCGACTGTTCTTGGTAGCTTCTACCTATTTCATCTTTCTTAAGTTTTAACCACTCAAAACTCCATTAAATCTTCTAGAACTCTCCACCAACATCACCAATTAGTTTTTATATGGATATAGACTATTCCTAACGTTAATATATCATCAAATCTTCACGAAAATCATCCAAGAACCACAATTATTCTTAACTTCTCAAGCGCGTCAGAGCCCAAAGCATTTTGAAAATATTTGGCAAGTGTTTAAAATACTTTAACATTTAAAATATGATATTCTCCATATTTAAACTGGTGTCGCACTCACATGAGATACCCTTCACCTCTCGTCTAATAGTACACACCTAACGCATGTATTTTAAATACCGTAGTTACGCTACCCAGCCTAACTAGCATCTCTTAAAACTTCTGAGTAACCAAACGCTATCTCATACCTAGCGTATATGATATTCTATGCTTTCTCACGAGCTTATGCATTATAAATTCTCACTTATAATTTATCCGTTTATTATGAATAACTTTCACTAGTTATTATACACTATTCACGTTTAAGTGTTATTAGTCTCGTATATAATATACTCATCTTTATATACATATCACATTCTATTCCGGATTTTATTTTCCCAGATGTAACAATTTACTTCTCACATTATTCCTTATTTTGTCCGTGTATATATATATATATATATATATATATATTTCACATCTTAATATATATATACTATATACTATACACATCAAGTATATCCATACTTATATATCAAGCACTATATAAGTGTAATAACCATCCCTCAGAGCTAAAACTCAACGGATGATGTCTCTACAATGCTATCATCTCCCAGGGATTTCTCACACATCATCCAGGGAACCAACGATCAGAATCTCACACCGCCTTAGTAAAAATCCAAATCACAACGTATAGGAAGCGGTAATAGTTCCTCACTTGAAAGTGAGAACGAATCATACCCAAGACGTCTCACCCATGATAAAATCACACAATATAAATAATGGACGCTATGACCTGGGGACTATACTCTCCCTGCTCCTCAAGCCAGGACATTCACCCACATCGCACAACTTCCCATGATAGCACTAGAGGGGTATGATTCAAAAAAATATACCACTCACACAAAAATATATTTATAATCATATCATATATATATATATTGTCTACATACCAGTATATATATATATATATTAAATCCGGCTATCATGCTTATATCCCATGACATTAGCCTGTAAATCCCGAATATCCTAATTCGTATTAATTTATAAGTATACACACTTATTTTAATCCCATAAGTATTCATTCACATATGATACAATTATCGCATTAATTTCTTCCGAATATTAGCCTACCAAGTCTAGCTAGTATTCTTATTTCATCCTACTCGCACAATTGGATTCACTCATATATAATTGGCATATATGTATTCTACACGCATAAAATATATACATAAGCCCGCCAAAATAATTCCCCAAGTATCGTTCGTCCCAAACACACCTAAAATTCACAATCCGAATTTTATTCCCACTAATCCAAGGTTCATATATTATGCTTCTAATAATTTGGAAGTCCTAACACTCTTTTTACTATCCCCTAATATTTATGTCCACAAAATAATTCTCCTACAATCCTTAAAACCTAGGGAAAAAAATTCATATATGATAGGGCCGAATCGATTCGCCTTTGACCAAATCGATTAACTTCGACGGAAGGAATCGATTTGCCCCTTACCGAATCGATTCGAAATGGTTCATTCCTAAATCTATCCGAGCTTCATCATCTTATCTAACTCCAAATTCAATTCAACACTCATCCAACCAAAGCTTTATGGTTTCTGACATCACCAACCATCAATATAACCATCTACACAATATGATTTACTAAACACAATAATTGATTTCTGGGATTCATCCATTTAATTAAGAATTTAAACCCTATCTTAATTTAATTCAATATTATCCAATTCTTCCAATTTTCTTCCCAAAAATTCCACCATTAACATGGATTAAAGCTTAGATTTCATATGGAGTTAATAACACATCAATTTATATGAAATCATTTCCGAAAATCCCATTTATGCAAGAATCCCAAACCAAAAATTCATATTTTTCTTCACCAATCATAATATGAATTATAAACACACATAAATAAATAAAGAAAGTTAAACACTTGCCTCGTTGGATAAATCCGACGACCTCGTGTCAGGGTCCGTCGGAGCCTGACCGGAGTTATCCTCTTCTTCTCCCTTTTCTTATTCCTCTCTTTTCTTTCTCTCTCTTTCCTTCTTTCTTTCCTTCTTTTCTCCTTATCTCGTGGTTTATAAGAGAGAAATAAGGCTTATCCCCTTGTTAATTCCAAAATTGACTCGTATACTCAAATGCGAGTCTTTACTAGTCCAAAAAGTCCCCAGAACCCAAACACTACCCGTGGGTACTCTATTTTGACTATTTCGGCCCATCCGAGACTAACCGTGCCCTCGAAATACCCATCTGAGTCACTTATAAAAAAAATCACCTTTTTAAATCCAATACAAATCCACCCGTGTTTTTAGAACAAAATATTATTTCTTGTCGCTTTGCCCAACTGCGACATGATATAAAATAATCCAACTTCATTTACTTATTCCCGTAAGTAAATATAGTGCACGTAAATATTAATCCATCACTCGCCAATTAATATTTATTCATTCAATTAATTTCTTAAATCATTTATCCAAGTATTAAATTCCACCCACTCATGAAATTTGTATGCCCATAAAAGTACGAGGTATTACATATTTCCCCCCTTACAGAGGAATTTCGTCCTCGAAATTCGGATACAATTGGTACTAAGACTCAGGATCTTTAACAACACAACATCCTCTATCACTCGAAATCAATCTCAAAGTAACATAAGGGTTACCTTACTATACACCCGCAAGTGGTTCCCACCTATCTAAAGGCTTAATCACAATTACTCCTGCTTCCCGACGAGCTTGTTCAATTCTCTTCATATTGATATACTCCATAAGTCATAAGGTCTCACCGAACATCACACATTGTGCTTCTATAAAAAATATTCGAATAAGACGAGCCTATACATCACTGGCTTTATCGCCTCAATATTATTGGAAGGCCGCATATTACTAAGTGCTAGCTTCCCATAACCACCCTAACACAAAACTCCCATCCTGAGGGAAATCATAAGAACATGTAACCACTCATGTCCGTTCTCGAAACATCAGTTCGTGGTGACGTAACTCTTACGACAGTCAAAGGCCACCGAAAAAAGTTGGTGGTTACTCCACTTTTGTCAATGGACTCTAACTTTTTTTCGATCCAAAAATTTAATTATCCACTCACCTCTAATCAATCATAGGGAGGATGGCCAGGATTTCCCACACGAAACCTCAATAAGAACCTTGTCTATAATAAACAGGTACGAGTGACTACACACAACTCTACCAATCTGTAATTTTTCCTCCCAATTATCGTATTATCCTTTACTTCAATTACAAGTTAGGCCAGTTGCGAAAGTAAAATAACCGCAGTGACGCCAGAATTGCATTCATACCACTTTACTAGTCGTCAATCACATCCCGTCTACTCATCGGGCCATAGGGACACGGCTTGCCCAAAATAAAACGTCATCCCCACTGCTTCTTGAAAATCCCTATCGGATCTGGGGTTCAAGGATCTCATCCTGATTCACAACGATATTGGGCGTCACCTTGCACTAGTGTAATCCTTCTTTTCAAAGAAAGGTTTGGGCACATCTTCTAATAATGTGATTCACCCTAAAAGAATAACAATTACTTCATCTCGGTCAATTTGTTCCACACATTCTAAGGAAGTCGTGACCTTATCCTGATGTTGGCAACCCATCAATGAAATTTACCAGCCTGTCTGCCCATTCCGTCACTAAATTTGTCGGCTTGATACAAAATTTCTGATTCACCATCTTGAACCAACTTATTTCCATCTATGAGTGGTTTACTCGTATACAAATTCACTATGTCCTACTCAACACCGACTTCCAATTATAACGTCTCACATTAAGTGGTACTTTATACTCCCCTTATTCCCCCAGGGTACCAAAAATCTTGGCCCGTGCACCTTTTGCCAAAAGGCGCACTTCTGGGCACTTTTTATTTTATAGACATTAACATTCTATTTATGCGCAAGACACTCTCAACATTCGACTAAGTAGGACTCCGCTCAACTTTCCCGCAATAGTTGGATTTTCCTCTTCTCAAGAGGTATTCTTTTTAAATGGCTTCTCACAACCTCTCGACCCATCTTGGGTGTGCTACTCTCATTGCACATTTATACTTGGATCACTGTCTTTCTCACATAACATTTAATCCATCCTACCATTTCAGCTTTGTTTATAACTGCCCGATAGGCATATATTCCACACATTTATTCCCACGTCCCTTGAACTCATATGATTTTGAAATCAGCTAACCAAGGCGCCCATATGCTCTATTATCCGTGCATATTGGCATAACATAACAAACATCTCACATGTAACACATTCTAAATCACATGGGTATTCTCAATCACCCCATAAATCATAATTTAATCCTTCTCGACATTGTCCCACTCTTCAACTCGTGGTGAGAAAATTTTTAGTGCTTTGTCACAGCGCTATCGGCTTCTTATGCCTTTTAGCATATAAGAGTTCTCAGATCAAAGTGTTTTCTCCACACATTCATTGATAAACTTTCAAAACTGATGCCCTAGCACCCATCAAAGTCTCTCTACTCATGACGTTTACCAAGGTCCATTCGTATCTCATCCCACAATAACATTCAAAAAAGGAACTTCCCCAATGCACTGTCACTCTTCATTAGCAGTAATCGAATTCCATAAACTTCAAGCACATAATCGGGATCCTCAAAAATCTTGTCCCCGAACATATAAGTATAAATCTCATCTCCCACGTCTCTAAAAGAGTGATATAACAATGAGCTCTCCCTATCACCATGTCCTGAGTGCTAAACAAAGTAACGAGCTCAATCTCTCCGCTCAACAGTTAACCCAATAGACCCCTAATGATATCAATAAAGTCCATACACACCGGGATCAAATATCTCGAGACAACTATGCTCTCCGAAGTCTCTATCATAATATAATATAAATACGAGATTGACCCTCTTGGAGGTGAAGCATCGCCAAAAAACACCTCCTGCCCTGGAATAATTAACACAATAGCCTTGCAATAACAACCCACTATCGTTCTAACCATTTCTAATTAGTCTATACTCAAGATAATATTATACTCGTATAACACATCACTGAAATGAATAATTTCAATAAAATATATTCCCATTGTCTACACCCGCTCCCCTATGGATGAAACCAAAGATAACCCCGATATACCACGAAAAAATACATACACAAAATAATGTATCGATATAACCACTAAACTCGTCTCACACGTGAATCTAGCACTAATAATAATACCGTGACTCGATCATGTCACATAAAGCATACCTCATCCACCCGAGGATAAAACTCACATTTTCTACCTTACCAATGGCCCGGGCTACTCAAATGGTCCCCGAACATAACATGCTTGTCCGCAATGAATCAAAAACTCTCTTAATCATTGCCCTTGCAAGGCACCAAACTCTTGTCCCTTTACTCATTTCGGGCAAAATCAATGCATGTGGTCATACTCTTCACATAAAAATATCTCTCTATATAATCCCCTATTCCTGGCTATACTGACCGTATTAGGGTTGTCCTTATCTCGGACCCTAGTAGCCTCAACCCTGATGGCCACCCTCATTATTCCCTTGGGTCCGCTAGCCCTAAGGAACAAACAACTAGCTATAACAACCCTCACTGAATCCACCATCACTCGGTAAGAATTCAGCTATCTGAATCATTTAAATGGGTCCCCTGATGGGTCTCCCCCTGAGGCGTTTCACTAGCACCGTTACGTCCAGTCTTACTCCTTGACCAAATCCTTCAACTCTTTTAGCTCCCTCCATATAAAAGTATTATTGTCCTTATTGTCAAAACATGACATTGTCGCCAACGGCATCGATTGTCCATGCAAAATTTCCTTTAAGTGCTGGCGACTCCTCTCATGAGTCCATCACCCACTTGAGGACTTTTTTTCTCCATTGTACCTACCTTATCGGGTACAAATTTCACTAGACAAATTTCACAAATGGTCCTTTGTCCGTCCCTCCTATGATAGGTTCAGAATTTCATTCACATCTCTTTTTGAACAACAAATGAAGAAACTTGCATTAAAATCGTACCTAAGATCCTTCCATCGGCATAACATTTCACTTTTCAACTGTGGTGATTGACTCCCACCATTACAACACTGCTCCCACGAGCTAAAAAAAATACCCAAATTCTTACTTCTGGGTATACTACACCCTGCTATATGCCAAAGCCTCTAGATATCCTACTTCCGTTGGCTAACACACACAAACTTCGTATTTTCTAAAATTCCAACGGATAATCCTCTTTGAAGGCCTGTCGGACTCTCTCCCATTCTAACCATGTTGGGTGAGTCAAATTTGGCACACTTTCTGCTATAGTTGTACTTGAAAAATATATGTTTCACCCTAGAAGTCCGTACAGTCCCCAACTACCCAAACAAC
Source organism: Sambucus nigra (assembly GCA_949130495.1). Classification (NCBI taxonomy): domain Eukaryota; kingdom Viridiplantae; phylum Streptophyta; class Magnoliopsida; order Dipsacales; family Adoxaceae; genus Sambucus; species Sambucus nigra. Next base: position 351,151,770 of record OX422208.1, on the reverse strand, counting down.
AATAGGGGTGACCTCAACTACAATCATTGTCCCAAAAATATTTTACAACTTCAACTAAGCCCCGCCTCCTCCTGTCCTCCCAATGGCCGTCACCTGTCGTCCTTCATTGTTCGGCATACGAACACCACCCAAATGCATATAAGATTCATTATAATTATACATTATAGCCGGAGAACGAAATCTCACCATAGGAATCAGCAATCCTAGGCATAGGTCTCTATATCGAATAGAAAGCAATGCTGAAAACGTGGTATGTTCGCACAGATTCCTAAGGACACTAGAACCTGATGCTCTAATACCATCCGTGACACCCCACCAAATTTAATCACCGTTAATCAATCTTTTATCAAAATAAAGTAGGATTCTCATATGGTTCATTCTCAACATCACTGTCGAAAACCAAATTAATTACTAATAACCTATTACGCCCGGTGTCAAATTTTAAACTCTCAAATATTTTTAACTTAAACGCACAATAATCCATCCACACAATTAATATACACATTAATTTAAATAAATAAAACCACCGCCGATAACTCTCGGTGAAACATTAATACAACCATATCGAATAGGAGCCAATGAAAAAGAGAAAAATAAAATAAATGACAACAGTTGGGCAATAATCCCGGATATAACTCACAATACCTCCTATCTAGATCACAAGGATAAAAGTGTCTAAACAATCCCTACTAGCATCCATAGCTACTGCAGCATCGTCTGACTCGAAGGAATAATATCATCCAGGCGTCCCTCTGTCTCGACACCTAAAAGGTTTTTTTAAATAAAATTTTCAAGAGGGTCAGAGCCCAAAGCGTTTTGAAAATATTTAGCAAGTGTTTAAAATACTTTAACATTTAAAATATTATATTCTCCATATTTAAACTGGTGTCGCACTGACATGAGATACCCCTCACCTCTCGTCTAACAGTGTACACCTAACGCATGTATTTTAAACACGCTAGTTATGCTACCCAGCCTAACTAGCTGTAATACCCCGTATTTTCTGTGATATTTATTTTTGGGATTAATTGAATTAAATGTGTAGTAATTGAAAATTAATCCGGATAAAATATTAACGGGATGTGAGTTAGTATTTGATTATAATGAGTATATATGGCAATATATGAATATTGGAATTATTGAAATTGTCGCGAGATTGAAATACGGCAATTTGGGAAATTTTGTTGGGACGCGCGTGACAGTCACGTCAGGAATATAATTATTTGAATTAATAAGTGAATTTTATTTTTATCACCTGTATGGTCATTTTGAGTGCGCCAACGTGCTCGGAAGGGTCGAAATAGTCAGAAAACACTAGCCGGGGGTTAAGTTTGGGTCCCGGGGCATTATTTGGCCATACCGGTAACTTATAGGGGCGTTTTAGTAATTTCAGAAATTGGGTAATTAAAACCCACGAAAATTAGAGTTAATATCTGACTTAGTATTAACCCACTAAGCCATGTTCCAACCCCAATTTAGGTAGTGGGCTACGGGAGAAGTTAGAAACCATAAAGTTTGGCAAAAACCAACCCCACCTCCATTAACACCTTGAGAAGAACCTTGAGAAGAACTTGTAGAGAGAGAGAGGAAGAAAGAATTCTGCAGAAAGAGAGAGGGAGAACAACTCAGCCTTCAAGAGTCAACATCAAATTCAGAGAAAGATTAAGGCAAGTGGTTTAATGTCAATTAATTCAATGCTATGTTTTCCATGTTTAGGAATTTTCGAAATTGATCTTGGAAGATGATATAAACCCATGAATTGGAAGTTAAAAGATATTAATTATGTTAGGGATTGCATGTAGTAACATTCTGGACGAATTGTGTGTTCAACAGAACTATTGATGATCTAAAAATGGATTTAGGATAAGTTTATTGATGTTCTTGAAAGAAGAAGAAATCTGGAAATTTTGATGAAGTTTTGATCTAAACAAAGCCTTGAATGATGAATTATTGGTTTTAGAACGTTAATACTGTTGTCGGATGATAGTATGATGATATTATAACCTTTTCTTAGAGTTTCATGCTTGTAAATGGTGTTTTGGGACGAATTGAAAATTGCAAAACTAAGCAGTCCGTAGCCATACCTGGTGCGTTCGATCGATCGATGTTCATCAGTCGATCGATCGACCACCATCGATCGATCGAAGGAAAAGGTCGATCGATCGACTTTCCCAGAATGAGTAAAGTTTTTCCCTATTTAAATTTTAATGGTGGTAACCCTTGGAAAATATTATTGGTGAACTTATGTATACCCTTAAACTTAAGGAAGACCAGTAGGCATGATTATGAAACTTGGACCTTAATTAGAATTCAATTTGAGGAGTTATTCAATATTAATGAAATTCGATAAGTGAGATAATATTTGGGTTAATTGTGTAAATTGAATAATTTGATGAAATGAGGTTTGGGGCAGAAGTAAGGACCTTAGGAATAAAGAGGTTATACGTGGGAATAATAGGAACTTTATAGTCTATTTGAGATAGGGTTTCAGTATAAGAGACTACAACGTGAGACGGGTCGACGGTTTAACTTTTATATTATCGAGAGACTTAAATTATGTAAAACTAGAATAATGGTATAAGGATGTAGAGTATACCTTTATTAATATTGTGATATCTAAGATGTGTGAATACTTAGTATATGATTTTATGTGTATGACATACCTACCATACTTGCTATCACGGGAGGTTTACGTTCACTTAGGGCCTTCTAATCCTTGTGTGCCCGGATTTAGTTTGGTACCTAGAGGACATAGTTCAAGGAGAACGACTTATTTGTGAGTTAATAAGCCCGCTGACTATGGAGCGTAGGTATGTACGTGACCATGGATGTGTTGAATTATGTTCGCCTCCATTTTTGTGTGTGGTGTTTATTCCAACAATTTCTGAGAGATTCGGAATTTGTGATCCTTATGTACGTGATGTACCGGGATGGATAGCAGAGTATGTGTGCACCGCAGCTTAGCCTTTTGGTGCTTGTATTGTATATTTATGATGCGAATAATATACGGTTAAATGAAAAGGAATTTGCTATGCTAAATTGTGTGTATAGTTATTGTAACGTGATGAACATATAAAAGGGGACAGTTATCAGTAAATGGTTTTGTTAATAATTGGAAATCCGAGAATTAAAGTAGAACTCTCTATTTAATTGTTAAGGTTGAAAATTTAACATGAACTGAGTAGAAGTGTTAGAAACTCTTTAGAATTAGATAGTTATGAGAAAACACATGAATGGGTACAGGAACGTTAGGAGTGCACAGTTAGACGAGAGGTGAGTATTTCATGTGAGAACACGTCCTAACATGTATCTTGCATTCATTGTTTTAATTATTATTAAAGCACTTGCGGTTTTTAAAATACTCTCCACATTCGGGCTCTGACCCGTTTGCTTTCAAATCTATCTTTTTGTAAAAACCATTTTAGGTGCCCAGCCACAAGGACACCACGCTTAGGATCCTCATACAGGTGACGAGCTGTAGCTGATTGTAGAAGTTACAGGGATTTGCTTTTAGATGCTTCTATCATTTGGATTCCATATTCAGTATTCCTCAGTTGTAGGGCATGTTGCCCAAATTCTATTAGAGACATTTCCATTTCAGTTTGTCAGACTTTGGCATGTATTAATTCAGTATTCAGTATTTCGTTACTTATTTCAGTTGTGGGATTTGTTGTGAGGAGTTTTTCCTCAGGATTTATTTATATCATGTGATGGTTATTCTATTATTTCGTTATGGTGAATGGTGATATTATTCTTGCTTTAAATCTTTTACAGCATGTTAATCAGACTTTAATTAAAATTTGACAACTTACTTTTTAAATACTAGGTGGTTAGTAATCATAAAAAAAAAATGTTTTCGACAGTGATGCTATTAACTGGACCAACTTGGCGTTTTGTATTAATCTAATAAAGTAGTAGCTACCCGGTATTTAATTAGTCGGGGTGTCATAGGTGGTATCAGAGCATCAGGTTCTAGTGTCCTTAGGATCTGTACGGCTTGTTATGTTTCCGCTGAGCTTTCTTTGATATAGAGCCCTATGATTAGGATTGTTGATATCTTTGGTGTAATTTCATTCTCTTGCTTTAATACATATGGTAGTGAATCTTATTTGCGATCGGGTGTATCCGTGTGCCAAACAATGCAGTACGTCTGGCGAAGATAGTTGGGTGAACAGCAGGAGGTAAACATATATTGAGGATAATTTATTTATTTAAAGAAGGACGACCGTAGTTGAAGTCGTCGATATTATGGCCCGGAAGTTCTGGATGATATAGAAGGCTAAGACGCGACCTGAGACTTCCGGGTACGGCAATAGTAGGAATGGGGTCAAATTAGACACATCCAACAAGGTTGGAATGGGAGAGAAAGACTTAAATGTAACATTGAAGAGAACCAGCAGTAGTAACACTCGAAAGGAGAAGACGACATGTGCTAGCCAAACGAACGCAAAGTATCCAAAGGCTTGGACTTGTGTCGGAGTATGACTAATCGAGAGTGAAAATTTGAGGAAAATTTTCTTATCTCGTGAGAGCGAAGTTTCTATGGGGAGAAACAATCACCACACTTATAAGTGGAAGGTGACGTCGAGAGAAAGCTTACACGAAAGGTTTGACCATAAGTTCCTTGATCAAATGTTTAGGGTGAGAACCGAATGTCGTTCTGAACTCACACGAGAGGTCCGGACAGAGATCACTTTGTGAGGAGAAATAAAATTATTTAGTGAATCCTACACCGGGTGAAGTAGGTGAAACGAAGAAGGGGATATTAAAGGGAGAATTTACATAGGAGAATTACTAGTCCTTTTGGCAGAATTCTACTTGGACGGTTAAAGCAAATGGTATTGTCGCAGTGTTAATTTGGAGGTAAACAACCCCGGGTGGGGATATACCAGAATTGAGAACTTTATATAAAGTAAGACTGGGGAAAACTGGTGTTGGAGAAGCACCACAATGGGAAGACCCAATGGAAAGACATTTAAAATAATTCGATAGTGGAATTACTATCGAGCAATGGAAATTCCAGTAAGAGAGGTGGAAAATAAGTAATATGCTTCTTAGGGCCGTCAAAACTAAGGGAACAACAGAGATAGTCGTCTGAGTCGAGACTACCAACGTCCGAGAGATGGACCACCTTAACATGATTTGTGAGACAAAAGATAAGTGGAGTATGTGTAGAGGTATTTCTGTGGGGAGTGAAACCCGTGCGTTATAAAAAATTTCCGATACAAGAGTAGGGATCAAGGTATTTTGCCTGGCGAGGGCAACAGTTATTGAAATATTCGGTTGGGACAGATATGTGTGGTACGTCCAGGAACCATTTGAGCAGCCGGGATGGTTGATAAGATAGAAGTATGAGTTACATCCTCAGATGATGATGCATGTCAATTGTGGCATGAATGAGTTGCTACATTTGTCATAATTGTTACTTTCACTTGAGATTCGAGTTTAGTGAGTATATCAGTAACTTTATTATTTTTAAGAACATTTTCCCTAATAGTGTGGGGGGTTACTTTTATTGTCATGGGTATATTAATAGCGGTTTATACTTTATTGAAATTTCTCATTTTAGTGTTGTATTATACGAGTATGAGATGATATTATTTATGGTTTTATATATATGATTATACCGATAGCGTGCTGGTATTGCAAGTTTATTGGGATTGCCACCTTGGGGTAGCATGTTTTGTTCTGGCGAGGCCCCATCTATGAGAGGGTCGGACTCGCAATTGTACTTTTGTATATAGGTATATATACATATATATGAATATGTTGTGATTTCAAAATGGTATAATGGTCTTGGATATTTAATCCCATCATGCGTAGGGATTTCATTTTTACGAGTCGTATGTAGTTGATCTACTAGTCAACAAAGAGTTAGTGGGTTTTTATATTTAACGATAAAGAAGTAGTAACAAAAAGAGTGCATTGTTTTATTCCCCGTTAGAGATTTGGGAGTTTATACTCATAGTTGTGTGTCTAGGGACGGGATTTTGAGAACCCCGATTTTAGTTACATGGTGTATATGGAATGTGATTACCATCAGTGTCAAGTGAAAGTGTCATTCGAAAGGAGTTCCTCGTTTAAGTGTCATTGCGACAGAATGTAACTTTATTGAGAAACGAGAGTGTAGGGGTACATATTATGGACAGGGCTTAACGAATTCCAATGACCAACAATGTTAGGTAGTAGTGTATCGGGGGGGTTCCTTGTTTGGATTTCGCTTTGCGAGACACCCCACGCATGAAACTTAGCGTAAGATTGGTAGTAAGGAGAAGTGTGGCCCTTCGTTCATGAATTGGATACCTCTATCGATATGGGAGTACGTAGTTATAACGGGAAGTTACAAGGAAGAAATTATGTAGTAAGGCCAGTAGAGCCAGTTGTTAGTAAATTATGATATAAGTATTAATAATGTTAGTTTTGGCACGGCATGTTGAAGGACGCATTGAGGATAAGGAGGATTTAGGATTTCTAATTTCGAAGCGATTGAGAACGCCCAAGTGGTATAGCACCGTTGTATTTACAGTGACAATAAAAAGTTTGGGATTTGTATGAATCGTATATAATGTTTAAAAACAGTATGGTTAGGTTATAAGGGGCATATACATCTTGATTTACTAAAGTGTAAATCAAAGGAAGAGGGAACATGGACGAGTGAGATTATTACTTATGAGATTAAATGTCATAAGAAAAGGTGTAAGTGGATATCATATGTCAGTATAACAAATTCAAATTTGGAAAAAAGGCACTAGAAAGCCATTTAATTAAGTGATATCTCTTGAGAAGACGAATAAATTATTATGAGAAATTTGGAGTAGAGTTCCGATCAATCGAATGTTGAGGGGGACTCAAGAGAAAATAGAATGAGGATGTCAATCAGGTATAAAGTCCAGACATGTACAAAGTAGTGAAAAGGGTAAAGGTCCAAACTTTTGGTATTCGTCGGGAGAATAAGATCATTAAGTATCATTAAACGGGGAAAATTTTATGTGAATATCGGCATTGAAAGAGGTATAATAAGTAGTAGAATAGTCGGGGTTAGATGAACAACCAGATAATTTTGTATCAGACGACGAATCAAAAAAAATGGGAGGGTCAAGTTGGAGTATTTTCTTAAGAGATAGCCAACTTATTGATAAGAAATGAGTTCCTTCGATTATGTGGGACATGTTGTCCAGAAGAATAGAAATTGTTATATACTTGGGGTGATTTACACTATTAGATAGTGAACACGCCGGTACGTGGTTCGACGTAGTATTATTTAGAACTGGGATGAAATCCCCGAAATCCAAATTCCGGTGGGGTGGCAATAAGTAGTGGTATATAACTATCCAAACTGAGGGTTGTATCACCTATAACCCGAGGTACAGGCGCAAGGTGATAATGATGGATTGTATGAAAGAAATTTTGGATTCATTACGATATTTTGCAGTTCCAAAAAGTATAACTAGTGCGGTATATTGTAGTCATGAGGAGCAGAATTACCTAATGGTAGAGTTGGGGGAAAAGCACCCATATCTATTTTATAGTGAACAAGGTGCTTACAATTATTTTGTGCAACACCAACCGACTGTAGTAGTTTTCCTTATGTAAAGGTCACAACATCGGGAATAGAGATTCAAAGAGTGGTCAAGAGTAGTCAGATGTGTTATTGATTCCTTCCAGAATGGGTGTTTTATGTTTTGATAAACGCGGGAGTTAATGCGTAGTGAGGTGCGGACTCATAATGATATTGAGATAAAATAACCAATGAAGTATAAGGTATTTTTATTCGAACGTTGTTTAATAAGAACACAATGCGAGGTGCATTTATCGAAGATTATTCTGATAAGGTATCAAGTATGTTAAACAAGCTTATTGTGAAACGAGGGTTTTACTGATTTGGACTTTTCTTTATTATTGTTTTGAATACAGGAGGATACCTATTTTTTCCAGGTGTGCCTTACTTTTCCGAATTTCGGGACGAAATTCTGTTATTAGGGGGGAAGTATGTAATACCCCGTATTTTCTGTGATATTTATTTTTGGGATTAATTGAATTAAATGTGTAGTAATTGAAAATTAATCCGGATAAAATATTAACGGGATGTGAGTTAGTATTTGATTATAATGAGTATATATGGCAATATATGAATATTGGAATTATTGAAATTGTCGCAAGATTGAAATACGGCAATTTGGGAAATTTTGTTGGGACGCGCGTGACAGTCGCGTCAGGAATATAATTATTTGAATTAATAAGTGAATTTTATTTTTATCACTCGTATGGTCATTTTGAGTGCGCCAACGTGTTCGGAAGGGTCGAAATAGTCAGAAAACACTAGCCGGGGGTTAAGTTTGGGTCCCGGGGCATTATTTGGCCATACCGGTAACTTATAGGGGCATTTTAGTAATTTCAGAAATTGGGTAATTAAAACCCACGAAAATTAGAGTTAATATCTGACTTAGTATTAACCCACTAAGCCATGTTCCAACCCCAATTTAGGTAGTGGGCTACGGGAGAAGTTACAAACCATAAAGTTTGGCAAAAACCAACCCCACCTCCATTAACACCTTGAGAAGAACCTTGAGAAGAACTTGTAGAGAGAGAGAGAGGAAGAGAGAATTCTGCAGAAAGAGAGAGGGAGAACAACTCAGCCTTAAAGAGTCAACATCAAATTCAGAGAAAGATTAAGGCAAGTGGTTTAATGTCAATTAATTCAATGCTATGTTTTCCATGTTTAGGAATTTTAAAATTGATCTTGGAAGATGATATAGACCCATGAATTGGAAGTTAAAAGCTATAAATTATGTTAGGGATTGCATGTAGTAACATTCTGGACGAATTGTGTGTTCAACAGAACTATTGATGATCTAAAAATGGATTTAGGAGAAGTTTATTGATGTTCTTGAAAGAAGAAGAAATCTGGAAATTTTGATGAAGTTTTGATCTAAACAAAGCCTTGAATGATGAATTATTGGTTTTAGAACGTTAATACTGTTGTAGGATGATAGTATGATGATATTATAACCTTGTCTTAGACTTTCATGCTTGTAAATGGTGTTTTGGGACGAATTGAAAACTGCAAAACTAAGCAGTCCGTAGCCATACCTGGTGCGTTCGATCGATCGATGTTCATCAGTCGATCGATCGACCACCATCGATCGATTGAAGGAAAAGGTCGATCTTTCGACTTTCCCAGAATGAGTAAAGTTTTTCCCTATTTAAATTTTAATGGTGGTAACCCTTGGAAAATATTATTGGTGAACTTATGTATACACTTAAACTTAAGGAAGACCAGTAGGCATGATTATGAAACTTGGACCTTAATTAGAATTCAATTTGAGGAGTTATTCTAAATTAATGAAATTCGATAAGTGAGATAATATTTGGGTTAATTGTGTAAATTGAATAATTTGATGAAATGAGGTTTGGGGCAGAAGTAAGGACCTTAGGAATAAAGAGGTTATACGTGGGAATAATAGGAACTTTATAGTCTATTTGAGATAGGGTTTCAGTATAAGAGACTACAACGTGAGACGGGTCGACGGATTAACTTTTATATTATCGAGAGACTTAAATTATGTAAAACTAGAATAATGGTATAAGGATGTAGAGTATACCTTTATTAATATTGTGATATCTAAGATGTGTGAATGCTTAGTATATGATTTTATGTGTATGACATACCTACCATACTTGCTATCACGGGAGGTTTACGTTCGCTTAGGGCCTTCTAATCCTTGTGTGCCCGGATTTAGTTTGGTACCTAGAGGACATAGTTCAAGGAGAACGACTTATTTGTGAGTTAATAAGCCCGCTGACTATGGAGCGTAGGTATGTACGTGACCATGGATATGTTGAATTATGTTCGCCTCCATTTTTGTGTGTGGTGTTTATTCCAACAATTCCTGAGAGATTCGGAATTTGTGATCCTTATGTACGTGATGTACCGGGATGGATAGCAGAGTATTTGTGCACCGCAGCTTAGCCTTTGGGTGCTTGTATTGTATATTTATGATGCGAATAATATACGGTTAAATGAAAAGGAATTTGCTATGTTAAATTGTGTGTATAGTTATTGTAACGTGATGAACATATAAAAGGGGACAGTTATCAGTAAATGGTTTTGTTAATAATTGGAAATCCGAGAATTAAAGTAGAACTCTCTATTTAATTGTTAAGGTTGAAAATTTAACATGAACTGAGTAGAAGTGTTAGTAACTCTTTAGAATTAGATAGTTATGAGAAAACACATGAATGGGTACAGGAACGTTAGGAGTGCACAATTAGACGAGAGGTGAGTATTTCATGTGAGAACACGTCCTAACATGTATCTTGCATTCATTGTTTTAATTATTATTAAAGCACTTGCGGTTTTTAAAATACTCTCCACATTCGGGCTCTGACTCGTTTGCTTTCAAATCTATCTTTTTGTAAAAACCATTTTAGGTGCCCAGCCACAAGGACACCACGCTTAGGATCCTCATACATGTGACGAGCTGTAGCTGATTGTGGAAGTTACAGGGATTTGCTTTTAGACGCTTCTATCATTTGGATTCCATATTCAGTATTCCTCAGTTGTAGGGCATGTTGCCCAAATTCTATTAGAGACATTTCCATTTCAGTTTGTCAGACTTTGGCATGTATTAATTCAGTATTCAGTATTTCGTTACTTATTTCAGTTGTGGGATTTGTTGTGAGGAGTTTTTCCTCCGGATTTAGTTATATCATGTGATGGTTATTCTATTATTTCGTTATGGGGAATGGTGATATTATTCTTGCTTTAAATCTTTTACAGCATGTTAATCAGACTTTAATTAAAATTTGACAACTTACTTTTTAAATACTAGGTGGTTAGTAATCATAAAAAAAAAAATGTTTTCGACAGTGATGCTATCAACTGGACCAACTTGGAATTTTGTATTAATCTAATAAAGGAGTAGCTACCCGGTATTTAATTAGTCGGGGTGTCACACTAGCATCTCTTAAAACTTCTGAGTAACCAAACGCTATCTCATACCTCGCGTATACAATATTCTGCGCTTTTGCATGAGCTTATGCATTATAAATTCTCACTTATAATTTATTCGTTCATTATCAACAACTTTCACTAGTTATTATACAATATTCACATTTTAGTGTTATTAGTCTCATATATAATATTCTCATCTTTATATACAT